>CM056199.1:96231877-96691345 GCA_029692085.1 Gymnothorax javanicus | reverse complement strand
CCATTAAAGAGGACACCTAAAAGAATGAAAAATCACTAGATATTAGCACTAGCATTAGATTGCTAGCATTAGCAAGTTAGCATGAGCAATCAAACTTTAACATTGCTGTATTTGCATATATACAAGAAGGGTTCAGCTCTAATGCCATTTAATCACATATTCAAATGAAGGGATATGCTTAAATGCCATGTGATCAATTATTACCATCAAAGAGGACACGTACAGTATGACAATGATCAGATATTAGCACTAGCATCAGATCGCTAGCATTAGCATGTTAGCAAAAGCATTCAAACTTTAACATTGCTGTATTTGCATATATACAAGAAGGGTTAAGCTTTAATGCCATTTAATCTCATATTCCCATGAAGGGTTTTGCTTTCATGCCATCTGATCTCTTATTTCCATCATAGAGGACACATACAGAATGAAAATGAGTATATATTTGAACTAGCATTAGACCGTTACCATTAGCAATTTAGCATTAGCATTCAAATTTTAACATTGCTGTATTTGCATATATACAAGAAGGGATAAGCTTTAATGCCATTTAATCTCATATTCCCATGAAGGGTTATGCTTTAATGCCATCTGATCTCTTATTTCCATCATAGAGGACAAGTACAGCCTGAAAATGACAAGACATTAGCACTAGCATTAGATCGCTAGCATTAGCAAGTTAGCATTAGCATTCAAACTTTAACATTGCTGTATTTGCGTATATACAAGAAGGGATAAGCTTTAATGCCATTTAATCTCATATTCCCATGAAGGGTTATGCTTTAATGCCATCTGATCTCTTACTTCCATCATAGAGGACAAGTACAGTATGAAAATGACCAGATATTAGCACTAGCATTAGATCGCTAGCATTAGCAAGTTAGCATTAGCATTCAAACTTTAACATTGCTGTATTTGCGTATATACAAGAAGGGATAAGCTTTAATGCCATTTAATCTCATATTGCCATGAAGGGTTATGCTTTAATGCCATCTGATCTCTTATTTCCATCATAGAGGACACATACAGGATGACAATGACCAGATATTAGCATTAGCATTAGATCGCTAGCATAAGCAAGTTAGCATTAGCATTGAAACTTTAACATTACTGTATTTGCATATATGCAAGAAGGATTCAGCTTAAATGCCATTTCATCTCATATTCCCATGAAGGGTTATGCTTTAAAGGCATCTGATCTCTTATTTCCATTAAAGAGGACAGAAACAGAATGAAAATCACCAGATATTAGCACTAGCATTAGATCGCTAGCATTAGCAAGATAGCATTAGCATTCAAACTTTAACATTGCTGTTTTTGCATATATACTAGAAGGGTTAAACTTTAATGCCATTTAATCTCATATTGCCATGATGGGTTATGCTTTAATGCCATCTGATCTGTTATTTCCATCATAGAGGACACATAAAGCATGACAATGAACAGATATTAGCACTAGCACTAGATCGCTAGCATTAGCAAGTTAGCGTTAGCATTCAAACTTTAACATTGCTGTATTTGCATATAAACAAGAAGGGTTAAGCTTTAATGCCATTTAATCTCATATTCCCATGAAGGGTTATGCTTTAATGCCATCTGATTTCTTAATTCCATCATAGAGGACACATACAGTATGAAAATGGCCATATATTTGCACTAGCATTAGATCGCTAGCATTAGCAAATTAGCATTAGCATTCTAACTTTAACATTGCTGTATTTGCATATATACAAGAAGGGTTAAGCTCTTATGCCATCTAATCACATATTCAAAGGAAGGGATATGCTTAAATGCCATGTGATCAATTATTACCATCAAAGAGGACACGTACAGTATGACAATGACCAGATATTAGCACTAGCATTAGATCGCTAGCATTAGCATGTTAGCAAAAGCAGTCAAACTTTAACATTGCTGTATTTGCATATATACAAGAAGGGTTAAGCTTTAATGCCATTTAATCTCATATTCCCATGAAGGGTTATGCTTTAATGCCATCTGATTTCTTAATTCCATCATAGAGGACACATACAGTATGAAAATGGCCATATATTTGCACTAGCATTAGATCGCTAGCATTAGCAAATTAGCATTAGCATTCTAACTTTAACATTGCTGTATTTGCATATATACAAGAAGGGTTAAGCTCTTATGCCATCTAATCACATATTCAAATGAAGGGATATGCTTAAATGCCATGTGATCAATTGTTACCATCAAAGAGGACACGTACAGTATGACAATGACCAGATATTAGCACTAGCATTAGATCGCTAGCATTAGCATGTTAGCAAAAGCATTCAAACTTTAACATTGCTGTATTTGCATATATACAAGAAGGGTTAAGCTTTAATGCCATTTAATCTCATATTCCCATGAAGGGTTATGCTTTAATGGCATCTGATCTCTTATATCCATCATAGAGGACACGTACAGTATGAAAATGACCAGATATTAGCACTAGCATTAGATGGCTAGCATTAGAATGTTAGCATTAGCATTCAAACTTTGACATTGCTGTATTTTAATTTATACAAGAAGGGTTAAGCTTTAATGCCATTTAATCTCATATTGCCATGAAGGGTTATGCTTTAATGCCATCTGATCTCTTATTTCCATCATAGAGGACACATACAGGATGACAATGACCAGATATTAGCATTAGCATTAGATCGCTAGCATAAGCAAGTTAGCATTAGCATTCAAACTTTAACATTGCTGTATTTGCATATATACAAGAAGGGTTCAGCTTAAATGCCATTTCATCTCATATTCCCATGAAGGGTTATGCTTTAAAGCCATCTGATCTCTTACTTCCATTAAAGAGGACACAAACAGAATGAAAATCACCAGATATTAGCACTAGCATTAGATCGCTAGCATTAGCAAGTGAGCATTAGCATTCAAACTTTAACATTGCTGTATTTGCATATATACAAGAAGCGTTAAGCTTTAATGCCATTTAATCTCATATTCCCATGAAGGGTTATGTTTTAATGCCATCTGATTTCTTAATTCCATCATAGAGGACACATACAGTATGAAAATGACCATATATTTGCACTAGCATTAGATCGCTAGCATTAGCAAGTTAGCATTAGCATTCAAATTTTAACATTGCTGTATTTGTATATATACAAGAAGGGATAAGCTTGAATGCCATTTAATCTCATATTCCCATGAAGGGTTATGCTTTAATGCCATCTGATCTCTTATTTCCATCATAGAGGACACATACAGGATGACAATGACCAGATATTAGCACTAGCATTAGATCGCTAGCATTAGCAAGTTAGCATTAGCATTCAAACTTAAACATTGCTGTATTTGAATTTATACAAGAAGGGTTAAGCTTTAATGCCATTTAATCTCATATTCCAATGAAGGGTTATGCTTTAATGCCATATGATCTCTTATTTCCATCATAGAGGACACATACAGGATGACAATGACCAGATATTAGCAATAGCATTAGATCGCTAGCATTAGCAAGTTAGCATTAGCATTCAAACTTTAACATTGCTGTATTTGCATATATACAAGAAGGGTTAAGCTTTAATGCCATTTAATCTCATATTCCCTTTAATGAAGAATGATGCTTTAATGCCAGCTGATCTCTTATTTCCATCGTTAAAAAGAGGACACATACAGTATGAAAATGGACTTTAAAATATTTGCACTAGCATTAGATCGCTAGCATTAGCAAGTACAGTATGAAAATTAGCATTAGCATTCAAAGTTAGCATTTTAACATTGCTGTATTTGTATATATACACGAAGGGTTAAGCCTTAATGCCATTTAATCTCATATTGCCATGAAGGGTTATGCTTTAATGCCATCTGATCTCTTATTTCCATCTGGAGGACACACACAGGATGACAATGACCAGATATTAGCACTAGCATTAGATCGCTAGCATTAGCAAGTTAGCATTAGCATTCAAACTTTAACATTACTGTATTTGCATATATACAAGAAGGGTTCAGCTTTAATGCCATTTCATATCATATTCCCATGAAGGGTTATGCTTTAAAGGCATCTGATCTCTTATTTCCATTAAAGAGGACACGAACAGAATGAAAATCACCAGATATTAGCACTAGCATTAGATTGCTAGCATTAGCAAGTTAGCATTAGCAATCAAACTTTAACATTGGTGTATTTGCATATATACAAGAAGGGTTAAGCTCTAATGCCATCTAATCACATATTCAAATGAAGGGATATGCTTAAATGCCATGTGATCAATTATTACCATCAAAGAGGACACGTACAGTATGACAATGACCAGATATTAGCACTAGCATTAGATCGCTAGCATTAGCATGTTAGCAAAAGCATTCAAACATTAACATTGCTGTATTTGCATATATACAAGAAGGGTTAAGCTTTAAAGCCATTTAATCTCATAATCCCATGAAGGGTTATGCTTTCATGCCATCTGATCTCTTATTTCCATCATAGAGGACACATACAGTATGAAAATGAGTATATATTTGCACAAGCATTAGACCGTAACCATTAGCAAGTTAGCATTAGCATTCAAATTTTAACATTGCTGTATTTGTATATATACAAGAAGGGTTAAGCTTGAATGCCATTTAATCTCATATTCCCATGAAGGTGTAAACTTTAATGCCATCTGATCTCTTATTTCCATCATAGAGGACAAGTACTGCCTGAAAATGACAAGATATTAGCACTAGCATTAGATCGCTAGCATTAGCAAGTTAGCATTAGCATTCAAGCTTTAACATTGCTGTATTTGCGTATATACAAAAAGGGATAAGCTTTAATGCCATTTAATCTCATATTCCCATGAAGGGTTATGCTTTAATGCAATCTGATCTCTTATTTCCATCATAGAGGACACGTACAGTATGAAAATGACCAGATATTAGCACTAGCATTAGATGGCTAGCATTAGAATGTTAGCATTAGCATTCAAACTTTGACATTGCTGTATTTTAATTTATACAAGAAGGGTTAAGCTTTAATGCCATGTAATCTCATATTCCCATGAAGGGTTATGCTTTAATGCCATCTGATCTCTTATTTCCATCATAGAGGACAAGTACAGTATGAAAATGACCAGATATTAGCACTAGCATTAGATCGCTAGCATTAGCAAGTTAGCATTAGCATTCAAACTTTAACATAGCTGTATTTGTACATATACAAGAAGCGTTAAGCTTTAATGCCATTTAATCTCATATTGCCATGAAGGGTTATGCTTTAATGCCATCTGATCTCTTATTTCCATCATAGAGGACACATACAGGATAACAATGACCAGATATTAGCATTAGCATTAGATCGCTAGCATAAGCAAGTTAGCATTAGCATTCAAACTTTAACATTGCTGTATTTGCATATATACAAGAAGGGTTCAGCTTAAATGCCATTTCATCTCATATTCCCATGAAGGGTTATGCTTTAAAGGCATCTGATCTCTTATTTCCATAAAAGAGGACACAAACAGAATGAAAATCACCAGATATTAGCACTAGCATTAGATCGCTAGCATTAGCAAGTTAGCATTAGCATTCAAACTTTAACATTGCTGTATTTGCATATATACAAGAAGGGTTAAGCTTTAATGCCATTTAATCTCATATTCCCATGAAGGGTTATGTTTTAATGCCATCTGATTTCTTAATTCCATCATAGAGGACACATACAGTATGAAAATGACCATATATTTGCACTAGCATTAGATCGCTAGCATTAGCAAGTTAGCATTAGCATTCAAATTTTAACATTGCTGTATTTGTATATATACAAGAAGGGATAAGCTTGAATGCCATTAAATCTCATATTCCCATGAAGGGTTATGCTTTAATGCCATCTGATCTCTTATTTCCATCATAGAGAATAGTACAGTATGAAAATGACAAGATATTAGCACTAGCATTAGATCGCTAGCATTAACAAGTTAGCATTAGCATTCAAACTTTAACATTACTGTATTTGTATATATACAAGAAGGGTTAAGCCTTAATGCCATTTAATCTCATATTGCCATGAAGGGTTATGCTTTAATGCCATCTGATCTCTAATTTCCATCTAGAGGACACATACAGGATGACAATGACCAGATATTAGCACTAGCATTAGATCGCTAGCATTAGCAAGTTAGCATTAGCATTCAAACTTTAACATTGCTGTATTTGAATTTATACAAGAAGGGTTAAGCTTTAATGCCATTTAATCTCATATTCCAATGAAGGGTTATGCTTTAATGCCATCTGATCTCTTATTTCCATCATAGAGGACACATACAGGATGACAATGACCAGATATTAGCAATAGCATTAGATCGCTAGCATTAGCAAGTTAGCATTAGCATTCAAACTTTAACATTGCTGTATTTGTATATATACAAGAAGGGTTAAGCTTTAATGGCATTTAATCTCATATTCCCATGAAGAATGATGCTTTAATGCCAGCTGATCTCTTATTTCCATCAAAGAGGACAAGTACAGTATGAAAATTACAAGATATTAGCACTAGCATTAGATCGCTAGCATTAGCAAATTAGCATTAGCATTCTAACTTTAACATTGCTGTATTTGTATTTATACAAGAAGGGTTAAGCTTCAATGCCATTTTATCTCATATTGCCATGAAGGGTTATGCTTTAATGCCATCTGATCTCTTATTTACATCATAGAGGACACATACAGAATGACAATGACCAGATATTAGAACTAGCATTAGCAAGTTAGCATTAGCATTCAAACTTTAACATGACTGTATTTGCATATTTACAAGAAGGGTTAAGCTTGAATGCCATCTAAACTCATATTCCCATGAAGGGTTATGCTTTAATGCCATGTGATCTCTTATGTCCATCATAGAGGGCACGAACAGTATGAAAATGACCAGATATAAGCACTAGCATTAGATCGCTAGCATTAGCAAGTTAGCATTAGCATTAAAACTTTAACATTCCTGAATTTGCATATATCCAAGAAGGGTTAGGCTATAATGCCTTTTAATCTCATGTTCGCATGAAGGGTTATGCTTTAATGCCATCTGAACTCTTATTTCCATCATAGAGGACACATAG
Organism: Gymnothorax javanicus; assembly: GCA_029692085.1. Lineage (NCBI taxonomy): Eukaryota > Metazoa > Chordata > Actinopteri > Anguilliformes > Muraenidae > Gymnothorax > Gymnothorax javanicus. The sequence continues at coordinate 96,684,272 of CM056199.1, read as the reverse complement.
AGTATGACAATGACCAGATATTAGCACTAGCATTAGATCGCTAGCATTAGCAAGTTAGCATTAGCATTCAAACTTTAACATTGCTGTATTTGCATATATACAAGAAGGGTTAAGCTTTAATGCCATTGAATCTCATATTCCCATGAAGGGTTATGCTTTAATGCCATCTGATCTCTTATTTCCATCATAGAGGACAAGTACAGTATGAAAATTACAAAATATTAGCACTAGCATTAGATCGCTAGCATTAGCAAGTTAGCATTAGCATTCAAACTTTAACAGTGCTGTATTTGCATATATACTAGAATGGTTAAACTTTAATGCCATTTAATCTCATATTGCCATGAAGGGTTATGCTTTAATGCCATCTGATCTCTTATTTCCATCATAGAGGACACATAGAGTATGACAATGATCAGATATTAGCACTAGCATTAGATCGCTAGCATTAGCAAGTTAGCATTAGCATTCAAACTTTAAAATTGCTGTATTTGCATTTACACAAGAAGGGTTAAGCTTTAATGCCATTTAATCTCATATTCCCATGAAGGGTTAAGCTTTAATGCCATCTGATCTCCTATTTCCATCATAGAGGACAAGTACAGTATGAAAATTACAAAATATTAGCAGTAGCATTAGATCGCTAGAATTAGCAAGTTAGCATTAGCATTCAAACTTTAACATAGCTGTATTTGTATATATACACGAAGGGTTAAGCCTTAATGCCATTTAATCTCATATTGCCATGAAGGGTTATGCTTTAATGCCATCTGATCTCTTATTTCCATCTAGAGGACACATACAGGATGACAATGACCAGATATTAGCACTAGCATTAGATCGCTAGCATTAGCAAGTTAGCATTAGCATTCAAACTTTAACATTGCTGTATTTGCATATATACAAGAAGGGTTCAGCTTTAATGCCATTTCATATCATATTCCCATGAAGGGTTATGCTTTAAAGGCATCTGATCTCTTATTTCCATTAAAGAGGACACGAACAGAATGAAAATCACCAGATATTAGCACTAGCATTAGATTGCTAGCATTAGCAAGTTAGCATTAGCAATCAAATTTTAACATTGCTGTATTTGCATATATACAAGAAGGGTTAAGCTCTAATGCCATCTAATCACATATTCAAATGAAGGGATATGCTTAAATGCCATGTGATCAATTATTACCATCAAAGAGGACACGTACAGTATGACAATGACCAGATATTAGCACTAGCATTAGATTGCTAGCATTAGCAAGTTAGCATTAGCAATCAAACTTTAACATTGCTGTATTTGCATATATACAAGAAGGGTTAAGCTTGAATGCCATTTAATCTCATATTCCCATGAAGGTGTATGCTTTAATGCCATCTGATCTCTTATTTCCATCATAGAGGACAAGTACAGCCTGAAAATGACAAGATATTAGCACTAGCATTAGATCGCTAGCATAAGCAAGTTAGCATTAGCATTCAAACTTTAACATTGCTGTATTTGCGTATATACAAGAAGGGATAAGCTTTAATGCCATTTATTCTCATATTCCCATGAAGGGTTGTGCTTTAATGCAATCGGATCTCTTATTTCCATCATAGAGGACACGTACAGTATGAAAATGACCAGATATTAGCACTAGCATTAGATGGCTAGCATTAGAATGTTAGCATTAGCATTCAAACTTTGACATTGCTGTATTTTAATTTATACAAGAAGGGTTAAGCTTTAATGCCATGTAATCTCATATTCCCATGAAGGGTTATGCTTTAATGCCATCTTATCTCTTATTTCCATCAGATAGGACAAGTACAGTATGAAAATGACCAGATATTAGCACTAGCATTAGATCGCTAGCATTAGCAAGTTAGCATTAGCAATCAAACTTTAACATTGCAGTATTTGTATATATACAAGAAGTGTTAAGCTTTAATGCCATTTAATCTCATATTGCCATGAAGGGTTATGCTTTAATGCCATCTGATCTCTTATTTCCATCATAGAGGACACATACAGGATGACAATGACCAGATATTAGCATTAGCATTAGATCGCTAGCATAAGCAAGTTAGCATTAGCATTCAAACTTTAACATTGCTGTATTTGCATATATACAAGAAGGGTTCAGCTTAAATGCCATTTCATCTCATATTCCCATGAAGGGTTATGCTTTAAAGGCATCTGATCTCTTATTTCCATTAAAGAGGACACAAACAGAATGAAAATCACCAGATATTAGCACTAGCATTAAATCGCTAGCATTAGCAAGTTAGCATTAGCATTCAAACTTTCACATTGCTGTTTTTGCATATATACTAGAAGGGTTAAAGTTTAATGCCATTTAATCTCATATTGCCATGATGGGTTATGCTTTAATGCCATCTGATCTCTTATTTCCATCATAGAGGACACATAGAGTATGACAATGACCAGATATTAGCACTAGCATTAGATCGCTAGCATTAGCAAGTTAGCATTAGCATTCAAACTTTAACATTGCTGTATTTGCATATATACAAGAAGGGATAAGCTTGAATGCCATTTAATCTCATATTCCCATGAAGGGTTATGCTTTAATGCCAACTTATCTCTTATTTCCATCATAGAGAATAGTACAGTATGAAAATGACAAGATATTAGCACTAGCATTAGATCGCTAACATTAAAAAGTTAGCATTAGCATTCAAACTTTAACATTCCTGTATTTGTATATATACAAGAAGGGTTAAGCCTTAATGCCATTTAATCTCATATTGCCATGAAGGGTTATGCTTTAATGCCATCTGATCTCTTATTTCCATCAAGAGGACACATACAGAATGACAATGACCAGATATTAGCACTAGCATTAGATCGCTAGCATTAGCATTTAAACTTTAACATGACTGTATTTGCATATTTACAAGAAGGGTTAAGCTTGAATGCCATCTAATCTCATATTCCCATGAAGGGTTATGCTTTAATGCCATCTGATCTCTTATTTCCATCATAGAGGAGGACACATACAGTATGAAAATGACCAGATATTAGCACTAGCATTAGATCGCTAGCATTAGCAAGTTAGCATTAGCATTAAAACTTTAACATTGCTGAATTTGCATATATACAAGAAGGGTTAGGCTATAATGCCTTTTAATCTCATGTTCGCATGAAGGGTTATGCTTTAATGCCATCTGATCTCTTATTTCCATCATAGAGGACACCTAGAGAATGAAAATGACCAGATATTAGCACGAGCATTAAATCGCTAGCATTAGCAAGTTAGCATTAGCATTCAAACTTTAACATTGCTGTATTTGAATTTATACAAGAAGGGTTAAGCTTTAATGCCATTTAATCTCATATTCCAATGAAGGGTTATGCTTTAATGCCATCTGATCTCTTATTTCCATCATAGAGGACACATACAGGATGACAATGACCAGATATTAGCAATAGCATTAGATCGCTAGCATTAGCAAGTTAGCATTAGCATTCAAACTTTAACAGTGCTGTATTTGCATATATACAAGAAGGGTTAAGCTTTAATGGCATTTAATCTCATATTCCCATGAAGAATGATGCTTTAATGCGAGATGATCTCTTATTTCCATCAAAGAGGACACATACAGTATGAAAATGGCCATATATTTGCACTAGCATTAGATCGCTAGCATTAGCAAATTAGCATTAGCATTCTAACTTTAACATGGCTGTATTTGTATATATACAAGAAGGGTTAAGCTTCAATTTCATTTTATCTCATATTGCCATGAAGGGTTATGTTTTAATGCCATCTGATCTCTTATTTACATCATAGAGACACATACAGAATGACAATGACCAGATATTAGAACTAGCATTAGATCGCTAGCATTAGCATTCAAACTTTAACATGACTGTATTTGCATATTTACAAGAAGGGTTAAGCTTGAATGCCATCTAATCTCATATTCCCATGAAGGGTTATGCTTTAATGCCATCTGATCTCTTATTTCCATCATAGAGAATAGTACAGTATGAAAATGACCAGATATTAGCACTAGCATTAGATGGCTAGCATTAGAATGTTAGCATTAGCATTCAAACTTTGACATTGCTGTATTTTAATTTATACAAGAAGGGTTAAGCTTTAATGAAATGTAATCTCATATTCCCATAAAGGGTTATGCTTTAATGCCATCTGATCTCTTATTTCCATCATAAAGGACAAGTACAGTATGAAAATGACCAGATATTAGCACTAGCATTAGATCGCTAGCATTAGCAAGTTAGCATTAGCATTCAAACTTTAACATTGCTGTATTTGTATATATACAAGAAGGGTTCGTTTTAATGCCATTTAATCTCATATTGCCATGAAGGGTTATGCTTTAATGCCATCTGATCTCTTATTTCCATCATAGAGGACACATACAGGATGACAATGATCAGATATTAGCATTAGCATTAGATCGCAAGCATAAGCAAGTTAGCATTAGCATTCAAACTTTAACATTGCTGTATTTGCATATATACAAGAAGGGTTCACCTTAAATGCCATTTCATATCATATTCCCATGAAGGGTTATGCTGTAAAGGCATCTGATCTCTTATTTCCATTAAAGAGGACACAAACAGAATGAAAATCACCAGATATTAGCACTAGCATTAAATCGCTAGCATTAGCAAGTTAGCATTAGCATTCAAACTTTCACATTGCTGTTTTTGCATATATACTAGAAGGGTTAAAGTTTAATGCCATTTAATCTCATATTGCCATGATGGGTTATGCTTTAATGCCATCTGATCTCTTATTTCCATCATAGAGGACACATACAGTATGACAATGACCAGATATTAGCACTAGCATTAGATCGCTAGCATTAGCAAGTTAGCATTAGCATTCAAACTTTAACATTGCTGTATTTGCATATATACAAGAAGGGATAAGCTTGAATGCCATTTAATCTCATATTCCCATGAAGGGTTATGCTTTAATGCCAACTTATCTCTTATTTCCATCATAGAGAATAGTACAGTATGAAAATGACAAGATATTAGCACTAGCATTAGATCGCTAACATTAAAAAGTTAGCATTAGCATTCAAACTTTAACATTCCTGTATTTGTATATATACAAGAAGGGTTAAGCTTTAATGCCATTTAATCTCATATTGCCATGAAGGGTTATGCTTTAATGCCATCTGATCTCTTATTTCCATCAAGAGGACACATACAGAATGACAATGACCAGATATTAGCACTAGCATTAGATCGCTAGCATTAGCATTTAAACTTTAACATGACTGTATTTGCATATTTACAAGAAGGGTTAAGCTTTGAATGCCATTAATCTCATATTCCCATGAAGGGTTATGCTTTAATGCCATCTGATCTCTTATTTCCATCATAGAGGGCACGTACAGTATGAAAATGACCAGATATTAGCACTAGCATTAGATCGCTAGCATTAGCAAGTTAGCATTAGCATTAAAACTTTAACATTGCTGAATTTGCATATATACAAGAAGGGTTAGGCTATAATGCCTTTTAATCTCATGTTCGCATGAAGGGTTATGCTTTAATGCCATCTGATCTCTTATTTCCATCATAGAGGACACCTAGAGAATGAAAATGACCAGATATTAGCACGAGCATTAAATCGCTAGCATTAGCAAGTTAGCATTAGCATTCAAACTTTAACATTGCTGTATTTGAATTTATACAAGAAGGGTTAAGCTTTTAATGCCATTTAATCTCATATTCCAATGAAGGGTTATGCTTTAATGCCATCTGATCTCTTATTTCCATCATAGAGGACACATACAGGATGACAATGACCAGATATTAGCAATAGCATTAGATCGCTAGCATTAGCAAGTTAGCATTAGCATTCAAACTTTAACAGTGCTGTATTTGCATATATACAAGAAGGGTTAAGCTTTAATGGCATTTAATCTCATATTCCCATGAAGAATGATGCTTTAATGCGAGATGATCTCTTATTTCCATCAAAGAGGACACATACAGTATGAAAATGGCCATATATTTGCACTAGCATTAGATCGCTAGCATTAGCAAATTAGCATTAGCATTCTAACTTTAACATGGCTGTATTTGTATATATACAAGAAGGGTTAAGCTTCAATTTCATTTTATCTCATATTGCCATGAAGGGTTATGCTTTCATGCCATCTGATCTCTTATTTACATCATAGAGGACACATACAGAATGACAATGACCAGATATTAGAACTAGCATTAGATCGCTAGCATTAGCATTCAAACTTTAACATGACTGTATTTGCATATTTACAAGAAGGGTTAAGCTTGAATGCCATCTAATCTCATATTCCCATGAAGGGTTATGCTTTAATGCCATCTGATCTCTTATTTCCATCATAGAGGACACGTACAGTATGAAAATGACCAGATATTAGCACTAGCATTAGATGGCTAGCATTAGAATGTTAGCATTAGCATTCAAACTTTGACATTGCTGTATTTTAATTTATACAAGAAGGGTTAAGCTTTAATGAAATGTAATCTCATATTCCCATAAAGGGTTATGCTTTAATGCCATCTGATCTCTTATTTCCATCATAGAGGACAAGTACAGTATGAAAATGACCAGATATTAGCACTAGCATTAGATCGCTAGCATTAGCAAGTTAGCATTAGCATTCAAACTTTAACATTGCTGTATTTGTATATATACAAGAAGGGTTAAGCTTTAATGCCATTTAATCTCATATTGCCATGAAGGGTTATGCTTTAATGCCATCTGATCTCTTATTTCCATCATAGAGGACACATACAGGATGACAATGATCAGATATTAGCATTAGCATTAGATCGCAAGCATAAGCAAGTTAGCATTAGCATTCAAACTTTAACATTGCTGTATTTGCATATATACAAGAAGGGTTCACTTTAAATGCCATTTCATATCATATTCCCATGAAGGGTTATGCTTTAAAGGCATCTGATCTCTTATTTCCATTAAAGAGGACACAAACAGAATGAAAATCACCAGATATTAGCACTAGCATTAGATCGCTAGCATTAGCAAGTTAGCATTAGCATTCAAACTTTCACATTGCTGTTTTTGTATATATACTAGAAGGGTTAAACTTTAATGCCATTTAATCTCATATTGCCATGATGGGTTATGCTTTAATGCCATCTGATCTCTTATTTCCATCATAGAGGACACATAGAGTATGACAATGACCAGATATTAGAACTAGCATTAGATCGCTAGCATTAGCATTCAAACTTTAACATGACTGTATTTGCATATTTACAAGAAGGGTTAAACTTGAATGCCATCTAATCTCATATTCCCATGAAGGGTTATGCTTTAATGCCATGTGATCTCTTATTTCCATCATAGAGGGGACGTACAGTATGAAAATGACCAGATATTAGCACTAGCATTAAATCGCTAGCATTAGCAAGTTAGCATTAGCATTCAAACTTTAACATTGCTCTGTTTGCATACATACTAGAAGGGTTAAGCTTTAATGCCATCTAATCTAATATGCCCATGAAGGGTTATGCTTTAATGCCATCTGATCTCTTATTTCCATCATAAAGGACAAGTACAGTATGAAAATGACCAGATATTAGCACTAGCATTAGATCGCTAGCATTAGCAAGTTAGCATTAGCATTCAAACTTTAACATTGCTGTATTTGTATATATACAAGAAGGGTTAAGCTTTAATGCCATTTAATCTCATATTGCCATGAAGGGTTATGCTTTAATGCCATCTGATCTCTTATTTCCATCATAGAGGACACATACAGGATGACAATGATCAGATATTAGCATTAGCATTAGATCGCAAGCATAAGCAAGTTAGCATTAGCATTCAAACTTTAACATTGCTGTATTTGCATATATACAAGAAGGGTTCACCTTAAATGCCATTTCATATCATATTCCCATGAAGGGTTATGCTTTAAAGGCATCTGATCTCTTATTTCCATTAAAGAGGACACAAACAGAATGAAAATCACCAGATATTAGCACTAGCATTAGATCGCTAGCATTAGCAAGTTAGCATTAGCATTCAAACTTTCACATTGCTGTTTTTGTATATATACTAGAAGGGTTAAACTTTAATGCCATTTAATCTCATATTGCCATGATGGGTTATGCTTTAATGCCATCTGATCTCTTATTTCCATCATAGAGGACACATAGAGTATGACAATGACCAGATATTAGAACTAGCATTAGATCGCTAGCATTAGCATTCAAACTTTAACATGACTGTATTTGCATATTTACAAGAAGGGTTAAACTTGAATGCCATCTAATCTCATATTCCCATGAAGGGTTATGCTTTAATGCCATGTGATCTCTTATTTCCATCATAGAGGGCACGTACAGTATGAAAATGACCAGATATTAGCACTAGCATTAAATCGCTAGCATTAGCAAGTTAGCATTAGCATTCAAACTTTAACATTGCTGTATTTGCATATATAGAAGGGTTAAGCTTTAATGGCATTTAATCTCATATCACCATGAAGAATGATGCTTTAATGCCAGCTGATCTCTTATTTCCATCAAAGAGGACACATACAGTATGAAAATGGCCATATATTTGCACTAGCATTAGATCGCTAGCATTAGCATATTAGCATTAGCATTCTAACTTTAACATTGCTGTATTTGTATATATACAAGAAGGGGTAAGCTTCAATTCCATTTTATCTCATATTGCCATGAAGGGTTATGCTTTAATGCCATCTGATCTCTTATTTCTATCAAAGAGGACACCTAGAGTATGAAAATGACCAGATATTAGCACTAGCATTAAATCGCTAGCATTAGCAAGTTAGCATTAGCATTCAAACTTTAACAATGCTGTATTTGAATTTATACAAGAGGGGTTAAGCTTTAATGCCATTTAATCTCATATTCCAATGAAGGGTTATGCTTTAATGCCATCTGATCTCTTATTTCCATCATAGAGGACACATACAGGATGACAATGACCAGATATTAGCACTAGCTTAGATCGCCAGCATTAGCAAGTTAGCATTAGAATTCAAACTTTAACATTGCTGTATTTGAATTTATACGAGAAGGGTTAAGCTTTAATGCCATTTAATCTCATATTGCCATGAAGGGTTATGCTTTAATGCCATCTGATCTCTTATTTCCATCATAGAGCACACATACAATATGACAATGACCAGATATTAGCACTAGCTTAGATCGCCAGCATTAGCAAGTTACCATTAGCCTTCAAACTTTAACATTGCTGTATTTGTACATATACACGAAGGGTTAAGCCTTAATGCCATTTAATCTCATATTGCCATGAAGGGTTATGCTTTTATGCCATCTGATCTCTTATTTCCATCTAGAGGACACATACAGGATGACAATGACCAGATATTAGCACTAGCATTAGATCGCTAGCATTAGCAAGTTAGCATTAGCATTCAAACTTTAACATTGCTGTATTTGCATATATACAAGAAGGGTTCAGCTTTAACGTCATTTCATCTCATATTCCCATGAAGGGTTATGCTTTAAAGGCATCTGATCACTTATTTCCATTAAAGAGGACACGAACAGAATGAAAATAACCAGATATTAGCACTAGCATTAGATTGCTAGCATTAGCAAGTTAGCATTAGCAATCAAACTTTAACATTGCTGTATTTGCATATATACAAGAAGGGTTAAGCTTTAATGCCATTTAATCTCATAATCCCATGAAGGGTTATGCTTTCATGCCAGCTGATCTCTTATTTCCATCATAGAGGACACATACAGTATGAAAATGAATATATATTTGCACAAGCATTAGACCGTTACCATTAGCAAGTTAGCATTAGCATTCAAATTTTAACATTGCTGTATTTGTATATATACAAGAAGGGTTAAGCTTGAATGCCATTTAATCTCATATTCCCATGAAGGTGTATGCTTTAATGCCATCTGATCTCTTAGTTCCATCATAGAGGACACGTACAGTATGAAAATGACCAGATATTAGCACTAGCATTAGATGGCTAGCATTAGAATGTTAGCATTAGCATTCAAACTTTGACATTGCTGTATTTTAATTTATACAAGAAGGGTTAAGCTTTAATGCCATGTAATCTCATATTCCCATGAAGGGTTATGCTTTAATGCCATCTGATCTCTTATTTCCATCATAGAGGACAACTACAGTATGAAAATGACCAGATATTAGCACTAGCATTAGATCGCTAGCATTCGCAAGTGAGCATTAGCATTCAAACTTTAACATTGCTGTATTTGTATATATACAAGAAGGGTTAAGCTTTAATGCCATTTAATCTCATATTGCCATGAAGGGTTATGCTTTAATGCCATCTGATCTCTTATTTCCATCATAGAGGACACATACAGGATGACAATGACCAGATATTAGCATTAGCATTAGACCGCTACCATAAGCAAGTTAGCATTAGCATTCAAACTTTAACATTGCTGTATTTGCATATATACAAGAAGGGTTCAGCTTAAATGCCATTTCATCTCATATTCCCATGAAGGGTTATGCTTTAAAGGCATCTGATCTCTTATTTCCATTAAAGAGGACACAAACAGAATGAAAATCACCAGATATTAGCACTAGCATTAGATCGCTAGCATTAGCAAGTTAGCATTAGCATTCAAACTTTAACATTGCTGTTTTTGCATATATACTAGAAGGGTTAAACTTTAAGGCCATTTAATCTCATATTGCCATGATGGGTTATGCTTTAATGCCATCTGATCTCTTATTTCCATCATAGAGGACACATAGAGCATGACAATGACCAGATATTAGCACTAGCATTAGATCGCTAGCATTAGCAAGTTAGCATTAGCATTCAAACTTTAACATTGCTGTATTTGCATATATACAAGAAGGGATAAGCATGAATGCCATTTAATCTCATATTCCTATGAAGGGTTATGCTTTAATGCCAACTGATCTCTTATTTCCATCATAAAGAATAGTACAGTATGAAAATGACAAGATATTAGCACTAGCATTAGATCGATAGCATTAACAAGTTAGCATTAGCATTCAAACTTTAACGTTACTGTATTTGAATTTATACAAGAAGGGTTAAGCTTTAATGCCATTTAATCTCATATTCCAATGAAGGGTTATGCTTTAATGCCATCTGATCTCTAATTTCCATCATAGAGGACACATACAGGATGACAATGACCAGATATTAGCAATAGCATTAGATAGCTAGCATTAGCAAGTTAGCATTAGCATTCAAACTTTAACATTGCTGTATTTGCATATATACAAGAAGGGTTAAGCTTTAATGCCATTTTATCTCATATTGCCAAGAAGGGTTATGCTTTAATGCCATCTGATCTCTTATTTACATCATAGAGGACACATACAGAATGACAATGATCAGATATTAGAACTAGCATTAGATCGCTAGCATTAGCATTCAAACTTTAACATGACTGTATTTGCATATTTACAAGAAGGGTTAAGCTTGAATGCCATCTAATCTCATATTCCCATGAAGGGTTATGCTTTAATGCCATGTGATCTCTTATTTCCATCATAGAGGGCACGTACAGTATGAAAATGACCAGATATTAGCACTAGCATTAGATCGCTAGCATTAGCAAGTTAGCATTAGCATTAAAACTTTAACATTGCTGAATTTGCATAAATACAAGAAGGGTTAGGCTATAATGCCTTTTAATCTCATGTTCGCATGAAGGGTTATGCTTTAATGCCATCTGATCTCTGATTTCCATCATAGAGGACACCTAGAGTATGAAAATGACCAGATATTAGCACTAGCATTAAATCGCTAGCATTAGCAAGTTAGCATTAGCATTCAAACTTTAACATTGCTGTATTTGAATTTATACAAGAGGGGTTAAGCTTTAATGCCATTTAATCTCATATTCCAATGAAGGGTTATGCTTTAATGCCATCTGATCTCTTATTTCCATCATAGAGGACACATACAGGATGACAATGACCAGATATTAGCAATAGCATTATATCGCTAGTATTAGCAAGTTAGCATTAGCATTCAAACTTTAACATTGCTGTATTTGCATATATAAAAGAAGGGTTAAGCTTTAATGGCATTTAATCTCATATTCCCATGAAGAATGATTCTTTAATGCCAGCTGATCTCTTATTTCCATCAAAGAGGACACATACAGTATGAAAATGGCCATATAATGGCACTAGCATTAGATCGCTAGCATTAGCAAATTAGCATTAGCATTCTAACTTTAACATTGCTGTATTTGTATATATACAAGAAGGGTTAAGCTTCAATTCCATTTTATCTCATATTGCCATGAAGGGTTATGCTTTAATGCCATCTGATCTCTTATTTACATCATAGAGGACACATACAGAATGACAATGACCAGACATTAGAACTAGCATTAGATCGCTAGCATTAGCATTCAAACTTTAACATGACTGTATTTGCATATTTACAAGAAGGGTTAAGCTTGAATGCCATCTAATCTCATATTCCCATGAAGGGTTATGCTTTAATGCCATGTGATCTCTTATTTCCATCATAGAGGGCACGTACAGTATGAAAATGACCAGATATTAGCACTAGCATTAGATCGCTAGCATTAGCAAGATAGCATTAGCATTAAAACTTTAACATTGCTGAATTTGCATATATACAAGAAGGGTTAGGCTATAATGCCTTTTAATCTCATGTTCACATGAAGGGTTATGCTTAAATGCCATCTGATCTCTTATTTCTATCATAGAGGACACCTAGAGTATGAAAATGACCAGATATTAGCACTAGCATTAAATCGCTAGCATTAGTAAGTTAGCATTAGCATTCAAACTTTAACAGTGCTGTATTTGCATATATACTAGAAGGGTTAAACTTTAATGCCATTTAATCTCATATTGCCATGAAGGGTTATGCTTTAATGCCATCTGATCTCTTATTTCCATCATAGAGGACACATAAGGTATGACAATGACGAGATATTAGCACTAGCATTAGATCGCTAGCATTAGCAAGTTAGCATTAGCATTCAAACTTTAACATTGCTGTATTTGCATATATACAAGAAGGGTTAGGCTTTAATGCCATTTAATCTCATATTCCCATGAAGGGTTATGCTTTAATGACATCTGATCTCTTATTTCCATAATAGAGGACACGTACAGTATTACAATGACCATATATTAGCACTAGCATTAGATCGCTAGCATTAGCAAGTTAGCATTCAAACTTTAACATTGCTGTATTTGTATATTTACAAGAAGGGTTAAGCTTGAATGCCATCTAATCTCATATTCCCATGAAGGGTTATGCTTTAATGCCATGTGATCTCTTATTTCCATCATAGAGGGCACGTACAGTATGAAAATGACCAGATATTAGCACAAGCATTAGATCGCTAGCATTAGCAAGTTAGCATTAGCATTCAAACTTTAACATTGCTGTATTTGCATATATACAAGAAGGGTTAGGCTTTAATGCCATTTAATCTCATATTCCCATGAAGGGTTATGCTTTAATGACATCTGATCTCTTATTTCCATAATAGAGGACACGTACAGTATTACAATGACCATATATTAGCACTAGCATTAGATCGCTAGCATTAGCAAGTTAGCATTCAAACTTTAACATTGCTGTATTTGTATATATACAAGAAGTGTTAAGCTTTAATGCCATTTAATCTCATATTGTCATGAAGGGTTATGCTTTAATGCCATCTGAACTCTTATTTCCATCATAGAGGACACATACAGTATTACAATGACCATATATTAGCACTAGCATTAGATCGCTAGCATTAGCATTCAAACTTTAACATGACTGTATTTGCATATTTACAAGAAAGGTTAAGCTTGAATGCCATCTAATCTCATATTCCCATGAAGGGTTATGCTTTAATGCCATGTGATCTCTAATTTCCATCATAGAGGGCACGTACAGTATGAAAATGACCAGATATTAGCACTAGCATTAGATCGCTAGCATTAGCAAGTTAGCATAAGCATTCTAACTTTAACATTGCTGTATTTGAATTTATACCAGAAGGGTTAAGCTTTAATGCCATTTAATCTCATATTCCCATGAAGGGTTATGCTTTAATGCCATCTGATCTCTTTTTTCCATCATAGAGGACACATACAGGATGACAATGACCAGATATTAGCAATAGCATTAGATCGCTAGCATTAGCAAGTTAGCATTAGCATTCAAACTTTAACATTGCTGTATTTGCATATATACAAGAAGGGTTAAGCTTTAATGGCATTTAATCTCATATTCCCATGAAGAATGATGCTTTAATGCCAGCTGATCTCTTATTTCCATCAAAGAGGACACATACAGTATGAAAATGGCAATATATTTGCACTAGCATTAGATCGCAAGCATTAGCAAATTAGCATTAGCATTCTAACTTTAACATCGCTGTATTTGTATATATACAAAAGGGTTAAGCTTCAATGCCATTTTATCTCATATTGCCATGAAGGGTTATGCTTTAATGCCATCTGATCTCTTATTTACATCAAAGAGGACACATACAGAATGACAATGACCAGATATTAGAACTAGCATTAGATCGCCAGCATTAGCATTCAAACTTTAACATGACTGTATTTGCATATTTACAAGAAGGGTTAAGCTTGAATGCCATCTAATCTCATATTCCCATGAAGGGTTATGCTTTAATGCCATGTGATCTCTAATTTCCATCATAGAGGGCACGTACAGTATGAAAATGACCAGATATTAGCACTAGCATTAGATCGCTAGCATTAGCAAGTTAGCATAAGCATTCAAACTTTAACATTGCTGTATTTGAATTTATACCAGAAGGGTTAAGCTTTAATGCCATTTAATCTCATATTCCCATGAAGGGTTATTTTTAATGCCATCTGATCTCTTTTTTCCATCATAGAGGACACATACAGGATGACAATGACCAGATATTAGCAATAGCATTAGATCGCTAGCATTAGCAAGTTAGCATTAGCATTCAAACTTTAACATTGCTGTATTTGCATATATACAAGAAGGGTTAAGCTTTAATGGCATTTAATCTCATATTCCCATGAAGAATGATGCTTTAATGCCAGCTGATCTCTTATTTCCATCAAAGAGGACACATACAGTATGAAAATGGCAATATATTTGCACTAGCATTAGATCAAAGCATTAGCAAATTAGCATTAGCATTCTAACTTTAACATCGCTGTATATAAAAGGCAAAACAGAAAATGACCAATATTAGCACAACATTAGATCGCTAATAAAAGACAAGCATTCAAACTTTTCCCCTTTCTGTATTTGATATATACAAGAAGGGGGGTTGGTTTTTAAGTTTAACTTCATATTTCCCGAAGGGTTATGCTTTTTAAAGCTCTGACTCTTATTTCCAAAAAAGAGACAAACAGTAATTTAAAGACCATATATTAGCACTAGCATTAGATCGGGTTGCAAAGCATTCAAACTTTTTAAATTCTGTATTTGATATTAAAGAAGGGGTTTTTTTGCCATTTAATTTATATTTCTGAAGGGTTATGCTTTTTTAAGCCATTGAACTCTTAAATTTTCCTCCCAAAATTTTAAAAGGGCCAAAATTTCAAGGTTTTAATTTTAAAAAAAATTTTTTTTTAAAAAACCAAATTTTTTTAAGGGCCCAACTTTAAAAACCAAATTTTGAAAAAACCGTTTTGCATTTTAAACATTCAAACTTTTTTAAATTCGATTTGAATTTATAAGAAGGGTTAACTTTTTTTCCAAAATTTTAACTCATATTCCCATGAAAAGGGGTTTGCTTTTTAAGCTTGATTTTTTTTTCCTCATAGAGGCAAAAAGGATGAAATGACCAGATATTAGCAAAAGCATTAGATCGCTAGCATTAGCAAGTTAAAATTAAAACCCCAAATTTAAATTGCGATTTAATTCCGAAGGGAAAGGTTAATGGATTTAATCTCATATTCCCAAAAAAATATGCTTTAAGCCCGATCTCTTTTTTTCCTCAAAGAGGAAATCAAGAAAAGGAATAATTTATGCATTTGATAACATTAAATTAGCATTAGATTCAATTTTTAAATGCGATTTGTATATATACAAAAAGGGGGTTAATCCATTTTATTATATTCCGAAGGGTTTCTTTTTTCCATCTGATTCTTATTTCATAAAAAAACATAAAAAAAATAAGATATTAAAAAGATTAGATCCCAATTAGCATTCAAATTAACATACTGGGATTTGATATTTACAAGAAGGGTTAATTTTAAGCCATTAATCTCATATTCCATGAAGGGTTATGCTTTTAACCATTTATTTTTATTTCCACAAAAATAAGGAAATGACCAGATATTAGACTACATTAGATTAGCTTAGAAGTTGATTCAAAAAACTTTAACATTGCTGAATTTTATTTTTAAAAAAGGGGGTTGCTTAATGCCTTTTTAATTATTTTCCCAAAAGGGGGTTTGCTTTTAAAACCAATGACCTTTTTTTATCATAGAGCAAAGAGAAAAACCAAAAAATTTTCATGCTTGATGGGTAAAGAAGTTAGCTTAGCATTAAACTTTCATGGGGTTTGGGTTACCAAAGGGGGCTTAATCCATTAACATTCATGAATTACAATATTACCTTTTTTATCTAGAGGACAATTAAAATAAATTCAAAAAAATTTCTGCTTAATGCAATTAAAAAGTTACTTAGCATTAAAATTAAAATTTCTTTTTTTTTTACAAAAATTCTTTTTCCATTTAACTAATTCAGAAGGGGGTTTCAATGCCCTTGATCCTATTTTTTAGAACATAATTAAAAATTCAAATATTGCATACATAAGTAATTAGCAATTAAATTTAAATTTAAATTTTTAAAAAGCTGGTTTTTTCACGAGGGGTTTAAAGATTTTAAATATTATTAAAAGGGGGGTTTTTTTCCCTTGATTCATTTACTAGGAAAAAAAGATAAACAAAATTTGCTCTTAATGCAAATTACTTTTTTTAGTTAAACTTTAACATTGTTATTTATTAAAAAAGGGAAAACTTAATGCCCTTTAAACCCAAATTATGGGGTTACTTTTTTCTTACTTTTTATTTCCCTTAAAAAGGTTTCGTAAAAACCAAAATTTCACACATTAAACTAAAAATTGAAGTTTGCTTAGCATCAAACTTTCATTTGGATTTTTTTTTAAAAAGAAAAGTTTAAGATTTCATTAATTCCCAAAAGAAGGGGAGCTTAAAATTTTTTTTATTTCCCTAAAAGAAGGGAAAAAGAAAAAACCCAATATTCAAGAAGATTGCTAGCATTATTACATTTCAAACAAAAACAGCGATTTTCATATATAAAGAAGGGGTTGCTTAATCCCTTAATCCAAAAATTTAAAAAAGGGGTTGCTTTTTTCCAGGGTTTATTTTCCCTAAAACTCAATTTAAAAAGAAGTTTGCTTTTGCATTGATTCCTTTCATACAAAACATTTGCTAAATTTTCAGGGTTTTTTTGCATAAAAGAAGGGGAAGCTTTAATCCCTTTTTTCTCAATTCCCCTGGGGTTTTTCAATCAAGGCTTTTTTTCCATTAAACAAAACCCCCAAAATGGCTAATGCTGATTAAACCAATTAAAGACATTGCATTAAATTTAAATTTTCCCGATTTTTTTACAAAAAGGGTTGCTTTTTAAAGCCATTTTCTCTTTTTTTATAAAAGGGGGTTTTTAAGCTTTATCCTTTTTTTCCAATAAAAGAAGTATGAAAAAGCCAATATTAATCATTAGATGGGAGCATTTGAATTTTATTTGATTTAAACTTTAATTGCGATTTTAATTACAAGAATTTCTTTAATCCCTTTTTTTTTATTCAGAAGGTTTTTTAATGCCATTTATCTCTTTTTTCCATAAAGGCTAAATTTAAAAAGCCGATTTAATTTCATTAGAGCACTACAAATTGCATTGACAAATTTAACATTGCTTTTTTGTAATAACAAGAAATTAGTTTAAAACCCTTTATTCATATTCCCCCGAAGGGTTAGAAAACCCTTTATCTCTATTTCCCTAAGGGCAAACAGATAAAAACCAATATTAAAGGTTAAAACGTAAAATACTTAGCATTTGCATTAAACTTTTCATTGCGTTTTCAAAATTCAAATTAAAATGCCTTTTTTTCATATTCTAGAAGGGTTATTTTAAGCCATTATTTTATTTTATTAAGGCCAAAAAGGAAAAACACCTATTCACAGAAACCTAGATTTGCAAGAGATTAGCATTACTTTCAATTTTCTTTAAAGGTTTAATTTAACCATTTTAAATTTATATTCCCGAAGGGTTTTGCTTAATGCCATTTTTCTCTTTTTTCCCAATTTTGGGAAATAAAATTTTTGAAATGACAGTATTAATGATTAGATTTAACATTAAAATTAGATTACATTAAATTTTTCATTCTTATTTCTTTTGAAATTTAAAAATTTTCCTTTAATCATTTCCATAATTGCTTTTTTGTTATTTTTATTTTTATCGAAAATACAAAAAATACAGAATTAGCATACATTAGCCTACATTTTAAAACATTTAAACTTTTTAAAATCTGTATTTGATATTTACAAGAAGGGGTTGCTTAATGCCATTAATCTCATATTCCCCTGAAGGGTTGTTTAATGCCATCTGATTTTTATTTCCATTTAAAAGGAAAAAGATGAAATGACCCGATATTAACTAGCATTAGATCGCTAGCATTAGAAATTTCAAGCTTTTTAACATTTCTGAAATTTTATATTACAAAAAGGGGGAGGGTTAATGCCTTTTTAAACTCATTTCCATGAAGGGGTTTTGCTTTTTAAAGCCATCGTTCTTATTTCCCCTAAGGCCCTAAAAGAAAAAGAACCCGAATTAAACCAGATTAAAGATTAGCAAAAATTTCATTGCTTAAAATTTAAATTCAAAGAATTTAAAAAAGGGTTAACTTTAATCCTTTTAATTATTTTTAAAAATTGTTTTTAATCCATCATTTACCATCAAGAGACATAAGATAAAAAAACCCTATTACACAGTTAGTTAGCATTCAATTTTTTACATTCAAATTTCATTGTTTGAAATTTTTAAAAATTGCTTTAATCCCTTTAAAATATTTTAAAGAAAAATATCTTTAATCCAAAGGGGCTCTATTTATCAAAAGGGGACTAGGTGAAATAAAAATTGCATAGTAGATCCCAACTTAAAATTGCATTGATTCAAAATTTTTAAAATCTTATTTATATTCAAGAAGGGGGTTTGCTTTAAACATTTATCTCTATTCTGAAGGAAAAAAATTTTTTAATGACCTTTTTTCCTAAAAAATCAGATAAAATCCCAAAATTTAAAAAAGTATTAATTACAAAAATTGTTAACTTTAAATGCTTTTTATATTCAAAAAGGGGTTGTTTTTCCCTTATTCTATTCCATAAGGGAGCTTAATGCCAATTTTTAACCCCATAGAGGCACAAAAATGAAAATACCCAAAAAAATTAGAAATGGTTTAATTTTAAAGTTAAACTTTAAAATGTGTATTTTATTTTCAAAAGGGTTAAAACTTTTAAAGATTAAATTTATTCCCATAAAGGAGTTTAAAAGATTTTACCTTTTTTTCCACATAGACCCTACAAGAAAAAAACCCAAAATTCAAACTTAATGCTGATTTTTTAATTACAAAAGCTTAAACTTTTTTAAATTTCTGATTTTTTTTATCAAAAATTCTTTAATAATTAACTCAATTCCCCCAAAATTATTTGCTTTTAAACCAGATTTCCTTATTTCCATAAACCCTACAATTTTTAAAAAAAGGGTATTACAAGCATTAATGCACATACAAGTTCATTAGTTAAACTTTAACATTCTGTTTTTTTAAAAAAGAAGGGAAAAAAAATGATTTTTTATATTCCCCAAAATTACCAAAAATTACATTTTCCCCAAAAAACAAAAAAATGGTTTTTAATATTAGCTTAAATTAATCCTAACTCAATTGCATTAGTTAAACTTTAATTTCTTTTTTATTTTCAAAAAGGAAATTTAAAAGCCCTTTTTTAAAAATTCCCCTAGGGTTATGCTAAAACATTGATTTTTATTTTCCCAAAAACAAAGGAGAAAAAAAGTTTTGTAGCTTAATGCAATTAAAATTCATTAGTTAAACTTTAAAATTCTTTTTTCATTAAAAAGAAGGGGAAGTTTAATCAAATTTTACAAGGGTTATGCTTTTTTAAATTACCTTTTTTTCCACTAAAAAATTTGTATAAAAGAAGTTTGCCTAAAATTAAACCCCTTTTTAAAAGGGGTTTGCTTAGCTTTAAAATTTTAAATTCCCATTTTAAATACAAAAAGGGAAAAACCAATGCCATTTTAAACCTACCCCTAAATTACTTTTTAAAGACTTTTTTATTTCCCCGAAATTTTGAAAGAAAAAACAAAAATTCATAGTTAAAGCTTTAAAGCATTGATTTTAAAATTTTCATCCGAGAATTTACAAAAATTGCCTTAAGCCCTTAATCCAATTCCATAAGGGTTAGCTTTTAATACTGTTTTATTTCCCTAAAGGAAAGTAAATGCCTATTAGCCAGCAAATTAATTTAATGCATTGATTTTAAAATTTTCATGGTTTGGGGTAAAATTTTCAAAAATTACAAAAACCTTAATCCAATTTTTAAGGGGTTTTGCTTTTAAACCAAAATTACTTTATTTATATAAGGTTAAGTAAAAAGCCAATAATTTGAAGGGGTTAATGCACATTTTAAAAATTACATTTGAAAATTTAACATTTCGATTTAAATAAAGAAGGGGGCTTTTTGCCTTTTTTTCAATTTCCATAAATTACTTTAATGCCTTATTCTTTTTTCCCCCCAAAGGGAAAATTTTGGATAAAAAACCCAAAATTTTGAAAGCTTAAAAGCAGATTAAATTTAAAAACAAACTTTTAAATGCTTATTTGATTATAAAAAGGGGAGCTTTAGCATTTTAAATTTTAAATTTAAAAAATATGTTTTTTAAACTGTCTCTTTTTTATCAAAAGGCCATAAGGGGGGAAAAGCCAATTTTTTTATAATTAGAGCACTTGAATTACAAGACAATTTAAACTGATTTGATTTACAAGGGGGGGAAAATTTTAACATTTATTCATATTCCCCGAAGGGATGCTTTAAAGCCATTATTCTTTTTTCCTCAAAAAGGGGGTTTGTAAAAAGCCAATTATTTTATCATTAGAACGCTAATTAATTCAATTTAACATCGATTTGTAATTAGAAGGGGTTGCTTCAAAACATTTTATTTTTTCAGAAGGGTTAGCTTTTAAAATTATTCTTTTTTCCCCTAAGGGAAAAAATGAAAAAACCAAATTTTTTAAAAACAGCATTAAAATTTAGATTAACAAAAATTTAATGTGATTTTAATTTTCAAAAGGGTTAACTTTAATTTAAATTATATTCCCAAAAAGGGTTTTGTTTTTTTGCCATTACTTTTATTTCCATATAAAAGCCCTACATATGAAAATGACCCCGATAAGACAGCATTAGATGCAGCATTAGAAGTTAGCATTAGATTCAAACTTTAAAATTGCTGATTTTATTTTTAAAGAAGGTTCTTTAAGATTTCTCATATTCCCCTAAGGGGTTTTGTTTAAGATCTGATCTCTTTTTCCAATAAAAAAAAACAGATGAAAATACGATATTAGCATAGCATTAGATCGCAGCATTTAAAAATTAGCATTACATTCAAACTTTAAAATTGCTGTTTTGATATATACAAAAAGGGTTAATTTTTAAAGCCATTTAAATTTATATTCCATGAAGGGGTTTTGCTTTTGCCATCTGATTCTTATTTCCATAAGAGGAAAAAAGATGAAATACCCGATATTTGATAGCATTAGATGCTAAACATTAGCAATTAGCATTGCACAAATTAAAATTGTGCTTTTTTATATCAGAAGGGTTAAAATTAATGCCCTTTATTCTTTTTTCCAAAGGGAGCAAGGGAGACTTTATTTTCCAAAAAAAGCACAAAAAAAAATCCAGAAATTTGAATAGCATTAGATCACCCGTTTTCATTTCATTCAAACTTTTTTAATGCTTTTATATTTCAAAAAAGGGGTTTCTTTAATCCTTTTTCTCTATTCCATTAGGGAGTTTTTTAAAAAAGGGCCTTTTTTTCCCCTAAAGGGGAAAAGAAAAGAATATTAGATAGATTAAATTTCCCTTGCATTAAAATTCAAACTTTAAGCCTTTTTCATATTAAAAAGGGGGTTTAATTTTAATGCCATCTAATCTTATTTCCCCTGAGGTTAGAAAGCCATATGATTTATTTCCCCCCAAAAGGCGCATAGAAAAAAGAAATTTCATAATTTTAAAACCTGATTGCAATTACAAGTTCAAAATTTTTAAATTGGTTTTTATAATTCAGAAGGGGTTTCTTTTTAAGCCCTTTAAACATCCCCCAAAGGGACTTTTTTCCATTGACCCTTTTTTCCCCATAAAAGGACATACAATTAAATTTCAATTGCTTTTTTAATTTGAAAATTAAATTTTTAAATTTAAATTTAAATTTTTCATTTTGTTTTTTTTATAAATTTTAATTTAAAACCTTTCCATAATGAAGGGAGTTTAAACACGATCCTTATTTCCATTAAAAACAACGATGAAAATACAGAATTTTAATTGAAATTTTAATTCAATTCATTAGGGTTAAACTTTAAAATTGTTTTTTTATATAAAAAAGGGAAAAATAAAAGCCATTTATTCATACCAGAGGGATGTTAAGCATTGACTTTATTTATTTGAACAAAAGAAGGGAAAAAAATTTAACGCATTAAACCTACAATTAGCTTAAATTTCCCGCTGTTTTTATTTACAAAAGGAAACTTTAATGCCATTAATTTTTCCCAAATTATGAGGGTTTGCTTTAAGCTCATTCTTATTTACATGGGGGAAAAAGTATAAAATACCGTATTAGAATCATTAAAACCTTTGCAAAATTAGCTTAAATTTAACTGTTTTTTTCTATAAAAAAAGGGTTTAATTAATGCCCTTTAACTAAATTTTTGAAGTTAGCTTTTAAACCATATCTTTATTTATAAAAGATTTAAATTAAAAAGCCAATTTTTTCATAAATTAAGAGGTTGCTTAAATTTTTGATTCCTTTTCATTGCGAGAATATAAAAAAGGGAAACCTAATTCATTTTTTTTAATCCCCTGAAGGGAAAACTTAATCCACTACTTTTTATTTATTTTAAAGAGGTTTTAAATTGAAAAAAATATTCCAGATTTGCTTTAATTGAATTACTTAATTCAAAAATTTTAAAAATTCATTTGAAATACAAAAGGGAAGCTTAATCATTTTTCAATTTTTTAAATTATTTTTTAAAGCCATTTGTTCCATTTTATAAGGGCCCCAGATTTAAAAAACCAGAAAAGTAGTTTTAAAACCCCATTTTTTCATTAAAAACTTTTCAATGATTTTAAATAAGGGTAAATTTTTAACCCTTTAACCCTTTCATAGGGTTACTTTTTAACCTCTGATTCTTTTTTCCCCAAAGGCCCCCACTTTAAACAATCCAAAAAGTAGCTTAAAGGGGCCACATTACAATTACATTAGTTAAATTTAAATTGCTGATTTGAATTTACAAGGGGAAGTTTTTGCATTTAATTAATTGCCAGAAGGGGTTTGCTTTTATCCAAAGTCTTTATTTTTATTTTAAACCCCTAATAAAATGACCAAAATTCACTAGCAAACGAGAAGAATTTCATTGCCTTAAAACTTTTAAATTTCGTTTGCATTACCAAATTTTTCTTTGCTTTTATTATATTCCCCGAAGGGTTAGCTTTTAAAACCCTTATCCTTTTTTCCCCTTAAGGAACCCCAAAAAATGAAATACCAATAAAACTGCATTAATGCAATTAGCAAGTTAGATTAGATTAAATTTTCATTGCTTTTTTGCATTTAAAAATTCAAAATTTTTTAAATCCATGAATTATCTTAAGGGACTATCCTTATTTATTAAGGAACAACAGATGAAAATAAAGATATTGCACAGCATTGATGTACATTCAAGTTAGCATTAGCATTTAAATTTAAATTTGGGATTTGATATATACAAAAAGGGTTGCTTTAATGCCATTTTAACTCTATTCCCCTGAAGGGGTTTTGCTTTTTTGCCACTGATTTTATTTTCCCCTAGAGGACACCAAAGAGAAAATGAAATATTGCAAGCATTAGAGTACCCTTAGAAGTTAGCATTAGCATTCAAATTTAAAATTCGTTTTAATATAAAGAAGGGTTAGCTTAATGCCATTTAACTCATATTCCCATGAAGGGTTGCAAAACATCGATTCTTTTTTTCCATAAGAGGGCCACAGATGAAAATACCAGATATTACATAGCATTAGATGCTGCATTGAAATTAGCATTAGCATTCAAACTTTAAAAATTTCTGTTTTTATTATACAAAAAGGGTTCTTTAAGCCATTTAACTCATATTCCATGAAGGGGTTTGTTTTTATATCATTCTTACCCTATAGAGGACAAATCAGATAGAAATGACCAGATATTAGCATTTGCATTAACCCACTTCGTTTGCATTAATTCAAATTTTAAAATTTTTATTTTTAAAAATCAAAAAGGGTTATTTAATGCCATTTTTCTTTATTTCCTAAGGGTTTTGTTTAATGATGATTTTATTTCCCTTAAAAAAAAAGATAAAAAAAGAAATTTGCATTTCTTAACCGTTTTAAAAAAGAAGTTAAAACTTAAACTTTAACTTCTTTTTCTAATGAAGGGTTAAAATTTTAAGCCATTACTCTATTCCATAAGGTTACTTTTTGCATTTACCTTTTTTTCCCCCCAAGAACACAAAAGTGAAAAAACCCGTATTGCCCAGCATTAATCCTACATTGCAAAATTTCATTACAAAATTTTAAATTTCTTTTTTCATATTCAAAAAGGGTTTCTTTTTTGCCATTTAAACTCTATTTTATGAGGGATCAATGCCCCTGATCTTTACCACATAAAAAAATTTGACAAATTTTAAATGACAAATAATAACAGATTAACTAAACATTAACAAAAAATTAAAAATTAAACTTTAAGCTGTATTTATTTATCAAAAGGGGCTAAAGATTTTTCCATATTAGAAGGGTTATGCTTTAATGCCAATTTATTTTAATTTACTAAAAATGCGATGAAATACAAAAATTTTGCCTATTGGCCTTACCTTTCTAGTTAAACTTTAACTTCTGATTTGATTTAAAAAGAAAGGGGCTTTAATGATTTTTTTATATTAAGAAATTTGCTTAAAAACCCGATTTAATTTACATGAACAAAAAAAATAAATTTTAAGATTTAAAATTTGAATGCATTAAAATTCAATAATTAAACTTTAACATCTGATTTTTATTTACAAGAGGAACTTTAATGCCCTTTTCTATATTCCAAAGGGGAGTTTAAGATTGATTCATTTAACATGGGAAATTTCAAATAAAAAAAAAGTTTAATGCATTTTAAAATTCCCTAGATTGATTAAAATTTCTAAAATTTCATAAAACAAAAGGAAAACTTAATGCCTTTAAAATTTCCCTAAATTAGCTTTTTAAACATTATTCTTATTTTATTAAAGGGGTTTAAATTAAAAAACCAAAATTTTCCCCATTAAAAGCTAGATTAGCTTAGCATTCATTAAAATTTTAAAATTTGAGGAAATACAAAAAAATTAAGCTTAATGCCTTTTTAAACCTTTCATAAGGGTTACTTTTTAAAGACGATTCTATTTCAAAAGGGAAATAAGGATAAAATCCGAATTTTGCTAGCATTTTCCTTATTACAAAATTTGCATTAATTTAAATTTAACTTGCTTTAAATTTATAAAGAGGGTTAGCTTTTTAACTTTAACTTTAATTTTAAAAAAATTTTTTGCCATTATCCTTTTTTTCCATCAAAGGAAATTTGTTAAATGCCCTTTTTCTAATTTTAAACTAGAACAAAAGATTAAAGACAATTTTCATTGCTTATTTTATTATAAAGAAGGGGGAACTTTTAACCCTTTATTCTATTCTGAAGGGTTACTTTAATGCCATTTTTTCTATTTCCCTAAGGGAAAATACAGAATTTAAAAGGAAGCATTGACAGAAGAAATTTTGCATTTGCATTAACTTTTCATTGGGTTTTTTTTTTTAAAAAATTAAACCTTTTAATTTTTATTTTTTATTCCTGGGGTTAGCTTTTAAAGCCATTTTTCTCTTATTTCCCCTAAGGGACCCAAAATGAAAATGACCCAAATTTAATAGAAACGCTAGATTAAAAAAATTCAAAACTTTTAAAAGCTATTTGAATTTTTCAAAATTTAACTTTGCCTTAATTATTTTCCCGAAGGGTTAGCTTAATGCCATTATTTTTTATTTATCTAAGCATTAATTAAAAAACCAATAAACCCCGCAAAAGTAATTAAAATTTGCAAGCATTAAAAATTTTCATTGTTTTGCATAATCAAATTAAACTTTGTTTTTAAAATTAAAAGAAAGGGGGGGATTTTAATCCATTGCCTTTTTTTTTATCATGAAACCTAAAGAGAAGAAGTATTACATGCATTAAATCCTAGCATTAGAAGTTAGCTTAGCATTCAAACTTTAACATTTCTGTATTTGATATATACAAAAAGGGTTAAACTTTTAAAGCCATTTAACTATATTTTTGAAGGGGTTTTGCTTAATGCCCTCTGACTCTTTTTTCCATATAGAGGACACATAAATTAAATAAATATTAGCACTAGCATTAGATCCACATTAGCAATTTTAAAAAATTCAAATTTCATTTTAGAATTACGAAGGGTTCTTTAATCCAAAATTTTTCTAAGGGTTATCTTAATCCTTTTTCCCTTTTTTTTAAGAGAAAGACAGATAAAAGACCAAATTAGCCAGCATTAATGCTAAACATTCAATTACATTCAAATTTTTAAATTGTTATTTTATATTTCAAAAAGGGTTAGCAATCCCTTATCTTTTCCCAAAGGGGACTTTTTTTTGCATTTATTTTTTTCCCAAAAGAAACGTACATATTTAAAATACCAAAATTGCAAACTTGATGCTGATTCAATTACAAATTAAACTTTAACATTTATTTTATATTCGAAGGTTTTTGCTTTAATGCCATTTAAACTCTATTTCCCCTAAGGGATCTTTTTGATTTCCTTTTTTTCCAATAAGACCCCAAAAATTACAATACCAAAATTTGCACTACTTAATCGCATTGATTCAAATTAAAATTATTTATATTCAAAAAGGTTGCTTAATGCCATTAAACTATATTTTCCCGAGGGTTGTTTTTTGCCATTTTAATCTTATCCACATTAAAGGCACAAACTTTAAATGACCTTTTTGCAATTTAAAGTGCTAGCATTAAAAAAATTAAAATTTTTAAATGCTGTATTTAATTTACAAAGGGAAGCTTAATGCCATTTTTTCCTACCCCTAAGGGGAGCTTTTAATCCCTTGATTTTCCTTTTTTCCTATGGAATAAAGAAAAGGTTTAATGCATTAAACTAATTAAAGGGGTTAGCTAACTTTAAAATTTTCATTCTTTTTTGAAATTTTTAAAGAAGGGTTAGTTTAATGCATTAACTTTAATTAGAAGTTAGCTTTTAAACCACTACTCTTTTTTCCCTAAAAACAAAAGGGTTAAAGCTTTTTAAAGCATTAAACCAATTAAAAAATTAGCTTAGCATTCAAAATTTCATTTGAGATAATAAAAAGGGAAAACTTAATGCATTTTAAACCAATTCCCCCAAAAAATTGGGGTTTAATCCCTTTTTTCCCTTTTTTATAAAAGGTAAGTAAAAAGCCAAAAATTTTTACTCATTTTTGATGCATTAGCTTCAAATTTAAATAAAGAGAAACAAAAAGGGAATTAATGCCCTTAAACCCACCCCTAAATTACTTTAATGCCTTATTCTATTTACAAGAGGAACTAAGAATAAAAAACCAATATTAGTAGCTTAAAATGGCCCCTTTTTCATTTCCCAAAAAAATGCGATTTGAATTTTCAGAAAAGGAAGTTAAGCCCTTAATTCATTTCCATGGGGGTTTGCTTTAAGAAAGCTTTTTTCCATTTAAAAACCTGAGAGAAAAGCCTATTGCATACTTAATCCAAATTAGCAAGAAAATAAATTCAAATTTAACACTGATTTGATTAAAGAAGGGGTTGCTTTTAATCATTTAAATTATATTTAGAAGTTTGGGTTTAATGCCATGTGATCTCTTATTTCCATCATAAAGGGCACGCCAGTAAGAAAATGACTCAGATATTAGCACTAGCATTAGATCGCTAGCATTAGCGTTGGGGCATTAGCAATAAAACTCTTTAACATTGCTGAATTTGCATATATACAAGAAGGTTAGGGCTATAATGCCTTTTAACTCATGTTCGCATGAAGGGTTATGCTTTTTAATGCCAACTGATCTCTTTATTTCCATCATAGAGACACGTAAGAGTATGAAAATGACCAGATATTAGCACTAGCATTAAATCGCTAGCATTAGCAAGTTAGCATTAGCATTCAAACTTTAACAGTTGTATTTGCATATATACTAGAAGAGTTAAACTTTAATGCCATTTAATCCTTCATATTGCCATGAAGGGTTATGCTTTTAATGCCATCTGATCTCTTATTTCCATCACAAGAGACACATAGGAGCATGGACAATGACCAGATATTAGCATCTAAGGTCAGATGCTAGCATTAGCAAGTTAGCATTAGCATTCAAACTTTAAAATTGCTGTATTTGCATATATACAAGAAGGGTTCAGCTTTAATGTCATTTCATCTCATATTCCCATGAAGGGTTATGCTTTTAAGGCATCTGATCACTTATTTTCATTAAAGAGGACACGAACAGAATGAAAATCACCAGATATTAGCACTAGCATTTGATTGCTAGCATTAGCAAGTTAGCATTAGCAATCAAACTTTAACATTGCTGTATTTGCATATATACAAGAAGGGTTCAGCGTTAATGCCATTCAATCTCATATTCCCATGAAGGGTTATGCTTTAAAGGCATCTGATCTCTTATTTCCATCATAGAGGACACGAACAGTATGAAAATGACCAGATATTAGCACTAGCATTAGATCGCTAGCATAAGCAAGTTAGCATTAGCATTCAAATTTTAACATTGCTGTATTTGCATATATACAAGAAGGGTTAAGCTCTAATGCCATCTAATCACATATTCACATGAAGGGATATGCTTAAATGCCATGTGATCAATTATTACCATAAAAGATGACACGTACAGTAAGACAATAACAAAATATTAGCACTAGCATTAGATCGCTAGCATTAGCAAGTTAGCATTAGCATTCAAACTTTAACATTGCTGTATTTGCATATATACAAGAAGGGTTAGGCTTTAATGCCATTTAAACTCATATTCCCATGAAGGGTATGCTTTAATGCCATCTGATCTCTTATTTCCATCATAGAGGACACGTACAGAATGAAAATGACCAGATATTAGCACTAGCATTAGATCGCTAGCATTAGCAAGTTAGCATTAGCATTCAAACTTTTAACATTGCTGTATTTGAATTTATACAAGAAGGGTTAAGCTTTAATGCCATTTAATCTCATATTGCCATGAAGGGTTATGCTTTAATGCCATCTGAACTCTTATTTCCATCATAGAGGACACATACAGTATGACAATGACCAGATATTAGCACTAGCATTAGATCGCTAGCATTAGCAAGTTAGCATTCAAACTTTAACATTGCTGTATTTGTATATATACAAGAAGGGTTAAGCTTGAATGCCATCTAATCTCATATTCCCATGAAGGGTTATGCTTTAATACCATGTGATCTCTTATATACATCATAGAGGGCACGTACAGCATGAAAATGACCAGATATTAGCACTAGCATTAGATCGCTAGCATTAGCAAGTTAACATAAGCATTCAAACTTTTACATTGCTGTATTTGCATATATACAAGAAGGGTTAAGCTATAATGCCTTT
This sequence comes from Gymnothorax javanicus, assembly GCA_029692085.1. Taxonomy (NCBI): domain Eukaryota; kingdom Metazoa; phylum Chordata; class Actinopteri; order Anguilliformes; family Muraenidae; genus Gymnothorax; species Gymnothorax javanicus. The sequence continues at coordinate 96,654,295 of CM056199.1, read as the reverse complement.
TAATCTCATGTTCTCATGAAGGGTTATGCTTTAATGCTATCTGATCTCTTATTTCCATCATAGAGGACACCTAGAGTATGAAAATGACCAGTTATTAGCACTAGCATTAAATCGCTAGCATTAGCAAGTTAGCATTAGCATTCAAACTTTAACAGTGCTGTATTTGCATATATACAAGAAGGGTTACGCTTTAATGCCATTTAATCTCATATTGCCATGAAGTGTTATACTTTAATGCCATCTGATCTCTAATTTCCATCATAGAGGACACATACAGTATGAAAATGACCAGATATTAGCACTAGCATTAGATCGCTAGCATTAGCAAGTTAGCACTAGCATTCAAATTTTAACATTGGTGTATTTGCATATATACAAGAAGGGTCAAGCTTTAATGCCATTTAATCTAATATTCCCATGAAGGGTTATGCTTTTATGCCATCTGATCTCTTATTTCAAACATAGAGGAGACATACAGGATGACAATGACCAGATATTAGGACTAGCATTAGATCACTAGCATTAGCAAGTTAGCAGAAGCATTCAAACTTTAACATTGCTGTATTTGCATATATACAAGAAGGGTTCAGCTTAAATGCCATTCAATCTCATATTCCCATGAAGGGTCATGCTTTAAAGCCGTCTGATCTCTTATTTCCATCATAGAGGACAAGTACAGTACGAAAATGACAAGATATTAGCACTAGCATTAGATCGCTAACATTATCAAGTTATCATTAGCATTCAAACTTTAACATTGCTGTATTTGTATATGTACAAGAAGGGTTAAGCTTTAATGCCATTTCATCTCATATTCCCATGAAGGGTTATGCTTTAATGCCATCTGATCTCTTATTTCCATCTGGAGGATACATACAGGATGACAATGACCAGACATTAGCACTAGCATTAGATCGCTAGCATTAGCAAGTTAGCATTAGCATTCAAACTTTAACATTGCTGTATTTGCATATATACAAGAAGGGATTAGCTTGAATTCCATTTCATCTCATATTCCCATGAAGGGTTATGCTTTAAAGGCATCTGATCTCTTATTTCCATTAAAGAGGACACGAACAGTATGAAAATGACCAGATATTAGGACTAGCATTAGATCATTTCGCATTAGCAAGTAAGCATTAGCATTCAAACTTTTACGTTGCTGTATTTGCATTTATACAAGAAGGGTTAAGCATTAATGCCTTCTAATACCATATGCCCATGAAGGGTTATGCTTTAATGCCATCTGATCTCTTATTTCCATCATAGAGGACACGTGCTGTATGAACATAACCAGATATTAGCACTAGCATTAGATCGCTAGCATTAGCAAATTAGCATTAGCATTCAAACTTTAACATTGCTCTGTTTGCATACATACTAGAAGGGTTAAGCTTTAATGCCATCTAATCTAATATGCCCATGAAGGGTTATGCTTTAATGCCATCTGATATCTTTTTTCCATCATAAAGAACATGTACGGTATGAAAATGACCAGATATTACCACTAGCATTAGATCGCTAGCATTAGCAAGTTAGCATTAGCATTCAAACTTTGACTTAACTGCATTTGCATATATACAACAAAGGGGGTACAGATTTCATACCATCTAATCACATATTCCCATGAAGGGTTATGCTTTAATGCCATCTGATCTCTTATTTCCATCATAGAGGACACGTACAGTATGAAAATGACAGAGATTAGCACTAGCATTAGATCTCTAGTATTAGCAAGTTAGCATTAGCATTCAAACTTTAACATTGCTCTGTTTGCATATATACTAGAAGGGTAAAGCTTTAATGCCATCTAATCTTACGGTCCCATGAAGGGTTATGCTTTAATGCATTCTGATCTCCTATATCCATCCTAGAGGACACGTACAGTATGAAAATGACCGAATATTAGCAATAGCATGAGATCGCTGGCATTAGCAAGTTAGCATTAGCATTCAAACTTTAACATTGCTCTGTTTGGAAATAAACAAGAAGGGTTAATCTTTAATGCATATTAACTCGTATATTCCCATGAAGGTTTATGCTTTAATGACATCTGATCTCTTATTTCCATCATAGAGGACACGTACAGTTTGAAAATGACCAGATATTAGCACTAGCATTAGATCGTTAGCATTAGCAAGTTAGCATTAGCATTCAAAAATTTAACATATCTGTATTTGCATATATACAAGAAGGGTTAAGCTTTAATGCCATCTAATCTCATTTTCCCATGAAGGGTTTGGCTTTAATGCCATCTGATCTCTTATTTCCATCATAGAGGACCGGTTCAGTATGAAAATGACCAGATATTAGCACTAGCATTGGATCGCTAGCATTAGCAAGAAAGCATTAGCATTCAAACTTTAACGTTGCTGTATTTGCATTTATACAACAAGGGTTAAGCATTTATGCCTTCTAATATCAAATGCCCATGAAGGGTTATGCTTTAATGCCATCTGATCTCTTATTTCCATCATAGAGGACACGTACTGTATGAAGATAACCAGATATTAGCACTAGCATTAGATCGCTAGCATTAGCAAATTAGCATTAGCATTCAAACTTTGACTTTACTGCAATTGCATTTATACAACAAGGGTACAGATTTCATACCATCTAATCTAATATTCCCATGAAGGGCTATGCTTTAATGCCATCTGATCTCTTTTTTCCATCATAGAGGACACGTAGAGTATGAAAATGACCAGATATTAGCACTAGCATTAGATCGTTAGCATTAGCAAGTTAGCATTAACATTCAAACTTTAACATAACTGTATTGGCATATATACAAGAAGGGTTAAGCTTGAATGCCATCTAATCTCATATTCCCATGAAGGGTTATGCTTTAATACCATGTGATCTCTTATATACATCATAGAGGGCACGTACAGCATGAAAATGACCAGATATTAGCACTAGCATTAGATCGCTAGCATTAGCAAGTTAACATAAGCATTCAAACTTTTACATTGCTGTATTTGCATATATACAAGAAGGGTTAAGCTATAATGCCTTTTAATCTCATGTTCTCATGAAGGGTTATGCTTTAATGCTATCTGATCTCTTATTTCCATCATAGAGGACACCTAGAGTATGAAAATGACCAGTTATTAGCACTAGCATTAAATCGCTAGCATTAGCAAGTTAGCATTAGCATTCAAACTTTAACAGTGCTGTATTTGCATATATACAAGAAGGGTTACGCTTTAATGCCATTTAATCTCATATTGCCATGAAGTGTTATACTTTAATGCCATCTGATCTCTAATTTCCATCATAGAGGACACATACAGTATGAAAATGACCAGATATTAGCACTAGCATTAGATCGCTAGCATTAGCAAGTTAGCACTAGCATTCAAATTTTAACATTGGTGTATTTGCATATATACAAGAAGGGTCAAGCTTTAATGCCATTTAATCTCATATTCCCATGAAGGGTTATGCTTTTATGCCATCTGATCTCTTATTTCAAACATAGAGGAGACATACAGGATGACAATGACCAGATATTAGGACTAGCATTAGATCGCTAGCATTAGCAAGTTAGCAGTAGCATTCAAACTTTAACATTACTGTATTTGCATATATACAAGAAGGGTTCAGCTTTAATGCCATTCAATCTCATATTCCCATGAAGGGTCATGCTTTAAAGCCGTCTGATCTCTTATTTCCATCATAGAGGACAAGTACAGTACGAAAATGACAAGATATTAGCACTAGCATTAGATCGCTAACATTATCAAGTTAGCATTAGCATTCAAACTTTAACATTGCTGTATTTGTATATGTACAAGAAGGGTTAAGCTTTAATGCCATTTCATCTCATATTCCCATGAAGGGTTATGCTTTAATGCCATCTGATCTCTTATTTCCATCTGGAGGATACATACAGGATGACAATGACCAGACATTAGCACTAGCATTAGATCGCTAGCATTAGCAAGTTAGCATCAGCATTCAAACTTTAACATTGCTGTATTTGCATATATACAAGAAGGGATTAGCTTGAATTCCATTTCATCTCATATTCCCATGAAGGGTTATGCTTTAAAGGCATCTGATCTCTTATTTCCATTAAAGAGGACACGAACAGTATGAAAATGACCAGATATTAGGACTAGCATTAGATCGCTCGCATTAGCAAGTAAGCATTAGCATTCAAACTTTTAAGTTGCTGTATTTGCATTTATACAAGAAGGGTTAAGCATTAATGCCTTCTAATACCATATGCCCATGAAGGGTTATGCTTTAATGCCATCTGATCTCTTATTTCCATCATAGAGGACACGTGCTGTATGAACATAACCAGATATTAGCACTAGCATTAGATCGCTAGCATTAGCAAATTAGCATTAGCATTCAAACTTTAACATTGCTCTGTTTGCATACATACTAGAAGGGTTAAGCTTTAATGCCATCTAATCTAATATGCCCATGAAGGGTTATGCTTTAATGCCATCTGATATCTTTTTTCCATCATAAAGAACATGTACGGTATGAAAATGACCAGATATTACCACTAGCATTAGATCGCTAGCATTAGCAAGTTAGCATTAGCATTCAAACTTTGACTTAACTGCATTTGCATATATACAACAAGGGTACAGATTTCATACCATCTAATCACATATTCCCATGAAGGGTTATGCTTTAATGCCATCTGATCTCTTATTTCCATCATAGAGGACACGTACAGTATGAAAATGACAGAGATTAGCACTAGCATTAGATCTCTAGTATTAGCAAGTTAGCATTAGCATTCAAACTTTAACATTGCTCTGTTTGCATATATACTAGAAGGGTAAAGCTTTAATGCCATCTAATCTTACGATCCCATGAAGGGTTATGCTTTAATGCATTCTGATCTCCTATATCCATCCTAGAGGACACGTACAGTATGAAAATGACCGAATATTAGCAAAAGCATGAGATCGCTGGCATTAGCAAGTTAGCATTAGCATTCAAACTTTAACATTGCTCTGTTTGGAAATAAACAAGAAGGGTTAATCTTTAATGCATATTAACTCGTATATTCCCATGAAGGTTTATGCTTTAATGACATCTGATCTCTTATTTCCATCATAGAGGACACGTACAGTTTGAAAATGACCAGATATTAGCACTAGCATTAGATCGTTAGCATTAGCAAGTTAGCATTAGCATTCAAAATTTAACATATCTGTATTTGCATATATACAAGAAGGGTTAAGCTTTAATGCCATCTAATCTCATTTTCCCATGAAGGGTTTGGCTTTAATGCCATCTGATCTCTTATTTCCATCATAGAGGACCGGTTCAGTATGAAAATGACCAGATATTAGCACTAGCATTGGATCGCTAGCATTAGCAAGAAAGCATTAGCATTCAAACTTTAACGTTGCTGTATTTGCATTTATACAACAAGGGTTAAGCATTTATGCCTTCTAATATCAAATGCCCATGAAGGGTTATGCTTTAATGCCATCTGATCTCTTATTTCCATCATAGAGGACACGTACTGTATGAAGATAACCAGATATTAGCACTAGCATTAGATCGCTAGCATTAGCAAATTAGCATTAGCATTCAAACTTTGACTTTACTGCAATTGCATTTATACAACAAGGGTACAGATTTTATACCATCTAATCTAATATTCCCATGAAGGGCTATGCTTTAATGCCATCTGATCTCTTTTTTCCATCATAGAGGACACGTAGAGTATGAAAATGACCAGATATTAGCACTAGCATTAGATCGTTAGCATTAGCAAGTTAGCATTAACATTCAAACTTTAACATAACTGTATTGGCATATATACAAGAAGGGTTATGCTTTAGTGCCATCTGATCTCCAATGTCCATCATAGAGGACACGTACATTATGAAAATGACCAGATTTTACAACTGGCATTAGATCGCTAGCATTAGCAAGTTAGCACTAGCATTCTAACTTTGACAGTACTGCATTTGCATTTATACAACAAGGGTTAAGATTTAATGCCATCTCATCTCATATACCCATGAAGGGTTATGCTTAAATGCCATCTGTTCTCTAATTTCGATCATAGAGGACACATACAGTATGAAAATGTCCAGATATTAGCGCTATCATTAGATCGCTAGCATTAGCAAGTAAGCATTAGTATTCAAACTTTAACATTGCTCTGTTTGCATATATACTAGAAAGGTTAAGCTTTAATGTCCTCTAAACTAATATGCCCATGATGGGTTATGCTTTAATGCCATCTGATCTCTTTTTTTTCCATCATAGAGGACACGTACAGTATGAAAATGACCAGATATTAGCACTTGCATTAGATCGCTAGCATTAGCAAGTTAGCATTAGCATTCAAACTTTAACATATCTGTATTTGCATATATACAAGAAGGGTTAAGCTGTAAGGCCATCTAATCTCATTCTACCATCATAAAAGACACAAACAGTATGACAATGACCAGATATTTCCACTCGCATAAGATTGCTAGCATTACCAAGTTAGCATTAGTATTCAATCATTAACCTTACTGAATTTGCATATGTACATGAAGGGTTAAGCTTAAAGGCCATCTGATCTCATATTCCCATGAAGTTCAGGGATTAAATACTTTCTTATCTCATCTTACCTTCAAAGAGGATACGTACAGTATGAAAATGACAAGATATTAACACTAGCATTAGATCACTAGCATTAGCAAGTTAGCATTAGCATTCAAACTGTGACTCTACTGCATTTGCATATATACAACAAGGGTTAAGATTTAATGCTATCTAAACTCATATGCCCATGAAGGGTTATGCTTCAAGGCCATCTGATCTCTAATTTCCATCAGAGAGGACACGTACAGTATGAAAATGACCAGATATTAGCACTAGCATTAAATCACTAGTATTAGCAAGCTAGCATTAGCATTCAAACTTTAACATTACTGGATTTGCATATATAAAAGAAGGCTCAAGCTTTAATGCCATTTAATCTCATATTCCCATGAAGGATTAGGCTTTAATGCCATCTGATCTCTTTTTTCCATCATAGAGGACACGTACAGTATGAAAATGACCAGATATTAGCACTAGCATTAGATTGCAACCATTAACAAGTTAGCATTAGGATTCAAAATTTAACATAACTGTATTTGCATCTATACAAGAAGAGTTCAGCTTTAATGGCACCTAATCTCATATTCCCATGAAGGGTTATGCTTTAATGTCATCTGATCTCCTATGTCCATCATAGAGCACTTGTACATTATGAAAATGACCAGATATTAGCACTAGCCTTAGATCGTTAGCATTAGCAAGTTAGCATTAGCATTCAAACTTTAACATAACTGTATTGGCGTATATACAAGAAGGGTTATGCTTTAATGCCATCTGATCTCTTATGTCCATCATAGAGGACACGTACAGTATGAAAATGACCAAATATTAGCATTTGCATTAGATCGCTAGCATTAACAAGTTAGCATTAGCATTCAAACTTCAACATATCTGTGTTTGGATATATACAACAAGGGTTAAGCCTTAATGCCATCTAATCTCATTTTCCCATTAAGGGTTATGCTTTAATGCATTCTGATCTCTTATTTCCTTCATAGAGGACACGTACAGTATGAAAATGACCAGATATTAAAACTAGCAATAGATCGCTAGCATTAGCAAGTTAGCATTAGCATTCAAACTTCAACATAACTGTATTTGCATTTATACAAGAAGGGTGATGCTTTAATGCCATCTGATCTCCTATGTCCATCATAGAGGACAGGTACAGTATGAAAAAGACCAGATAGTAGCACTAGCATTAGATCGCTAGCATTAGCAAGTAAGCATTAGCATTCAAACTTTGACTTTACTGCATTTGCATATATACAACAAGGGTACAGATTTCATACCATCTAATCTAATATTCCCATGAAGGGCTATGCTTTAATGCCATCTGATCTCTTATTTCTATCATAGAAGACACGTACAGTATGAAAATGACCAGATATTAACATTAGCATTAGATCGCTAGCATTAGCAAGTTAGCATTAGCATTCAAATTTTGACAGAACTGCATTTGCATATATACAAGGGTTAAGATTTAATGCCATCTAAACTCATCTACCCATGAAGGGTTATGCTTAAATGCCATCTGTTCTCTAATTTCGATCATAGAGGACACATACCGTATGAGAATGACCAGATATTAGCAATAGCATTAGCATGTTAGCATTAGGATTCAAACTTTAACATTGCTCTGTTTGCATATATACTAGAAGGGTTAAGCTTTAATGCCATCTAATCTAATATGCCCATGAATGGTTATGCTTTAATGCATTCTGATCTCCTATTTCCATCATAGAGGACACGTTCATTATGAAAATGACCAGATTTTACAACTGGCATTAGATCGCTAGCATTAGCAAGTTAGCATTAGCATGCAAAATTTAACATATCTGTATTTGCATATATACAAGAAGGGTTAAACTTTAATGCCATCTAATCTCATTTTCCCATGAAGGGTTTTGCTTTAATGCCATCTGATCTCTTATTTCCATCATAGAGGACAGATACAGTATGAAAATGACAGAAATTAGCGCTAGCATTAGCAAGTTAGCATTAGCATTCAAACTTTTACGTTGCTGTATTTGCATTTATACAACAAGGGTTAAGCATTAATGCCTTCTTATCTCATATTCCCATGAAGGGTTATGCTGAAATGCCATCTGATCTCTTATTTCCATCATAGAGGACATGTACTGTATGAAAATAATCAGATATTAGCACTAGTAGTAGATCGCTGGCATTAGCAAGTTAGCATTAGCATTCAAACTTTGACTTTACTGCATTTGCATATATACAACAAGGGTTAAGATTTAATACCATCTAATCTCATATTTTCATGAGGGGCTATGCTTTAATGCCATCTGATCTCTTATTTCCATCATAGAGGACACGTACAGTATGAAAATGACCAGATATTAGCACTAACATTAGATCGCTAGCATTAGCAAGTTAGCACTAGCATTCAAACTTTGACAGTACTGCATTTGCATATATACAACAAGGGTTAAAATTTAATGCCATCTAAACTCATATACCCATGAAGGGTTATGCTTAAATGTCATCTGTTCTCTAATTTCGATCATAGAGGACACATACAGTATGAAAATGTCCAGATATTAGCGCCATCATTAGATCGCTAGTATTAGCAAGTTAGCATTAGGATTCAAACTTTAACATTGCTCTGTTTGCATATATACTAGAAGGGTTAAGCTTTAATGCTATCAAATCTAATATGCCCATGATGGGTTGTGCTTTAATGCCATCTGATCTCTTTTTTCCATCATAGAGGACACGTACACTATGAAAATGACCAGATATTAGCACTTGCATTAGATCGCTAGCATTAGCAAGTTAGCATTAGCATTCAAACTTTAACATATCTGTATTTGCATATATACAAGAAGGGTTAAGCTGTCAGCCAATCTAATCTCATTTTACCATCATAGAGGACACATACAGTATGACAATGACCAGATATTTCCACTCGCATTAGATTGCTAGCATTACCAAGTTAGCATTAGTATTCAATTATTAACCTTACTGTATTTGCATATGTACATGAAGGGTTAAGCTTAAAGGCCATCTGATCTCATATTCCCATGAAGGTCATGGATTAAATACTCTCTTATCTCATCTTACCTTCAAAGAGGATACGTACAGTATGAAAATGACAAGATATTAACACTAGCATTAGATCACTAGCATTAGCAAGTTAGCATTAGCATTCAACTTTAACATATCTGTATTTGCATATATACAAGAAGGGTTAAGCTTTAATGCCATCTAATCTCATTTTCCCATGAAGTGTTATGCTTTAATGCCATCTGATCTCCTATGTCCATCATAGAGGACACGTACAGTATGAAAATGACCAGATATTAGCACTAGCATTAGATCGTTAGCATTAGCAAGTTAGCATTAGCATTCAAACTTCAACATATCTGTATTTGCATATATACAAGAAGGGTTAAGCTTCAATGCCATCTAATTTCATTTTCCCATGAAGGGTTATGCTTTAATGCCACCAGGCTGCTGGCCAGTCATCCCTCGGTTGGGATTATACCCCTAGGTATCCGTCGCAACGCGGCTAGAAAGAATAAAAGGATTAAGAGTCACAGAGACCACGCAAGTTTAAAGGAATAACAATAATTTATTCACCAGGTAGGCAAGAGCTTAAATCAACATACCAAATATCAGTTACCACGAATTTAGACCAATATAAAAATCATACCCGGCGACAGCTACACACACAGAGTTGGGTGAGTGCGAAATCAGGGACAATCCGCCATAGCTAGAGAGTCTACTCACGCACTTATGTGCGCGGGGAGAGATCGGATACGATCTTCCTCGAATGGATTGTTTCCCTTTGCTTTAAGCCAAATCACGCCTTTGATCCAGGCGGCATGGCCATAAACACCTGGAAGGGGGGTCAAATCCGGTTTTTGGGTTTCCACCATTGGGAGGATGTAATAAAATATTTCAGCGGAGAGAGGAGAATAGGGTGATTACCAGAAAGTATTCTGACCAAATTCTCAGGAGTTTCCAAAAGGGAAAGAACCGTAATTTCAATGGGAATGAAACATACTCCATTCAACTCCTTAGATTCCCCGAGAATAACAAGACCAAACATGATATGAATATGTACTAATATGATGCAGTTGTCATGAAAAAGTCTTAAGATGAATTAATATATAGGTAAATTGGGTTATAAGTCTAGAAGCGATTTCTAAGCAAAATATTGAACATATAAGTATAGTATGCAGTTCCCAGAGGTTTAGATTATTTTAAACAGATTAATATAACTGGACTTCAACTTAAGAATAAGGATAGTAATATGACTCCCACAGGGGCATTGTGTCAGCCAGATCCTTGCAACTACCCCCCCCCCGTGGTGAGACCATTGCCACTTTCCCCATGCAGGCTGAGTGAGCATCCTGGAAGTCCACAAAGGTTTTATTGCTATCTGGCATGGCTCTGGACTGAGCTAATCAGCCATTTGTCCCTTACAGCCTCTGGGCTCCCCCACGCATCAGCGTTTGCAGATCCTACAGAGGTGCCGCTCAGAACCCAACCCCAAGGCACAGATGAATTTTTCTGATTTAGAAATGGAACAATCTTTTGTAAAATGAAATATGCAATGTCTACAGTGCTAACGAGCACCTCTATATGGGGTTAACGCAAGAACCCTAAAAGATGCAGATGAGGACCCTTATTAGGGGTGACCACGCGCTCTTCCATAGAAGGTGACTGCAAGCACCTTTTAACGTTCTTGTTATCACCATTTCACAGGGTGCACGTAAGTACCCGTTCTAATGGGTGCTTGTCTGCACTTCTAAAGGTTCTCACTTATACTTTTTTTTAAGCACCCAGAAGGCACTTGCAGCCTCAGAGAGGGTGTTCTTTTTCCACCCTTACAGATTCTTACCCTGATTAAAACACCCATGTGCACGCACACATAAGCAAACACATGCATACACACCCTCAACATAATCCTGAGCTTCCACACATGTATCAATCATTGTGTAACGTCTCGTGTCCTGTGCAGAGTGACTGGTACGGAGGACAGGAAGCAGTGGACTAGACTCAGATGCAAGGATTGATTTGAGCTTTTATTATGCCCGCACAGCAGTGCAGTGGGCATCAGCGTTGCAATCAGAATGAAACAAAAAGGAAATGAGGTTCCAAAAAGATAAAAGGTAATACAGCACTAGACTAACTATTACACAATCAAAGAAAATGGAACAAGGTTCCTTTAAACAAGAAAATAAAAGGGCTGCTTTAAAGGAAGCGGCTCTTAGTTTATAATTTGGCTTAGTACATGCGAAACACGGGAACTGTCTTACGAAAGACCTACAGCACCGTTACTGCGTGGCATTTAAGAGACATCACAAAGAGCCTTCGCACAGGACTCATGTACAGGTGCATCTCAAAAAATTAGAATATCATCAAAAGTTGATTTATTGCAGTAATTTGATTGAAAAAGTGAAACTCATATATTATTTAGATTAATTACACACAGACTGATATATTTCAAGTGTTTATTTCTTTTAATTTTGATGATTACAACTGACAGCTAACGAAAACCCAAAATTCAGCATCTCAGAAAATTAGAATAATGTGAAGAAGCTCAATATTGAAGACTCATGGTGTCACACCCGAGCCTTTAAATGGTCTCTCAGTCTGGTTCAGTAGGCAACACAATCATGGGGAAGACTGCTGACTTTACAGTTGTCCAGAAGAGGATCGTTGACACCCTGCACATGGAGGGTAAGACACGAAAGGTCATTGCTAAAGAACCTGACTGTTCACAGAGTGCTGTATCCAAGTACATTAATGCAAAGTTGAATGGAAGGAAAAAATGAGGTAGAAAAAGGTGCACAAGCAACAGGGATAACCGCAGCCTTGAGAGGGTTTAGGCCACCAGCTCGTGCGCGTAGCGTGTATGTTCGCTCCCACCATCGGGGGACTACTTTCCATAAATACCACGTTGTACAATATGACACACTTTATTTAAAATAAAAAGTTCTCCACTCAAAATCCTGCAGTTAAATTTTAATTACGCACTTAATTGCGAACTATATAACGCGTAGAGGCACTCTAATTTACCGACATGCAAACCGCCTCAGAAGGTGATCTATCAACATTAACCAATCAGCGGTAAGCTCGCCAGCTCTCCAGCTTGAGAAGATACTCTTTTTATAAACAAATTGCAATATGGCAGCTTCCGTGTTGGACGTGTCCAGACGAGAGAAAGTGCAAAAATACTTCGGAAATTACCGATTTTAAGTGTCTAGTTCACTACCAGTTCACCTCTGAGTAAGGTGTACAAGATTTCACAAAAGTGCATTGTCACAAACTTCAATTTTGTGTAAAGGAATGGCTGGATTTGGTGAGTGCTTCCTCTCTGTCCAAGTGAGATGCATGTTAAATTGGAAATACGCATCATTTTACAGCATGGTGCGTCATGACTCTGCTTTTCTAAAACAAACTGCCAGATGACCAAGTCCGAGGATGTCTAGAGAATCAATTCACCTTCCTGCAAATAAATTTACAACATATATTGGCTGTCCTTGCCAAGGCTCCATTTGGGTTGCTATTGCGGATAGTTTCATCGTTTCGTCTTGAGGTCAGAGAATAGCTGATATGCAAATATGAATTTCCTTTGTCAATGCACTGAATGCCCTCCTCTTGAGAGAAGGACTCAACTCTGAGCAAAATGAAAGATGATTTCACTATTTTTAAAGAAAGGCTTGACTGGATCAAGCCAATCCCACATCCCAATCTCAAAGTAAATGTTGGCAGAATAGGTTACATTAAAATTAGAATTAAAGGCAGTGATTGGTAAATAATTTTTTAACATGTTATGTGGAAAACAAAAAAACAGCACACTATTTGATGTTTTGCCACATTAATTTTTCAAAGTAAACACATTTTCATTTTGATTCTTATAACCTATTGCTAAAAAGGTGTGATGATAAAGTACACTGTTGCCCATAAAGTTGGAATAATTTTGTATTCAGACACTTCATCTACCAAGAATGAATGACAATGTCACAATCATTTCATGAAAAGACGTTAAAAAAAACATATTTTATTCCAACTTTATGAGCAACAGTATGTCAACAAGATTTTAATGTTGCCTTTCCTTTACATAAAATATAGTCAAACTTTAGGTTCTGTTGTCTTGAGGGTAGCATATATTGCTTTAAAAAATCTCAGTGAACTTGTCAGCATTAATGGAATCCTCACAGAACTGAAAGTTAATCTTGCCAAGGCCATAGACACAACCCCATTCCATGACAGGGCTTTTAGACTTGTTGTCCAGATGGTCCCTTTATTTCTTTGTCTGGAGCACACGGCATCCATTACTTCCAAAAATTCCAGTAATACTGATTTGTTTAATCAAAATTTTAATTTATATTGTGTGATGGTCCATCACAGTTGCCTCCTGGCCCTGAAAGGCCCTGAAAATAGGCTTTTGGGCACGATTAACGTAAGGCCTCCTTTTTGCACAGGCAAGATTTGATTGGCATTAGTGGATGTAACTCCGCATTGAAGTTCCTCACAAAGGTTTGCCAAAGGAATCCTCGACCAATGTGGTTATATCACTTATAGATAAATGAAGGTTCTTGATGCAGTGCTGTCTGAGTGGTCAGAGATCACAGGTATTTAGCTCAGGTTTGCACTCTTGTGCTTTATGCACAAAAATTCCTCCATTTTTCTTGAGTCCTTAAATTATTTTATGAACTATTGAGGGTGAAATTTCCAAATGCCTTCCTAACTTTCTTTCAATGATTTTCTTTTCTATTTACAAATGATCCTCGGCCAATCTTTGTTCCTGAAGGACTAGGCCCTTCCTGGAAGCTGCTTTTGTATCAAATAATTATGACAATCACCAGCTGACATCACCTGCTTCAAATCACATCATGATTCAGATTTTTATCCCTCATTAGTCTTTTAAGCAATTGCCTCTGTACCAACTTTTTTTTTTTTTTCAATTGATGCAAGCCTGAATGGCTATAATGAATATGTATTTTAAAAAGATAAGTTCACAAAACAAAATATTGAATATCTTGTCTTTACAAGTCAAAGTGCATTTAGAAACCACTCAAAGCAAGAAGGTCGTGGGTTTGAATACGAGAGTCAGGTGCCTAAGGTCACCACTAGTGTTGTGTTGTTTAAAACTCTTGATGAGGTGGTATTAGGTTCCTCCTGGCATTAACGGTACCAGGTAGGGGTTGATCAGGGGTCACTGAATTGGCTGTAATTTTGGTTTGCAATGTCTGATTCCAGCAGGCTATGTGTCATTTTATTGCCGAGAAAATATTATATGTATTCATAACAATTGATTATTGTCACCTCTTTCAAAACACCCTATAGATTATTTAAGGGGACCTATAGCTAAGCAAAATGCCAATTTTGGTTCAAAATTTTTGTTTTGAGGTAAGAACATGAAGTGGTCCTTCAAATAGCCTACTTTCAGGACATACATTCACTGTCTGCCTAATTGGTCTTAAATTTGCTCTAAAATTACTCTTTTACTCCAAAAAGCTTTATAAAACCTTGATAAAAATACAGATGATTTTCAACAAGAAAATAAAGACTTATCAGCAACTGTACATCCAAGTAACTTCATATTTGGCAGTTTCCTTCATTTTGTGATGATCTATGTCGGTACAGAGCTCTTTTTGCAATCTAGACCCTCTGAATATGAGTAAATCAAAATATGCATATTTTGCATAAAACCCCTTGTGATACAGAATTGGAAGGGTGCCCGCTAAATCAGGATTTTCAGATCACCAAATTTTCCCGCCAATTGTCGGGACAAATTCCCTTTAACCCTTTTTACCCTTTAATCCCAGAGGCCTTTTTGGTGAAAACTTTAAAAAATTGCCTAAATCCTTGAAAATCACCCAAAAACTAGCTTGTTGGTATTCACTGGAAAGTTGTCACTGAGAGCTTTCCAATGAATACCAACAAGCTACGTTTTGGGTGATTTTCTCAATTTTTCAGATATTTAACTTGTGCCTTCGGTGCCAATGACGCACCACTCGGGATCTATAGAGGGTTAAAAAAGAGAATAAATTAAATCAAAAAATAGCTTTTTGGGAGTTACAATATCCTACAGTTCCGACGCCATATCAAGGAAAGGTAGGTTGTAAGGAGATGGTGCCACTACACAGACTTCAGTTGTCCTTGACTGTAGACCTGTAATTCTAATCTGGTTTGGATTTTAAGGGGTTAAATTTTAGATGAAGACTGAAGCCAGGTGCTTGGAAATCACCTTGTGTGTGGAAGCCCCTTTCCTTTGATATCCTGGAACTAGAAGACTGCTGGACTTCTGAAATTTCTGCAATATATCAACATTAGCTAGTAATGGGGTAACCAGGTTAACAAAGAAATTTCCATTTTTAAAGGGTTAATTCAGACAAACCAGAAGAGTCATGCCTGTGCAAATCTTTACACCTGATAAAAGTTCCACTGTCTGAAGATCTTGTTAATGTCCAGTTTCTAGGTTGTCTGGTAATGGCGCTACGAAGCTCCAAAAACACCTTCCGAGACAATGCGTGCATGGATTTTCGTCACAAATTGCCAAAAAGTGCATTTTAAAGTGTTCTAAATCATAAATAGCTTGAGATAAATACTTCTCAATCAAGAACCCCAGCTAGAGTTCCTAGAAGTATAAGAACCTTGATTTATAACTTCCTTAAACAATGGCAAGCCTGAGAAAATCCCCTTCAAAAGACCTTCCCACAGCAATTTTACAAAAAAAAAAATGGTATTTTAAAGTTTTGATTACGCAGGGGTTACTCATCAGAAATGCACAGCTCATTCAAAACTCATAGGAAGTACCAAGATCTAGAAGGAGAAGAAGCCTTAATGCATTATTTTACACAGTTTTGGAGCATCAGGCCTCCCAATATTGCTTCAGAGCTAAAAATGGCACTTTTTGCCCGACTTTGGTGGGTTTGTGAGCCTCGTGACAAAATACTGCAGGATATCTCGTAGAGAACTTTAAACACAAGATCCAGGTGGTCCTTACAAACAATAATCCGCAGAGAAAAATCAGTCCCCCTGAAGTGGGAACAAAACGCATTTTCTAGGCATCCTATGGCTGTCAGCTGATGGCCTAATTGTGAAAGGAAACCCATTCAAGAACTTGGGGGAGATTCACAAGGAGTGTACTGCAGCTGGAGTCAGTGCTTCAAGAGCCACCATGCACAGATGTATCCAGGACATGGGCTTCAACTGTTGCATTCCTTGTGTCAAGCCTCCTTGTGATAACGTCAGAGGCGTCTTACCTGGGCTTAGGACAAAAAGGACTGGACTGCTGCTCAGTGGTCCCAGGTCCTCCTCTCAGGTGAAAGTAAATTTTGTATTTCATTTGGAAATCAAGGTTCCAGAGTCTGAAGGAAGAGAGGAGAGGCACAGAATCCAAGTTGCTTGAGGTCCAGTGTAAAGTTTCCAAATCAGTGGTGGTTTGGGGAGTCATGTCATCTGCTGTTGTTGGTCCACTACGTTTTCTCAGGTCCAAGGTCAGAGCAGCCGTCTACCAGAAAGTTTTAGAGCACTTCATGCTTCCCTTGTCTTTATGTAACAGATGTGTTAAAATAATAGTTAATATTTCACCAAAAATCCATTTTCTATTTTGTTCATTTTTTATAGGCATTATCTCGTTGTTGTACACGTTTATTTTAGGGTAGTTCCGTGGTGTCGGACGTACATTTCAGACACTTCATAGGTCAATTTAGAGCACAGTGAAATGAGAAGATAGCTGTCATTTGGGCAGATTACACATCCTGGTTATGGCAATCATCTGGTATGCAGGGGTATAGCTCCTCATCATAGTGTGTTGCTCCAAAATACCTCGGTGTCGGACGTACTCAGACAAATGTCATTGATGACATGTACATGGTTTGTTTTAGGATCTCTGTGAAGAGTTTAAACTTTTTTCAATTATTAATTGATGACTGATTCCCCAAGACAGTATACTTCAACAAGACTACATAAAGGAGTCCATACTTTTTAATATGAGCATGTAATGTTCCACTAAACACAGTGTCGGACGTACATTTTTTGGTGTCGGACGTACGGCGTCTGAATGTAATTTAAAATCCAACTGGATGTTCATCTCTAACAAATGTATTTTAAACTTTATCATATAAAATGAACAAAATACTACAACTTCAAACCTCCACAAGTACTTTTATGAGTAAGGTTACTAAAAAAGTAACAAATCAAACCATTTTTGGTGTCGGACGTGCAAGGTCCGAAGGTAATTTTACATCAACTGGATCCTCGTCTCCAACAAAAATATTTTAAACTGTATCATATCTTAATGAACAAAATACCACATTCAAACCTCTGCAAGTGGGTTTATGAGTAGGTGACTAAAAAATAACATGTATAAAAACCTTTGTTAGTGTCGGATGTGCAGGGTCGGAATGTCATTTTAACCCTTGTGTTGTCCTCATATTCTGTATACACCCCTTGTCCTCCGGGTCAAAATGACCCGCCTTCACTAAACTCCCAAAATAAAGCAGCTTAATTGAATTTTAAACACCAAATCTATTCTTTTTCTCGAAGAAACATGTCATTCACCGCAAATTGTGTGAATACCTGAGTTTTCCCTTTTTCCCTCTAAGATTAGTAGCCCTATGTAGGCATGCATGTCAGTCTTATCCATCCTTTTCCAGCTGTCTCCATATTTACGAAAACCCTCCAGATTTGTCATCTCCAGGATTATTATTTGCATTGCTGGTGTGATGAACAGGAAAAATGTTGAGGTAATGTCATGAGTGTGGGAAACGGCATGCCTTGTGGGTCCTGGGGTCATCTTCAAGACATTTTGTGCTGTCATCCTGCCCTGTTTGTTATATGCTGCGGAGGACCATGCTATTTTGCTGTTTTTTGACAGGAAAGTCTCTCTGTCAGCTTGAGGGATTTCTTCTTCTTCTAAAGATGATGAATCGTGCTCTGGGTTGTATTCTTCCCCATTTTCCTCTTCTGATACCTCCTCCACTTCCTCTTCTAAATCAGTTGTCTTGCTGGACATCTGAAAAAATTAGATCTCGAGCCTGTTCGGCAGTGTAACATGCACTCATGGCTTCAGCACAGAGAGAATTTGGGGTACTGTCATCTGCAGCACCTTTATAGCCTCTGAGAAGCCACACAGACATGGTGGCAATATTGTTTTCATTTGATCGTGAGAGCCGGTCTGTTCCCGCCAAGGGGATGGGAATACACCCGGAAGTTGAAGCTCAATTGAATGCTCTGGAATTTAGCAGATTTTCACCTAGTGGTAGCTTCTCCATTCACCCCAATTCATTTTGTCTGACTTCTGACATCAAATAACTTTACACTAAAAACATTATGAGCCTTCATGTCAGCGACAATATTTTCTACAGAGAAACTACATTTTGTAGCAGATGTCTTTACTTCGTATGTAGCGTTATGGTCTAATAATAAGCAATATCAGCCGATGGAACCAGGCTAGGCTAAAAGTGACGTGAAATGTGTCTGTCACACAGGAGGTAAATAACTGTACTGTTTAGACCAGAAGCCCATAGACGAATCATAGACAGTAGACGATTGAGCCACATCGCTAACGAAGTGAAGTACCTATGAAGTAATAATTCGCAAAACATAATAACATCGAACGGAATCAGATTATACTTACAGACGCAATCGCTTGCTTGCTGGGAATTATATGTAGGGTACATCTACCAGACAAGTTACCGCTTCTCAGGACATTGGTTTACGTCAGCGAGCTGACTTCGAGCCTGCGCAGTAGGCATGGTGCTCAACTGAAAACACGTTCAATTGAGCTTCATCGCTCTCCTGTTGAGAACAGCATCATCCCGCCATCCACTTCTTTTACTGTCTATGGTTCCCGCGCGTGCTTTCCTACACTTTTTACCCTGTGTAGGGTCTGAAACTGCACACATACAGACAATGTGTCAATATATTTACATTTCAATCATGAGAGTCTGTCTGTTCCTGCATGTGTAGACACTCTGATTTATAGTCCCATCCCCTAGGGTAAGATCTGGTCACAGGCAATGTACTCTGCTGGAGAAGACATTGATCTTTGAAATTAGGCAAAACTAAAGCATTCTCACATTTTTGGGGTGTGTACCTGACTCTGTGACTGTGATTTCAACTTAATTTTACTGCCGGGTCATTTTGACCCGAAGACAATATAAGTAACTTTTTTTGTACAGCTTACGTGGAAATGTGAATAAAGACAACATTTCATTTTTTCTAAGGTTGGGGTCAATCTCGGAAAAGTCATCAAATTTCAAGTTGAAAAAATGTCATTTAGGGGATTTTTTACTGCTGTTAAACACAGTAGCGGGTCATTTTGACCCGAGGACAACACAAGGGTTAAGCCAACTCGATCCCCATATAATGAACAAAACACAACTTCAAACCTTGGCAAGTTGGCTGATAAGTAAGGTAACTCAAGTAATAAATAACACTGCTGGTATCAAACACAACTGGTATCAAACATTCAGTATGTCCTATTGAATACATGACACTTTGCTCAGTAAATTATTACAATCAATTTCCCAATTCTCACTTGAAAATAGGTTGAGTGTTAACCTGCATTTTTGTAATGTCACAGGTAGTAGACAGAGTTTTATTTTTACATGAGCAGCCTTAACATGCATCCTAAGTCAGCAAAATTGCATTTTTACTTCTGGATAAGCAAAGCTTAGAAAGGAGTGCTGTGATGAGACTGGAACGTCACTCACTACCAGATCAATCAATCGCTCAATCCGCTCACATTCAGCACACTGATGAGGAAATATATAAAAATAAATATATTACAGGTTTCAATGATTATTTTACTTGCATTCAATAAAACGATCGATGCTTTCGTGAGCACAAACTCAAACAAAATGTTTGCGTGAAAAATTCAGTGGGTTCCCGTTTATCAAATTGAAAAATTCAAAAAGGCACTTGTGTGCCAATGTGTGAACTACGTCGTCAAAATAAGACTTCCCAACAAGGGCACGACCAACAGAACAACGAGTTCTGACAACGATGCCTAATTTTGTTTTCTTTGTAAGATGTGAAAAAGTACATAGTTGTGTAATAAATAGTGCTAATTAGTTTTATTGATGCTAAGTTTCAACAGAATACTTCTCATTTTATTCCCAGTTTTCAGGCATCGTTGTCAGAACTCATTGTTCTGTTGTCAGCTGCATGATTTGCGCACATCTGTCATGCAGCTAGTAGGGCTTACATTTAAAGCAGTACACATTACATAACCTAAAGCACCAATAGCTCTGACAATGAAAAGTTGAAACTGATCATCCAGGTTCACTGCGTTTAGGCCTGTCATCATTTTATGTAATCTGGTGCAAAGTGGTTACTGACTCACTCCAAAAGTGTCACTGTTGTTCAGGTGAGTGCGGCACAACCTCCACTTACTTGATATCATTAAATAGAAGACATAGTTATGAAACACCAAATGCTATTTTTAATCACAGAATGTTAAGTAATTGTAATAGAATTAACCATTAACTAAGAATTAATTAATTAAGAATTAACTTGGTTTCCTTTTTTTTTGGAACACACTGTATATTTGACAATGCCCAAGACCGATTTTCGGCAATTTTAGACGTCCAATATGGCTACCGGCAGCCATTTTGTCCAAAATTTGGGGATCAGGGAGATACACGACTCTGTCCCTGTGGCGACTGAGTTATCTAGTTGAACTTTGAGCTGTTGGTCAGAAGCATAATACATTATTTTTTGAAGATATCCTACAAACCTACACGTAGTCATGATATACTTTCTAATTGTAATAAAATAACAAACAATTAAAACTGATTCAAACTGCTTTACAAGGAGACTCTATTTGTGGTCAAAAATATCAATAGATTGCAGAACTTCTGCACTTAGCATGCGATCCCCAACAGTCCAATTAATGCATGTGATATTTTCGAAGTCAGGTAACAAAAATCATTTACTGAAGCATAACATTCATCAAGATGGAGAAGAAATGGGTATGAATCAGAGACGTGCAGGTCAGGGGAGGCCATGACTTCACCATTTTATCTCGAATTTTCAACCTGTTTCCAAGTACTATGCCTGATTGATAATCAATCAAATTTAACTTTCTTTTTTTTTTACCGAACAATTAAGACCTAGCCTAGGCTGTATGTAGCCTATAATGATTAAGAGGTGATAGTGACCAAAAAAAAAAAAAAAATTACGTTTACCCTTTGATTCCAGACTGCAAGGATGGAAATATTAATAATTAATATGTAAAAATCATAACTCTCTTGGTAATTCCGTGAATTGTTTTGCCCTTTTGTTTATCGGATAGTGAAAGAAGACTGAAAATAAACTCCATATTTTTTGTGTTTTCTGAATGGCATCAAAGAGTACATATTTAAGGGGGAAAACATGATCGTAAACATATCGACCACGCATTGAACATGGCATAAGAAAGGTTTTAATATTTGTTAATGGCATTGTGTTTGCTTCCTGGAAGCAAATATTAACAAATTTGCTTTCTCGTGAGGATTTCAAGCTCAAGTTTCATGTGCTTTCTTTCTGGTCCTCTTCAGAACCCGTGCAGCTGAGTTCTGAAGAAGCTGTAGTGGAGCAATGCTTTTCTTAGGGATACCAGAAAGAAGAACATTACAATAATCAATTCTACAGGTGATAAAAGCATGCATTACTGTCTCTGTGTTGGCTTGAGATAAAAATGGCCACACTCTGGCAATGTTCTTGAGATGATAAAAACCACTCTTTGTTGTACTCTTGACGTGAGCATTAAAATTTAGTTTCAAATCTAAAATAACACCAAGGTTTTTTACCTGCTCAGATGTGTTAGAGGCCAGGGCTTTGAGTTTTAAATTAAGTTTTTCTCTGTGTGCTTCAGGACCGATTACAAGTACTTCTGTTTTTGGTATGTCCTGGTTGAGCTGTACAAAGTTACATGCCATCCATGACTTGATATCTAAGATGCATTTTAAAAGGGCATCTATTGGCCCAATATCATCAGGAGACACGGCTGTATAAAGCTGTGTGTCATCAGCATAACTATGGAAATTAATGCTGTGTGTCCTGATGACGTCCCCCAGTGGCAACATATAAAGATTAAAAAGAGTTGGACCCAAGATTGAGCCTTGGGGCACACCACAATTCAATTCATAGCTTTTTGAGGAACATTCGTCCATGCTAATGAAAAGTTCTCTGCCAGAAAGATATGATTTAAACCAGTTAAAAACAGTACCAGAGAGGCTAATCAGGGTATGAGGTCTGTCCAGGAGAATTGCATGGTCAGCTGTGTTGAATGCTGCATTTAGGTCAAGCAAAACAAAAACAGGAAGTTTCTTCATATCCATGTTGCACCTTAGGTCATTTACAACTTTTGTTTATGCCGTTTCTGTACTGTGTTTAGCCCGGAAACCAGATTGACATTTTTCAAAAATGTCATGAGAGTTCAAAAATCATTCAGCTGATTAAAAACAAGCTTTTCTAAAATCTTACTTAAAAATTGCAGATTAGACACAAGTCTGTAATTACTGACAACTGATGGATCTAAACTGTTTCTCTTCAGACGGGGTTTGACTATTGCAGTTTTAAGAGAGGTTGGGAAAACCCCTGTCGGAAGAGAACAGTTAATAATATTGAGCAAATCTTCATCTAAAAAGCCATAAACTGATTTAAAAAAGAATGTGGGGATGGGAACTAAAACACAGGTTGTGGGTTTAAGTTGAGAAATCACCTTTATCAACATCTCAGCATCAACCAGGACAAATTTCTCTAGTGTTTCCCCACCTGCAAAGAGAGGTTCATGGGTGTTAAAATCCAAGGTTTGACAGTGGGATAAGTTTGACCTTATGGCATCTATCTTACTATTAAAATAGGCTGCAAATTCTCCATACTTTGAGTTAGATGGCATATTGTTTGGGTTACAAAGAACAGGATTAATTTAACGATCAATTGTTGAAAAATTTTTTAGTTGTTCCAGTTATCATGGATGGGTTTTGAAAAATGTGCTTGATTGCGTTATTGCCTTATTGTAGATAATCAGCTGTACACGGTAAATTTGATAGTTGATAGTTAATTTGTTTTTCCTCCATCGTCTCTCAGCTATTCTACAGTTTCTCTTCAATTTTTTGATTTCTTCATTTATCCAGAGAGGTGTCGGATTAGAAACTATTTTTATTTTAAAGGGGAAACTGAATCAAGAGTGGACCTGAGTTTACTGTTAAAACTGTCAACCATGAAATCACACGAAAATGGTAGAATATCTGCCAGAATGTCATGTAAAAGATGAATAAAATTTTCAGCCACTTCCGAGGTAAGATAGCGTTTCCTCACAGTTTGTTGTGGAATATCTGTTAAGAAGTAGACAGGTGAACACCAGATGCAAGAACTGAAGTGTTTATTGAAACACAAAACACTAGGAGAAAATTGGCAGACAAGCCAAAAACAAAACACCGTGCACATTCACTGAACGATTGGGAAAACTAAGGTACACTGCCAAAGGCAGGGGGAAACAAAGGTACTCACTCAAAGAGTGGCTAAAACTAGAAAAACAAAAACTGGACCTAACTAGACTGACGGACACACTGGGAGACTTAAACAAGGGGCAGACAAAACGTGGGCGCAGCAAATACAAGACTAGGAAATCATACAAAGGAAATACTCGGAAGGCACAAGGAGCTGAGATTTCACCATGCAGTGCAGAGTCTAACAAAGTTCCGTCTGACGTCTCCTCTCTCCTGCTCACAGATATTCATGGATTTCAGTCACGTGACGTTTTTGTTCTGAGCGCTATCTTGAGTACCTACCAGGGACCGAGGCACAGCTACGACCATAGACCGTATGGGCTACGATGAAGGATGTCTCAGTCTTTATTTCTCCATAACAACAGACTAACTCTACATTATCCCGCTTATTACACGGCTTATGAGTGAAATTATTAATTTCAGACGTAATTTTGATCAAAATACGACTTTTATCGATTTATAAATTGCATCATTTTGCGAATCTGCAAGTCCTGTCACTTCTCCGCTGTTTTGCTCACCTTCCTCGGTTGTGTGTTGGCCTGTGACTAAAATCCGGGTACCCGGGTCCTGCCCGAAAGGTTCGGGTCCCAGGAAGAAAATTGCAATACCCGTTTCCCAAAAATCAGTACATTGATTGGGCACACGATAAAATGATGGGTAATCATTAATGGCATCACCCAGACATTCGCTTACGTAGGCTGCATTATTTGTTCCTGTAGCTCACGACTGTCGTGCGCCAACGATTAGATTATCAACTTACTTGAATGGGAAACAGATGGAGAATCAATCAGTGTCAATTTGGAGATTTTAATCAAGAATGTATTAATCCCTACCTCCTTGGTCTAGTCAGTTCGAGCTCGCTAGCTGCCTTTCGATCTCATCGGCGTCATGGTTTTTTTTCTTTTTCATTTCAATAGTTATGATGATGAATTTTGATGATATTGATACAAAATACACGATATATTTATTGTCGTTGTGATTGATAGTCCCGGTTGATAGAAATAGTGATGATGAATCGGCGATTCGGTATTCATTACGACTGAAGTTGATGGAATAATTATCGAATGATGATGATAATGAGAAATGGGAAATTCAGGGGTGCAGATATGATTTTGAGTTTTGACGATGGGATTGTTATGATGGAATAATGAAATACTTACTATTAATGATAATAATGACATCAGTCGGACAGCCGTACACTTTGATATAGTAAGTTTATTTGGAAAATACATTTGGAAAGTAAAATATCGTATTCGTAAAATACCTGATCAGTCCATCCAACGTTCGTGAGTTGACAATGAAATACCACCTCGAGCGAGCTTTTAGATTGTAAGTTATCTTTCTGTTTCTCGGTCTTTCTTTCTTTAGTCGCGTAAACCAGTGGCGTAGCCAGAACTTAAAATTGGGTGGGCACTAAACATCTCTTTAAAACATTTATTCGTTGTGACTCGATCGCAGTCATTTTTTTCTAACTAACTATACATTCAATCTGAAAACACTCCACACTATCAGGTGTTGCTTATTCACCTCATTCAGGCAAAAGACAATCATTCATTTGGATGCGCAATTTTGTGCTTTTCATATCAGTGGTGTAGCCACACCTGAAAATTGAGCGGCCACACAACATCGGTTTATTACAATTATAATACCTAACTTGTTCTCAGCCGTTTTCCTTTGTTAAAGCAATTTCCATTTATATAAATAATCAACTGGCAAAAAAAGACATGGCTTCTTTCGTGGTGCGATCTAAGGGTGACTAATTAATAGGAATAATTCATTTCAGCAAAGTAAGTTACTCATAAGTTGTGCTTAGTTTTAATAATACTTTTCGAGAGGTAAGCTGTTCTGGAACTTCCGCGCTACCTTTTCGGCTCATCAGGCGATCTAACCTGTGCTTCATGATCGATTGAATTATTCAAACTGAACCAAAGACAGAGATTTGAAATGCACAAAATTGCGCATCCAAAT
Source organism: Gymnothorax javanicus (assembly GCA_029692085.1). Taxonomy (NCBI): domain Eukaryota; kingdom Metazoa; phylum Chordata; class Actinopteri; order Anguilliformes; family Muraenidae; genus Gymnothorax; species Gymnothorax javanicus. The sequence goes on along the minus strand of CM056199.1, from coordinate 96,628,253 downwards.
GAATGATTGTCGTTTTGCCTGAACGAGGTGAACAAGCAACACCTGATATTGCGGAGTGTTATCGTATTGAAGGCATAGTTAATTAGAAAAAAATGATTGCGATCGAGGCAGAACTAATTGTTTTAAAGAGATATTTATTGCCCACGCAATTTTAAGTTCTGGCTGCGCTACTGACGTAAACGTGTTTGAAACTTTGAGGTATAGAATTAACACGGACACGCATGCCTCGTAGACGAGAGCTGTGACACCGGGTCCGAGGCTCTGATCGCAATTTTGGTTTCCAGCCACAACGTGGAAGGAGCCTCCACTCTCCCTGTAACAAGTTACAAGTCATTTATCTAACATCACAATTAGTCCGAAGCGGATTAATGAAGGTAAAAATGAAACATAAGGTAAATATCCTGCATAGTTCTTCTCCTCTGTCTTCTCCGATCAGAGCGGCGTCCGAAGCAACGGCCTGTTTGACTTAGCAACAGTCTGTTATACAGAAATAAAAAGACCGTAAAATGTAGAATCAGAGTGTAATTCATTAATCAAAATGCAGCATTCAAAAGAGCCGTATCATAAAAGAAAATGTTAATCCACTCATTTTGTGAGACTTCTTATCACAGCCCACGGGGCGACAGATAGACGGCCTGTTGTAAGTCAGTACCCAAAATGGCGGCGCCTAGAGTTTGAGAGCGGTCACGTGCGTCTATGACGTCAGCTGACATGCCTAGCTGGCGAGCCTAGTTGGGCTGAACGGCCTGTTCTCGCCATTCATGTTATATTATGTATGAATAGACACGGGAGGAGGCGGGGACTCGGAAGGCAATCTCGAAAGGAAACAGAAACACATAGGATTAATAAAACAATTACACAACAATAATGACTCGAGACAAGACGCTGAGACAATCAATAAAACTAGACAGTTTAGATCGAGGTAGTCTAAACGTGACGAGTAAAAAGCACCACGAGAGAAGCAAAGGAAGGCATAGGTTTAAATGCAGTTAATCAGGGAAAGCTTAGGCAGGAATAACAAAAGCTAGAAACACTCGCACTCGCTAATGAGTTAATTAGGTTAATACTACGTGACGAAATATTTACAATCACCCTCAAATAAGTGCTGGTTAGTACGAGTTAGTAATTATCCTATAAGAGAACGCATTCACTCAGAGTTTCGCGAGACCCAGAATTAAGCACAGGTGGAAGCAATGAATGAAATACGACAGCCGAAACCGAAAGAGGAAACGTGATTGGACAACGAGACGCAGGCATGCTGAAGGCTGTCACACGACACCACTGGAGTTTGGGCAAGAGAGAATCGAACGTCAGACGGCGGGAATGAAAGCTGAAAAATAAAACGAAAGTAAGGCACTGGAGAAAAAGCGCAAGCGCAATGTCAAAACAGCACACATGAGGCAGAACCATAACAATATCCTGTTTTATAACACAATTGACGGTAAAATATGACACAATAATGATCAGATATGCCAACATCCACAACAGAGGAGACACTGACAGATAAGCCGTGGGTTATTACAAGGTCCAATGTATGGCCTCTGTTGTGGGTTGGCAAAGTGATATGCTGGTTAAAATTCATACAGTTCAACATGTTTAAAAAATCTGAGGTAAAAGAGTCTGATTGATTGTCTACATTAATGTTAAAATCTTCTACTATAATACTCTTATCATAGTTAGTGTGGATGATTGAAAGGACTTCTGAAAAATCTGAGATAAAAGAGGAACATTTTTTCAGTGGCCTGTAAACAGTCATACATAATATGGGAGGGCTGTTAGAAATAAATACATGATATTCAAATGATGATATTTGTCAAATGTATAGTCCTTAAAATCCATTGCTGTGGAGAGGATGGTTGCTGTTCCCCCACCTTTTTATCAGTCCTGGAAGAGTGTAAAAAATAATAATTGGGTGGGGAAGCTTCGGTAAGTGTTGCTGGACCATTTGTGCCAAGCCATGTCTCAGTTAAAAACATGCAATGGATGTTGTCTAAGATCAGGTCATTGATGAGAAATGATTTGTTTGAAAGAGACCGGACATTTAAAAGTGCCATGTGCAGGGTAGTGCTGAGGGGAGGGTTAACTGTTGATGGTTTATGTCTGTGTATAGTTTTGAAATTATTAAGACTTATTCTAGAAGTCCGTTTGATGGTGCGTCTAGTGGTGATTAAAACAGGGATTGATGACCAGGAGGTGACTATGTACTCACAGCAGGGGGCGCTCGCCAGCAGACTGGGGTATGAGCCGCATGACGGTGGCAGAGAGGAAGAGTTGTGTCCAGTGACTGTTATGGTGTTCAGGTGCAATACGGGAATAATTTCTCATGCATGCCTGTTTGTGGTAACGGAATGAAAAATATTTGCTGCCAGGGCACGGGAACCATGTGGACTGGGGTGAATTCCATCTCTGCTAAAAAATGGCACGCGGTTCCAGAAGAGGCTAAAATTGTTAATTAAAACCGCATTATGAGAGGAGCAGACTGACTGTGGCCAGGTGTTGAGACTCAGTAGCCTGCTAAAATGCCCTATGCCTCAATGGAAGGAGGGGAGCGGTCCAGAAAAAAAATGGATTTGTTCATTTATTTATTTATTTACTTTCCTTTATTACAGGAAAGTCCCGCTCAGACCGAGGTCTCTTTTTCAGGGGCGCCCTGAATACAATAAAACAATTACAAAGTGGGTTAACATACAGAGCATAGTAAAAAACACACAATTACATACAACAACTGCAGAATAAAGGAAAAAAAACTTTAAAATATGGTTAAAAATAAAAAGAAAAAAAAAAAGTAAAACATTCAAGTCCATAGGACAGAGAACAAGTCCAAAGTTAAAACTAAAGGCAAGTACATCTGGCCTCCTCAAGTAACATCTCCCACAGTCGATTCTTGAAGGATTCATATGGAATGAGACAATCAAGCTTCAGAGTGTCTTGGCATCTATTTCAGACATAAGGTGCAAATGAGCTTAAAGCAGAACAGCCCAAATTTGTCCTAGTCCTGGGTGACTCTAACAAAATCCAACCTTGCGATCTGACATGCTAGCTTCGGATTTTGAAGGACAAAAGCCTGGTAAGATATGAAGGAAGTTTGCCAAGCAATGCTTTGTAAATAAATAAAATACAATGGAGCTTCCTTCTAAAATAAAGTCCTTGAGAAGGTTAAAAAGACTTAAAATCCTGTAGAGTATACGAAAGTGCAACGCGCTTCAGCCAAGTTTTAAAAGTGAGGAAAAAGGTGCTCAACAGTGTAGGACCATACAGGTAGGAAAAACTTACCTGGGCACTTCAGAGAGACTACCCAAAGTAAGACACTGGAGCACTCTAACAGGTCTGTATGTTTTATTACAGGGGGTGAATGACTGACGTTTCGACAAAAGTCTTCCTCAGAATCATCAGAACACAGGAAGAGGTGGGGTATATACACCTGTCCCCGTGATGATAACTGATAGCTGCTATTTGGGGGAAATAATTACAACATAAATCAAAAAAATAAATAAATAAATAAATAAATAAAAGGCAGAAAAGTGAACAAAAAATAAGGCATTCATGCAGAATGAAGTGCCCAGGTAAAAAGTTTTCCTACTGTTAAAATCCTTTTTAAAAATTTCACTCTTGCAATCTGCAGTATTGTTGGTCCCACTGTGAATCACAACGTTTCTGGCGCGTGGATGGTCACTCAGGAGAGCGGGGATCTTGTTGACCATGTCCAGGACTTTGGCACCAGGGAACCAGTAAGTTGTAGACGATTTGGGTTTGATGTGTCTCACGATGGAATCGCCAACAACCAGTGTGACGGGTGAAGGAGGCTCAGAGGGCTGGACTGGAGGGGGTACTGGACTGACGGACTGCTCGCTGTTACCTGGAGGGGGGGGTGTGTCGCTGCCGACACGCCCTCCTCCAGCCCAGCTGTGGGATGCGGGGTGAACTGCATGCTGCCGGGACAGACAAGTGGGATGTGCTGTTGAGAGCGATGGTCAGTGGTGGAGGGCTGAGAAGGTGACCTGTCAGAACCCGGAGACAATGGTGGGGTGTGTTGTCTGCTGAGTGGAGGGGAAATCCCTCTCGTCCAGGACGGAGAACATGCTGGATAGCTGGAGATCCTGAGGTGGATATGACTGGGAGAGAAGCTTCCCACCGTGGTTGCCCTTCTCCACAGCGATCCATGACTCCCTGTGGCTAGGTGTGGAGCTAGCCTGGGACTTGGGTTTGGCTCCTAGCTGAGTCCAGCTATGAGCTACAGCTGAGGCTGGTCAGCGACGGTGTCAAGGCACAGGACAGTCGACTCCAACTCAGTGGCTTCTGTGGTGGTGACAACACGGCCCACGGTGACCAGGGAGCCCAGTAGCTATTCCTCTTCTCGGAGCTGGTACAGGATGGATAACCTCTTTTTCAGCTCCGAGATTTTCTGGTTCAGGCGGACACAGCCTTTTCAGCCGGATGGTGAGGTACGTGGAGGCATGGTGCGTACAGATGATTCCGGTGACGGGAACAGGCTCAGAGACTGGCTCGGAGACTGGCCAGACTGTCTGGCTGTAGCTGTTAGCCTTCTCCCAGCAGTGGTGGTAGCTTGCCGGTAGGCTAACGTAAGCTACAATGCTAAAAACAAGCTGCGGTATGCTAGCAGCAGGGCTGTCTGTAGACAGTGACTTGAAACTCAATATAAAAGTGTACGATTAAAACCTTTTACTTTGACAGAACATAGGGTTAAAACGACCAGTATCTCAAAGCATATCTTGGACGCAGTACCCAAACCAGTCCAGAACGCTTTTCCCTACAGCCCTGTTTACAGCTGTGATACCTAAACAGTCTGGCTAAACCTTAAACTTTTACCCCTGAATTGAACGTTACTCCTGATTTAGCGTCACATGAAAACAAAGGCAAAGTTTGCAGTATTTTTTTTCAAAATAAAACATATCGCGGATGCAAAAGTCATCAGTTTAGTTGGGGGAGAACACGAGTAACACATTCAGGTGAAATAAATCCCGAAAAATGGTGATATGTTCGGAAAAATGGTGTCCAAAAATAGGGTAACGTTCCTCTCCAGTCGTGTCTGGCAATGTGATTAACATTCAAGGCTTGACAGGACCATTAAATCATCGTCACTTCAAAAAGTTGTATGCCAGATATATTGGGAATTTAATATTCTATGTAGCCAGTATCCAAAGTTTTCAACGCCCACACGGATTACCAACATTTTGAATGAGAAACTGTGTCTGTTACCTTCTTGTCCGGTTCTGTGATGAACGTTTAAGCTGCGATAAAATACCCTAGTTTGGAAATGTCCGACTTTTGGCCCCAGCTGGGAATTCACCTTGATGGAATTCCCCAGTGATGCAGTGAATTTTGAAAACAAACAATTTCAAGTTGGGTTGGTCTGGGTCCAGTTTTCAGTACAGTGTTCACATTATGTACGTAACGACAGTAGTTTTCTAAATCAATGGAATTTTAGATCATGTGTATGTTATGATGAAAATGTGTTGCTGTGTTGTGTTGTTACTTTAGATCATTACCAAGTTTGTTGGTTAATAGTTATACTTTTCGATAAATTTGTGTTTCAGTTGATTGAGGAAGTTCATACTGATAGTGTAACATAATGCAAAGTGTTCAGATTTAAAACCAATCAAAGTGCATTTTTTTTCTTTCTGATATCTGCTTATAGTTGCCCCTGTTGTATAATAAGAGACACTTGGAAAAGATAAAAATTCAGTAAGAGTTCTTACCTGAGGCAGTGGCAACTTTTAATGGACACCTTGCGATGAACATTACGCAGACTGATAGTCAGGGCTCTCACGGGTGCTTAAAAACCTGGAAAGTCCTTGAATTTCATAATAGTAAAATCCAGTCCTGGAATGTTCTTGAAAATTATTAAAGTGCTTGAAAGTCAATGAATATTTCAAAGTTAAATATAATCATGTATAATATAAATATATGCTTCAACTTCTAAAACAATTTAATGAAAAATATTAAAAACTGCGTCTAAAATTAACGAGAAAACGTGCGTGGGGGGGGGGCGTTGTCATCATCAAGCGTTGAAGGGTGACAGGCCTACAGGCGGGATTGCAGGTGCCCTTTTCATATTAGCCTACAGTGTGCTTTCGATAGCCTCCTTTATTCTTTATTCTTTATTCTTTATTCGATCTCTGAATAGTCTGAAAACTGCGAAAATGCCGGGCAAGTGCTTTTTTTAATTTGAATTGGCTCGAAAATGAAACTTATAAAGACTGGCTTTGAGAAGAAAAACAAACAAATACAGAGCGGGATGCTTTTACAGCAAGAAGAAATTTGACATTTGTCACATGGGAGAGGCCGCGGCCAGAAGTTATATGAAAGGACAGAAGCATTGTGAGTTGAAGAGAAGGCAAAGGTTTTTGAAAGTGAAAAGCTTCTTCCCTGTCTCGGCGTCAACTTTGTGGCCGTCTTCTTCGACCCAGGCAAGCAGCAGCAAATCTAGCTGGCATGGCTGCGGGAGAAATAGATCACGTTAACCCCATAGGACCTAACATGAGTTCCAGTTCATCAACCTCGACAGGAATGGCCTCTTTTGTTACCATGTGGTGTTTAAATGTTATGGACAAGCATTATTCGTTTAGATCATGCAAGGGTGTCAATGCGCTATTTCAGCGCATATTTCCTCACAGTGAGCTCGCAAAATCTTTCACATGTGAAGAGTGCAAATGTGCATATCTCTCTTGCTATGGACTTGCGCCATATTTTACAGGAATAGACAACGGAATTTCAAAATACAGTTTGGAAGATAGATCATCTCATAAACTAACGATTCATGCAAATGTTTGAACATACAGAGCTCATACAACTAAGCTATCCATCTCCGAAAGTCGGTTCTGAAGCAGAATTGAGGATTTCATAGATGCCGCCATTAAAAATATTTCAACCAATCAGAAGAATCCTCGCGGAGATGCTCTGACGTCACATGGGCGCAGCACATTGAAGCTATACATGGCGAGTGAGACTGCACAAGCATTGGGATAGTTGTTAAATTACTCAATGTTGTCACCATTTTTCTGTGCCAAAGGACATTGTTAGTCACAGAAAGACCCTACTACTCGTGAAAATATTCAGGAAGGCTGTTTGAAGGCCGAGAGAGAGAACAATATGCCTGCGTGTACAGTGGTTGGGTGTAGCTACATACAGGACCGGTTCAGGTCAGCAGCATGACCGCACGTTCTATGCTGCCATGCAAAGGCAAAACACCGTAACATCACATTTGGTCGAAAATGAGTTATTGTCATTTTGGGTGTATTGAATATCGCCTTTCTCATGTGGATGAATATTTTGAGTAAATTTGATTGTTTTTATGAAAAAAATCAAGGTCTGTGTCAACAGTAACTCCGAAAATCCCACCAGAAACCATGACAGAATGCTGTAACTGCAGTTACTGTGCTTAGCCTTTGTTTCGGGACGCTGACGTTGAGTACTTTGGCTTTGTTTAGCCGCGGATCAAAGCATTGTTACTGTACAGCCCTTAAATTACGGTCAGTGATGGATGGTGCAGGCTTGCCTACGTCTCACTCACACACCTCCCTGTCAGCTAGCCATCCTGTCATCAGGCCCATAAACAATTAAATGCACATCCTACCTTTTCTTGTAAACCGATAAAATCCATGCCAGCCACCTCATCTGGAATTTTTCCCACGATAATCCACAAGCGTTAGAGTAAATATTCCTTAGATGCTGCAGGCGAGCAGACCAATTCTTTATGATCAAAACGAGTCCGCAAGCTAGGTTACCCAATGTCCACTGTTGGTTGCAAAGCAAACCGTTAAAAAACATTCCGGCTATGAAACTTTTTTTAGTCGATTGTAAATGTCTAGCAGGAAAATCCAATTCCATCATTATACATATCTGCTATGTCAGGCACATCATCAGCGATGTTTCCACAATAATCCGCTGTTAGAGCAGTTCCTTGGATGCAGGCGAGCAGACCACTTCTTTAGGATAAACAAGTCCGCAAGCTAGTCCTACCTTACGTCCATAGTTTGTTGCAAAGCAAATCGAACTCACATTCCGCCTGTAAACCCTTTCTTGGTTGATTGTGTCTGAGTGAAGCTGCTTTCATATCGGACGCGAAACGAATTTTTCCACAATAATCCACTGTTAGACCAGTTCCTTGAATGCAGGCGAGCAGACCACTTCTTTATTATCATCAAGTCCGCAAGCTAGTCCTACCTAATGTCCATAGTTTGTTGCAAAGCAAATCGAACACACATTCCGCCTGTAAAACCCTTTCTTTGGTTGATTGTGTCTGAGTTAAGCTGCTTTCACATCGGACGCGAAACGAATTTGACTTTGAATTGATTTCCTGTATTTATTCATACTATATAATGCAAAGTAACTTACCTGCTGGCATTCTGTTTCTGATGCCACACACTAAACTGGAGCTATTCTCTATCATGAAGATATGATGTAATGTCACCACAGCTCTGTATAGCAACAATTAAATGTATCTAATTCATTCTTAATCATTGTAAACAAATGTCATTGATGGTTAGGCTTTAGGTAAGTGCTCTTCTAATGGTCTTGTGTACAGAAAACAGCAACCAAATATTGAATTTATGCAAGTTCACGGTAGAAGACCAAATGCGCCAACAGAAGACTAATGAAGAGTGGAGATTCTGCCTTGCGCTCATGTGACTTCACGCATCGCCCTTCCAGGAGGCAAAATGGTAGCTCAGTAGTGGCCTTCGGACTGCCACACAAAAACGCTCACAACTTTTTCATAAATGGTCAAGTATGCCTGAAATTTTTCTCATGGGCTCTCAATATTATTAGTTATCAACCTGTGCATATACTTAAATTCCGTTGTCTATTCCTTTAAGTCCATGCTGGTGCCAGAAGTAGAAAAAGCAGGTGAATATGTGCTACTATATGACGAGAGCTTGAACCACAAGTAGCACTCCAAGCAAATGGATGTCCATGTTTGGCTGTGGGAGAATGACAGGGTCGGTACACGGTACTTTGGATCTCATTTTATGGGTCAAGCAGATGCCAACACCATGCTCCAGCATTTTAATGATTGTGTGGACAAGATCAACATGTGCAATTTGGTGCAGGTGTCGATGGATGGCCCAAACGTGAACCGGAAATTTATTGAATCACTGCAAGAGCAGTTGAGAACAAACTGTGACTCTGCTCTGTTAAATATTGGTAGTTGTGGACAGCATATTGTGAATGGGGCTTTCAGGATCGGCTTTCTTGTTGCTGATTGGGGAGTTACACAGCTGCTATTGAGTTTATACTGGCTGTTTAAAGACACTCCGGCGAGGAGTGAAGACTACACGCAGGCCTGTGAGGGAACAGGCAATGTTCGGTTCCTGTTGAAACCTGGATTACAAAATCGAACGGTATGATGAGTAAGTAAGTAAGTAAGTAAGTTTAATTTAAAGAGCACATTTACACACAGCATGCACTGACCAAAGTGCTGTACAATGTCATTAAATGAGAGGACAAATAACAAAATATAAAACAATGCAATAATACAATTACATAAAAATGTCAAAAACAAAAACGGAGCCTTCAATATCAGGGCACACCACACAGACATGAACAGAAGGTAAATGGTTAGGGAGCGAGGAAGGCCAGGGAGTAAAGGTGGGTTTTTAGCCTGGATTTCAAAGCAGAAATGGAGGGGGCAGATCTAATGTCCAGGGGGAGCTGGTTCCACAAACGTGGAGCAGCGACGGCAAAGGCTCTGCCACCTCTCTGCTTGAGCCGTGATCATGGCACATGCAGAAGCCCTTTGCTAGAGGATCTAAGGGACCTTTGGGCCGAATGGGGCTGTACAAGGTCAGTGATGTTGGCTGGGGGCAGCCCCTTAAGTGCCTTAAAAACAAATGATAAAACCTTGAACTGGATTCTAAAAAAAACTGGGAGCCAGTGCAAGGAAGCCAGAATGGGGGTGATGTGCTCATGCCTCCTGGTGCCAGTTAAAAGATGCGCAGCTGCATTTTGGACCAGCTGCAAACGTCTGAGTGAGGATTGAGGGAGGCCGAGGTAGAGGGAATTGCAATAATCCAGCCGCGATGTAATAAAGGCATGGATAACTATCTCAAGGTCGTTGTGAGATAGGAAGGATTTGAGGCGGGAGATCACTCTAAGCTGATAGAAACTATTTTTGACAACAGTGCTAATCTGTTTGTCAAGACAAAGTTTTGAGTCGAGAATGACACCCAGGTTTCTGGCGTGAGGTTTGACAAATGGGGTGAGGTGACCTAAATTATTCAATACAGTACAACCTGCCTTGGGGGGACCAAAAATGATGACTTCTGTCTTGTCACCATTTAGCTGGAGGAAGTTGTTAGCCATCCAGTTTCTGATGTCTTCAAGACAGACCAGGAGAGATTGAATGGAGTCCTTAGATTTTAGAGGCAAGTACAGCTGAGAATCATAAGCATAGAGGTGAAAAGAGATGTTATGCTTTCTTATAATGTCACCCGATGGGAGCATATACAGGCTGAAGAGCATGGGACCCAGGATGGACCCCTGAGGGACCCCATAAGAAACAGGGGCAGATGATGAAGGGAACTGACCCATAGAAACAGAGAAAGTCCTGTGTTTAAGGTAAGAGCTGAACCAAAGTAGTGCAGTCTCCCTAATGCCCACATGCTGGTCAAGGCGAGTGAGGAGGATGTTGTGGTCTACGGTGTCAAAGGCGGAACTAAGGTCAAGTAAAATCAAAATGGCATTTTCACCAGAATCCAACGTGAGGAGCAGATCATTAATTACCTTAAGCAGGGCTGTTTCAGTGCTATGCAAGGGTCGAAAACCTGACTGAAAGGGTTCCAGTGTATTGTGGGTGGTCAGAAAGGGAATCAACTGTGAAAGAACAGCTTTTTCTAGAACTTTAGAGATAAAAGGAAGCTTAGAGATGGGGCGGTAATTTTTTCGGCATTTGGCATCGAGGTTATGTTTTTTAAGCAAGGATTGGACAACCGCATGCTGAAAACATGTAGGGACAGTGCCAGATGAGAGGCATGAGTTTAGAATTACTTGAATAGAGGGGCCAACTGCATCAGAAACATCCTTTATGATAGAGGAGGGAATGGCATCATGGGGGGATGTAGTAGGTTTCATATGCAATACTAATTCCCGCAATTCAGTGAGAGAAATGGGTTGAAATTGGTTAAAAATAGCTGGTGCACCTGAATAATCAGGTAGAGTGGGAGATGAGGAGGGGGTAAACAATGATCTGATGTTCTCATTTTATTCGTAAAAAACTTGAGGACTTTCTGCTGTCCCTGGTCCTGAACCCTGCGTTACCTCACCGGGAATGTAGATGCCCTGGTCCACTCTTCCTCTGGGTTGGTGACCTCTTTGGCCCCCTCCAGGGGTCTCCAGTGGCAGCCCCGGGAACTGCAGATTTAAGTGGGGCACCATATATATATATATATATATATATATATATCAATGGCGGCTGGTGAACTGGCGATAGGGGAGGCTGAAACCCATCCCTTAAAAATAATGATTGGTCATGACCTGTTTTCAATCATTCATTTAAAGGGGACCTATTATGCTGATCCTTCTTTTAATACATATTAGTAATGTTATAATGTTGGTTGTCCATGCTCAACCTCTGAAAAGTTTCTTAGCATAAGATACAGGGGTTTTGCCGTAATCCAAGAACGTGATTTCGTGAGCGTGATTTCTGAACAGCTCCTCCCGAGATCTTCACGAGATCTGGGCAAAACCTGACGTCAGGTCGTGCCGTCCAATTAGTACAGACCTAGACAGAGCCAACCACGGCACTGGACCTGCCCACACCGGAAACTATTCTAGCAGGCACTAACAACAGATCATACTATGCCTTAGTAGCGTCAACACTTTTGGAAATACAAAAGAAGAACCGCAGATCATTTGAGGTGCAATTTTGTCAGTATCTCTCCCAAAGCTGCTTGTCCGTTTACTGTTGGACGCGAAGAAAAACAACTATTTCTCTTCCAAAAGACAATGCCACCAGAAATCAGTGGGTAGCTTTTTTTGTTTGCTGGCAGCAAACAGCCACGGCCAAAGGGAACATTAGCTGATTGTGCTCAGCATTTCACCAAAGACAGCTTTGTTAATAAAGGATAATTCGACACAGGATAAGCGTTTCAGCTGCTTCTCAAACCTGAAGCAGTTGCATCGATCAAGCGCTCGGAGCCACAAGCTGTAAGTAACGATATAACAGCAAATAATGTAGGTGAAGCTAACGTGTTACGGGTGCCTACTGGCAAGCAGGACCGCTAACGATAGTTAGCACTAACAACTGGCCTCAAGCGCAGGCTTTCTAAAATATCTGAAGATAAAGCCTGGATCTGTCGCGACTGTCCGTGACTCACAGACACAGAAGCTGCAAGTTGCTTTTACTGCATAAGCCAACCTGACGTGATAGCCAGTCGATTGTGGCTGTAGCACTGCGGCTAACGTAGCCAAGTTACTGTTGCTAATTTTTGTGTCCCAAATATGCAAGAGTGATATCAGGGAAAATTCTACAAAAGGTGTGTGAAAATAAACCTCATTTGAAGCTAACTTTTTATACTTGTTTGTAATTTGGATGCTTGGTGCAACTGTCCACGGTAACGGAACTTGCTGTTTGTAAAACCTGTATTGCAAGGGTTTGTCTCTGTGGTTGTTATGACCGCTCAGTTACCAGCTAATGCATGTTATTTCGCGTGCCGTGCTAATTAAAAATTCTCCTGGTTAGATTATATGCAGTAATTCTGATCGGTATGCTTGTGTGACTTCGGTAAGCATAAATGTGGCAGTTTCATCATAACCTTGCCCAATTGTAGCCACCACAGTTAAAGCTAACCGGAGAGGTGCTGTATGTGTCCGCAAAGTTGGGGTAAAAAGCACAGTTAGACCAGACGTTGGTTTTGCAGAGCTTGGGATACGTGTTTGGGTTTGTTTACGGCTGCTTGTGATTGTTTCGCTTATCCATGACTGGGATCAGCCGGATGCTTCACAAATGCCTGGGCAAGCTCTTTGGTGCTACCGAGAAAGCAATGCGAAACGCAGAAGCTCTACCGTGTCTGGTATAACAAATGATTTCTCTGCACTACCGTGACATAATTTCATCCCCCTTTAGAAGTTGTTGTGGCTAATAAAAAGCCGAAAAAGGCAGAGATTAAATAGGAAATTCTTTCCTGAAGAAGTGATCGATTCGCTAGCTCCACATAAGCAACTTGTCCGCGCTTACGGAACTTACGGTCTGTAAAACCTGTATTATGTTCATAACATAACCGAGCTCTCCCTAGCTGTCGCGTACTATCCATAAAGCTGCTTTCACATCGGACGCGAAACGAATTTTTCGCGGGACAGATAGGCCTACATTCAAAGTCAATGCAAAGACGCGAATACACGCGTTATGGGCGCGTCAAGCAGATTTCACAATGGATTCGAAACAAATTTTTCACGCGACAGATTACATTCAAAGTCATGACCGCTTATCAGCTACTGCATGTTAGTTCCCTTGCTCTGCTAATTAAAAATGCTCCTGGTTAACTTATGTGCAGCGATTCTGATCGGTATGCTTGTGTTACTTCAGTAAGCATCAATGTGGCAGTTTCATCATAACGTTGCCTGATTGTAGCCACTGCAGTTGAAGCTAACCGGAGAGGTGCAGTTAGACCAGACGCAGGTTTTGCAAAGCTTGGGGTGCGTTTTTGGGTGCTTGTGAAACAATCGCTTTACTTATCCATGACCGGGGTCAGCCTGATACTTCTCTAATGTCTGGGCAAGCTCTCTGATGCTACCGGTGAAAGCAATAGGGAAAAGCACAGGCTATAACGTGTCTGGTATCACAAACGATTTCTCTGCATTGCTGTCGATTGAATATTAAATCGGCGACTGAATATTAAATTCTTTCCTGTAAAGGTGATCGATTCACTAGCTCCACATAAGCAACGGTTCACGCAAACGGAACTTACAGTCTGTAAAACCTGTATTATGCTCATAACATAACTGGAGCTCTAGCTAGCTCTCGCACACTACCCATAACGCGCTCATTCTCCACGAGGTAACGCTTGTCATACCGATGCAATAAGTAAACCATTACCACGGGCAATTTCCGAAAATTGTCGTTTAGCCTGGAGCTTTCGCCCCTCCGTCATATACCAGCGCAGAAGCTGTTCGTTTCTCCACGCTAACGACACACCACAGTTATGCACACGAACCAGCAGGTCCTTATATTACACACCGAAGCAGTCCATAAGCTGTTGGTCCACTTTTAGCTGCTCCTCACTGTCTATGTTTCCCTCTAAACTCAGACCCACCGGATTTCTACGGTCTCCGGTCTACACGTGGGTATGTCGACCCGTTCTACAAATGTGTCTATATGGAGTGGATTCTAGCTTTCCGTGCATTCTAGCTATAAAGTAGAAAAACCGCTGTACTCACGACTGTCGCCGTAGCAAACTGTAGCCGATAGCAAATTTGAGCTTGAGCTGCCAGATTTTCGCACTGCGTCCTCCACTTTCGCCGCTGCGTTTGTAAGGACAAGTTCATTTCATTAGATCTATATTCAAGTATAACGTTAGATTGCGGAATTTGCCCGCCGCTTCCTGATCAGATTGCAGATGTGTCTCGCGTTTCACTCTGGGGAGCCAGACATGGAAAACTGCGTTCTGCAGCCTTGTCCCGCCCAACTCCGCCCTCCACAGAGCTGGCCAGTCAGAAGAAAGTGGGTACACGGGGAGTGGGGGCCATAGCGGAAGAGCCACCCCAATGAGACGTTTCAGGCAGAGACTACAATGGACTACAAATGGGGTTTTTTGAGGATGGCAGTAGGAGCTAAATAAGGACCCTGTTTGGGCTTTGAACGATCAGGAGTACTCGAGGGGAGTCCAAGATCAAAATATAACCTTGGAAATATAGCATAATAGGTCCCCTTTAAATTACCATGACAAAAACCCCGAAAACTCTCAACATTATCAGGTGTGGCCTGTTTTCATTAATAACACATACCTGTCAACTGTGGCATATTTACGTTCCTCTGCTGTAGTCAGCAATTATTCAATGCATATGTGAAAAATTCTCGCGCAGAGCTGAAGTCCTTGTGCATGGAGCTTTATCAGTTTCACGTGCGATTATGACTCTGGACTTCTCACGCTTTTCTTTACTCAGGGGATGGAGGCAATGCATGTGTTTCATTATTGTTTAAATTGTTTAAATGAAGTAAGATCATTTGAAACGTCTTTCTTCCATTGATCTTATTTCATTTAATTCGCAATTAAAATCATATTTTAAATGATCATGGCCCCACCCCCATCTCCCTAGAGCAGAGTCAGCAGATTTGCATATTTTATTCCGTTTCATCATATGAAAAAAAAACGCTGAAAATATTTAAATAAATGCATCGTCTGCCCCATCCCATCGTTCTTACTTTCACGCACGCGTAAATATTATTTTTACATGAAATATGTATTATCCTCTCAATTTCTATTTGGTCTAACAAACTCAAATAAAAACTAGCATGGAGTTTCAAACCAGCACTTCCGACAGAAGTTGATGGCAAGGCTCTTGGTGACTTAGTTTCTATGTTATGACGTATTGAACTAGTCACGTGTTGATCATGGGGGCGTGATCGGCGACTCTTGAGGGTTAAGAATTTTTTTTTAAATATAACAAGAGGCTCCTCAGAGCCTGTACTCGGGCCGGGTCTAGGCCTGGGCCAATTTCGAACCCCGCGCGCCCATAAGCAGGACAATCGCAACCCTGAAAAAAAGAAAAAGAAGAACGGAGCGGAAACTAGGACTCGTGGCCTACTGGCCCAAGTAAAGAGTCAAAGACAAATAGGAACAGCAGGATGTTGGTCGATTGACACTCAACTTCTATGACCATCATTAGCGCTGAGACACAATAGGACGCAAAGCCCTATGCGGTACATCAGATGAAGTGTCGGGAAGTTCAATTATCCAGCCGCAGCAGACTATTAAACGTAAGGCCAGTGTTCTGACAAACCAAGCTGAAATGAATAAACAATATTCATAAAGCATACAAATCCTTAGTGAGCAGAACTTGTGCATTTTACTATGATGTATAAATAATACTTCTAGAGATGGCGATTTCAAAACTTAAGTTTGATTCATTTTGAACACTTTGACGCTTCCGATAACACGTTCAGATACAAAGGACAGTTTTTTTTTTTTTTTAACCAGAGTTGAAGCACTGTGGGGAGGTGGACAGAACTCAAGATATCTCGGCGCCGTTGACTTAACTGAGAATGACTCTGTTATGGTACGGATGGCGGCGCGCGTCGGTGCAGCGGCTTCTCGAGCTCCCGGTGATAAGCCTGGTTTAAGTTTTTATACCGGTATTTGTGCGAATAAGCGCGTAATTTATAGCTCTACAACACTTTTAAACATTAAGGATGGCTTCACAACAGACGTTTCACCGACGTTAAGGTCTATGCTTGGCAGACTGCGACTACTGAGAACAGCGGACTGGCGCCGCGGAGTGCAGCGGCTTGAGAGAAAGAGGAAGCGGTGTGCTCGGAGGCAGAAGAGGGGTAAGAGGGGCGGACTAGTAGCCAAGCTAAAGGCTAAAAGGATTCCGATCCCGTCACTCTTCCTGGCCAACGTCCGCTCTCTACACAACAAGGTGGATTTAATTCGTCTGAGGCTGGGGGTTTCGCAGGAGATGAGGAACTGTGCAGTACTCTGCTTTACGGAAACCTGGCTTAATGAAAACATGCCGGATGCAGCGTTCCAGTTGGATGGACAGCTTCTCTTCCGAGCGGACCGCAACTATCTGTCGGGCAAGGCTCGCGGGGGTGGACTATGTGTTTATTTCAACAAGCGCTGGTGCACAAACTGTACTTTGGTGAGTACCCACTGCTCCGAGGCTACTGTTAAATGCCGGCCACACTATTTGCCCCGCGAGTTTACAGTGGTGTTCGTCATGGTTGTATACATCGCTCCGGATGCTAATGCTAGCGAGGCTAGGAAGGAGCTTTATGACACCATCAGCTCGCTCCAAAATAAGCACTCGGAGGCTCTCTTCGTGGTTACGGGGGACTTCAACCACGTAGAACTGACGGACATTTTGCCTACCTTTTATCAGCATGTCACCATTCCAACACGGGGAAATAACACTCTGGACCGTGTGTACACCAACAAACAGGATGCCTATAGAGCTGTACCCCGCCCCCACCTCGGCCTCTCCGACCATATTTCCGTCATGATGGTCCCCGCCTACCGTCCCCTGTTAAAACGTAGCAAAGCAACGCAGAGAGCTGCCACCTTGTGGCCTGGCGATGCGGACTCTGTGCTACAGGATTGCTTTCAATGCACAGACTGGCAGGTCTTCAGACAAGCAGCTGAAAAGGAGGGAAGGTGGATTTGGAGGAATACACTTCTGCAGTCCTCGGCTACATCTCAAAGTGCGTCGATGATGTCATTACCACAAAGACTGTCACCATCTATCCAAACCAGAAACCCTGGCTGAATGCGGAGGTTAGGTCTCTGGTGAAAGCCAGGGATGCTGCATTCAGGTCTGGTGACACAGAGGCGCTCAAAGCAGCCAGGAGGGACCTGACTGCGGGCATAAAGAAGGCAAAAAAGGCACATGCCCAGAAAATACAGGGCCACTTCTCCAGCAATGACCCTAAGGGCATGTGGAAAGGCATTAAGTGCATCACTGATTATAACACCAAAGGTGCACAATGCCCCAGGGACCCCTCTCTGCCTGATGCCCTCAACAAATTCTACGCCCGCTTTGAGGACTCCAACTCCACCGCCCCCTCCAGCGCCAGACTCACCGCAACATCAGGAGAAGTGCCCCTCAGTGTGACCTCAGCAGAAGTGAGAAGAACCCTGCAAAGGATCAATCCTCACAAAGCTGCTGGTCCAGATAACATACCTGGACGGGTACTGAAGGGCTGCGCACATCAGCTCTCTGAGGTGCTGACGGACATTTTCAACACCTCACTGTCACAGGCTGCCGTTCCTACCTGTCTGAAGACAGCCACCATTATCCCTGTCCCCAAAAGCTCAACAGCGACAGGCCTGAATGACTATTGGCCGGTTGCCCTCACCCCGATAGTCATGAAGTGCTTTGAGAGGCTGGTTATGGCCCACATAAAAAACTGTGTTGACGTCACTGTGGACCCGCACCAGTACGCCTACCGCAGAAATAGATCCACTGATGACGCCATTTCGTCTGTGGTGCACACGGCCCTCACCCACTTGGAGAGTAAGGACTCATATGTAAGACTGCTCTTCGTGGACTTCACATCTGCATTTAACACAATGATCCCACAGACGCTGGTGAGAAAACTCCACACACTTGGACTGAGCCCCTCCATCTGTAACTGGGTCCTGGACTTTCTAACAGACAGACCACAGTCAGTTAGAATCCACGACACCTCATCCTCCACCATCTCTCTCAGCACCGGCTCCCCCCAGGGCTGTGTGTTGAGTCCCCTCCTGTACACCCTGCTGACATATGACTGCACGGCAAATCACCCCAGCTGTCATATTGTTAAATTTGCAGATGATACAGCAGTGGTAGGCTGCATGAACAACAGCGATGAGTCTGCATACAGACAGGAGGTGAAACACCTAGATGATTGATGCAGAGAAAACAACCTCTGCATTAATGTGAAGAAAACTCAAGAGATGGTTGTGGATTTCAGGATGGTCAGACACATCCCCTCTCCTCTGCACATTGGAGAAATAGCTGTGGAGATGGTCTCCAGCGTCAGGTATCTGGGCGTAGATCTCACCAACGACCTCACATGGAGTCTCAACACCTCTCGCCTTGTCAGGAAGGCCCACCAGCGACTCTACTTCCTCAGGAGGCTGAGGCGTGCTGGCCTGGGGAGCTCAGTCCTGACCTCATTCTACAGATGTGCAGTGGAGAGTGTTCTCTGCTCCTGCATCACAGTGTGGCATGGCAGCTGCTCTGCTGCAGAGAAAAAGGCTCTGCACAGGGTGGTGAAAGCGGCACAAAAAATTGTGGGAGTCAGCCTACCCACCACTACGACCATCTATACAGCCAGATGCAGAAAAAAGGCCTCCAGCATCATAAAGGACCTCACCCACCCCGCACACCCACTGTTTGCACCCCTCCCCTCAAGCCAGAGGTGGAGGAGCATCAGGAGCAGAACTACAAGACTCAGCAACAGCTTTTACCCACAAGCTGTTAGACTGCTGAACTCTGTTGGCCCCCTTGAGACACACACACACACACACACACCCCCGGCCCCCCTCACCACTGCCCCACTCACAATGGACGTGTGAGCACTTATAAACCTCCGCCCTCCTCACCAGGAACATGCGCAATATCCACATCCCTGCCCCCTAACATGGACAGGTGCAATATTGGCTAATTAGCCGACCGGACTGTTCTTGCACTATATTTAAAATTTTATGTACATGTTACTACTTATCACAATCTTGAGACTTTGATACTTTTACTTAATTTTAACGTTTGTATTGTTCTTGCCTTGACCGGGCCTCAGTCCTTAATTTCATACCTCCTCATGTGTATACATGTGTAGATGGTATGACAATAAAGTATCCTTGAATCCTTGAATCCTTGAACAGGAAATTTGCAAATTTCAGACTTGATCTCCATGATATTTAAAAAGCATGAAGTAAAACAAAGCTATAGAAAATGCATAAAATAATGCTAAAAATACATACATGGCATATATAAATGGGAATAACTGGCAAATTGTAGTAATTCTGCCCACAAATTGCTAATGATAGGCCTGAGAAAAGGCAAATGAAGTTTGGTCTGCAATCCATGAGACCTTAGAATCTGTTCGAGCGAAACTCTGATTGAACATGCACAGTTATACCATGTGACGTCATTTTCATGAACCCAGGTAGAAGTAGAGTTAACCAATCGAACTAAGCCAAGCAGTTTGAAACTTAAGTCACTTGACCAAGCAGCATCTATCCCAGAGGTTCTTAGAAAAGTTTGAATTTGCCATCTCTTAAATACTTCATCATAGCTGAGTGAATTAGTTCCAACTGGAAGACCAAAATTTATTATTTGTAGTAATCCATAAGGCATCAGACATGAATAAGATTGAAAAAAAGCCGTGACCTCATTCAGTGCCACGGTGAGATAGTGTTCACGATGTGTTTCCTAATCGTATACCCCACCGTACAAAGGAAACTAGTGAGCATCCTGTATGTAAAGAAAAACGAGGGTTAACTAACAGCTGGGGTAACTTCACAAAATGAGACATTACAACAGATTACTGCGCCGGCGAGTACAAACACTGCCGAGACTCCATGAAATATTTGCACTCCAGCACACTTTTGTTTGCAAGACATGCAGGCCCAATCTCCCCGCTCCCTATTAGTACAATACCTTAGTACGCTTACTGCATTTTTAACGTATCCAAATGTTTTTTCAACACCTTGAAAGATCACCATTTGAACAGTGGCGATAGCATTTGAGATCATTTTAAAGCAGCACTATGTAGTTTTTGCTGGATTCGCTCGCGGTGTCCCCCTGCAGTTGACAAACGGTATTGTCTGTAACAACTGTCGTAAAATCTGTCTACACGTGCATTTGTTGGCAACCAACTACACCAGCGAACGTTCTGAAGCAGGACATGTAATGTGCGATCCGATCAACCATGTCTTCAGACCAGTTAAGGGTGACTTAAAAATCGGTCTAACTCACGTAGATGGCTAAGTCCACACTACAACAACAATGTTAATGACAAACGACATTGTTGTGGTCACTTTCAGAGCGATTTTACGCACATTAGAAAAACTTACCACCAATTGAAATCAGTCGGAATTTACAGGGCTTTGCGTTCATTCAACATGGCAGATGACATCGCAGAGAAAAAAGGGCTCTGACACAGCTGGAGCGCACAACATCAATGTTTACACAGCGATATCGTTCAACAGTGTTGATGCTCAAATAGTTATGGTTATGGTTATGGTTATGATTATAGTTATTTTTCTCAGTGTGGGCGGCTCTTTATAGCATTTTATGTGTGCACTTTGAATGTCAGGAACGAAACCTAACACGGAAGTTGGCGTCGCTTACATGCACAGCTGATACTAATCCTAGCCCTAACCGGCATCAATTCATTTTTGCTCTGCTAAGAAGTGAGTGGACGTCACTTACATGCAGAGTCGCTGTTCGAATAGGCAGTCCCTTTATAGAATCCGACCACAAAGTTGTCGTGCACAACACCGATTACTTAGCTTGGTGCAATTAAACAAGAGGGAGTTGGCAGAAAATCCCTGAAACGACATGAGTACATGCCAACTCAGATCATTACCTTATCCTTCCGAAATAAAACATGACAAATCTTCTACCTTTAGTACTCTATACGGGACTGAAGTACACATTGTGACAAATCCGTCTGTGGCTGAGGGGGGTGCTTCCGAGTTCAATGACCAGGAAGGGCTCGCTCCTGCTCTGCCGGTTGGATCGTCCAAGTGGTGAGAGGAGAAGAATGCGGGGTAGGCAACCCGATCCATATACATAAAGGAGACAGACTCAAACTTGGGGGCGGCTAGACAGTAAGTTTATTAAGGCACTCGATAGCCATGCGTAACGCCCAACGAGTGGTCCACCATTTTCTACTGTCATTCTCACTCTCACAAGTAATCTGCACAACACCAGATCCTTAAATATCATCACGTCGCATGTAATTACACGTCATCACATTGATTCCAGGGAACTTGTATCATTCAGTCACACGTGCATACCGGTTTATCATGCTCGTTACAACGTTTATGATCACACATTTCGACTGGCGACTAGTTTAGCAATGTTTGCCAGCTAGCGATAGCATGACAACTTGCTAGCATGTCAGATACCAGCTAGCTAGATAAATTGCTGGAGACGATTATTTGACTGAGCATAAACGGGGTACTAGATGATTTCAGTGACACAGCCTGACACAAAGCAAGTTCAAACGTGCTAGAACTAGATCTACAGGGTGTTTCAGAAAAAATGATACTCTCGGAAAAATCATCATAAAATTAACATAGATAATAGTTCTGTAAATGTGGACGTAAACCTTGGTAGAGGGGGTCATTCTGCTTCGAATGATACCAGTATCTTGGTTTATGCTTCATGCTCCAGTGAGCACGGACGCTTTGAATTTTGCAAAATTCAAGTCTTTTGCGCACGGGAATGCGAGGGTTAAAATTGGATTCGTCACATTAAATTATAAGTTTAGACAGGGTTTTACCAGTAGGCCAAGGCTTTATTTAAATAATTATCCCTTTCACCCCCTAAGCTCGACATTAAATTATCTCTTATGAGAGGACTGGATCGTCACCAAGGGGTTACCAAACGTAACTGAATCGGCTTCCTTGAAGGTTCATTTGCGTGTGCATGTGTGTCATGTTGCTTTTGTTGCCACCCTGGCGATAGATGTTGCAAAGGCTCTCGGTGGAAGTGACCGAGAAAGAAAGAAAAACCAGATTATCTTGGCGTTTTTTTACAAAACGTCAACTGAATTGAAGACAGTCCCTGTCATTTTGATGTCCAAGAATTATCCATACAAAGTTCGCTCTCATGATGAATTCACATCAAGAGTTGAAATGTCCTTAGTCCTCCACGTGGGCCCCGTTTCTTGCAATGCAGATTTGTGCCCTTCGCAACATATCTCCAACAGCACGCTTTATCACTGCTCCATCTCCCCGCAAGACCTCGACCTCGGCTGTGATCCTTCTCTCAAGATCATCCAGGTTGGCAGGTGGGGTGACATAAACCTTGGATTTCAGATGGCCCCACAAGAAGAAGTCAAGTGGTGTAAGGTCGGGAGACCGTGGGGGCCATTCTACTGGCCTGTTCAATACCACAACTCTGTCTCCGAACAGTTCTGTCAGTCGCTCTGTTACGATCCTCCTCCTGTGGGGTGGCGCGCCATCCTGTGCCCACTAGGCCTGGAGAAATTGGACGGCATACCTTGGTGGCTGAAATCTCCGCATCTGGTTGATAGCGGGGACCACACGATCATTGAGTATTTGCAGGTAGTCCTCACCATTAAGGTTATGGCGAAAGAAGAATGGACCAATGATCGCTCCATTGCCAACCAGGCCAATCCAAACCGTCACTTTGTGCCTGACATCATTACGCTCATATGCAAAATCAAGCGGCTGGTCTCCTCTGGGACAATATTACCTTACATTATGGCAGTGGACCGAAGCATTCATGGCAAAGCCAGACTCGTCTCCGATGATAAAGTCTTCGAGGAAACGTCACTGTCCAAGCAACCATTGGCAGAACTGCAAACGTCGTTGCATGTCACCAGGAAGGAGTTGATGCCTCGTAATCATTTGGTATGGGTGGAACCGCAGGTCAAGACGTGTGATATGATTGAAGGTGGATGACGACAGGCTAAGACCATTCCGTCGGCAGCTGACGGTTTGCGCCCTCCTTTCTCCAGCATGTTAGTCTTCGAGGAGGGTCCTGACTGCTTCAATGTTGACTGGTGTACATTGGGTCTTGCGTCGGCCTGACCTCCCTTTGTTGAGGTTGTGGCTGGTGCAAGAGGCATGGTACTTGTTGACATTCCTGAAGACAGTGAGACAACTCGGAACCCTTACATTTGGAAATTGATGTTGGAACCGCTGAAGGACAGTGCGAACACTTTTCGTTTGGACGTATTCCGTTTCCAGAAAAGACCTCTGCTGAGCTGTGAACTGTGGTCTGACCATTTTACACCACACAGTTACAAGGCAAAAAGTGGGGCCAATGCACAGGTGCTCACCGATTTTATGTCCATGAATTAAATTGCCTGCATAACATAACGCATTTGTGATCATTGGCTGTGTGATGAAAGGAAGAAACTGACAAGACATGATGTGATTATGGAATAATTAAATGACATACCCACTGAATGATGCTTGTTAGCTTGATTCACTTGTTCACGGCCACTTCAATTGCATGTGTTAACCCTTTGGTTACGATCCACTCATAAAAGAGATCATTTTGTGCCGAGGTTGGGGGGTGAAAGGGTTAATTATTCAAAAAACGCCTTGGCATACTGGTAAAACCCTGTCTAAACTTTTAATTTAATGTGACAAATCCAATTTTAACCCTTGCATTCCCGTGTGCAAAAGACTTGAATTTTGCAAAATTCAAAGCGTCCGTGCTCACTGGAGCATGAAGCGTAAACCAAGATACTGGTATCATTCGAAGCAGAATGACCCCCTCTACCAAGGTTTACACCCACATTTACAGAACTATTATCTATGTTAATTTTATGATGATTTTTCCGAGAGTATAATTTTATCTGATACACCCTGTAGAATGAAGGATTAAGCTAACAATTTGTACTTACTTGTCCAAAAGTAACAACACCAGGTCGCCGTCGGTCGGACATCCCTCATCCTCTAGTCTTTTAGCTCTCGCCAGCGAGTGAAAGCCGGTCCAATGTTGACCCTAGTGCTGGATCTTATTTTATCGCTTTCTCTTTTTCTCTTAAATGTCTCCTCTGACAACACCTTTGCCTTCTTCGGTTTCCTCGCCGCTTCAGACAGCCATTACAACCACTTCCAACTCTGCTTCATTCTACATTCACTCGCTGGTCTTGAGAGACGTGGGGGAGGGGGATTGTGTGACGTATGCCGTAAAGCAGTAAGTAAGTCTTGTAGTTCTTTTTGGGCCTGGGTGGCCTGGGTTGGCTCTCCAACGTGTGAAGGCTTGCGTAAAAAAATTGTGGAATACTTTTAAAACAATGTTCCACATCGTCAAATCGCAAAGGCTTTGAAGGTCTCATCATCGACAGTGCATAGCATCATCAAAAGATTCAGAGAAACTGGAAAAATCTCTGTGCATAAGGGACAAGGCCGAAGACCTTTACTGGATGCCCACGATCTTCGGGCCCTCAGACGCCACTGCAACACTCACCGGCATGATTCTGTCATTGACATTACTAAATGGGCCCAGGAATATTTCAACAAACCACTGTCTGTTCACACAGTCCGCCGTGCCATCCACAGACGCCACCTAAAACTCTATCATGCAAAAAGGAAGCCATTTTTGAGCATGATCCAGAAGCGCCGCCATGGTCTGTGGTCCAAGGCTCATTTAAAATGGACTGTAGCAAAGAGGCAAAGTGTCCTGTGGTCAGACGAGTCGAAATTTGACATTCTTGTTGGAAATCATAGGCGTTGTGTCCTTTGGGCTAAAGAGGAGAAAGACCACCCCTCCTGTTATCAGCGTTCAGTTCAAAAGCCAGCATCTCTGATGGTATGGGGATGCAATAGTGCATATGGTGTGGGACACTTGCATGTTTTAAAAAGCACCATGAATGCTGAAAGGTATATAAAGGTTTTAGAGCAACATATGCTACACTCCAGACAACATCTATTCCAGGGAAGGCCATGTGTATTTCAGCAGGACAATGCAAAACCACATACTGCAGCTATTACAACAGCATGGCTTCATAGTAGAAGAGTCTGTGTGCTGAACTGTCCTGCCTGGAGTCCTGATCTTTCACTGATTGAGAACTTTTTGCGAATAATTAAATGAAAAGTCCGTCAAAGGAGACCCAAAACTCTCCAGCAGCTGGAAGCCTGTATTAAACAAGGCTGGGATCAAATTCTAATGGCTAAATTCAAGAAACTTGTCTCCTCAATGCCCAGATGCCTCCACTTTGTGTTAAAAAGAAGAGGGGATGCTACACCATGGTAAACAGGCCCCAGTCCCAACTTTTTTGAGACCTGTAGCAGCCATCAAATTTGAAATGAGCTCATTTTGTGGATAAAATTGTAAAATTTCTGTTTCAATATTTGCTATGTCATCTCTGTTCTATTGTGAATAAAATACTGGCTGGTGTGATTTGAAAGTCATTGCGTTTTGATTTTATTCACAATTTACACTTTGTCCCAACTATTTCAGAATTTGGGTTGTATATAGCCATTGTATCTGCAGTACTATATATATATATATATATATATATATATATATATATATATATACATTACGCAAACATACATAGAAATATACATACTAATTCATAATATATACATACTAAATACATATAATATTTCCTCGGGTTTTATTTACATCTGACAACATACTCCCAATTAACACACTTCCTCTTCCATATACCTCTCTAAGAAAGATTTTTTGTACATCCTTTTAAACTGATTTATATTTGTACTCTGTTTGAGCTCCAGCTCCAAACTGTTCCACAAATCCACCCCACAGATTGACATGCACATGCTTTTCATTTTGGTTTGAACTCAGAGTTTTCTGAAGTTAAGATCTCCTCTCAAGTTATAGCAACCTTCTCTGTCCATGAACATTCTCTGTATGTTGTATTTTTTTTTTTTTTTGTAACAGGTTATTTCTGGCTTTAACTAAGCCTGGTGGGTTTTCTGAGAATTAATTCTTGCAACCAGGCCATGCCTCGTGCAAACGACTAAAACTTGTTTCTTCGGATTGGCCCATGTGCTGTCATCTACTCTTTCCACTGCACGACTCGCAACCATCAACATCACTGCAGTGTCCACGCCTTCACCGCAAACTACAGTGAGATTTGGCAAGTCGTTGAGACCGGACCCAAATTCCCACGAATTATTCGTATAGTGTAACATTGCCTATTTTGTACCAGAAGATGACGCTGTATACCTATTTTCTGAAATGTGCCACTTAACTGAGAGACCTGCGGGTGTTATTAACTCCCCATCCCTTGCCTGTTGGCATGTAGGAAGCGAGAGGGGAGCTTTGGTGCATATTGCAACCCAGTTAAGCTTGCCTCATAATCTGTGGATGCGTAATGCATTTTATCAACAATATTTGGATTGGCCAACTGAATAGCCTATGAAATTAACGAATGAAAATATTTCAAACAAAACTGAAGCGTGCGCTAACAACGCAAAACGTCAGTGGGTGGTCTGGGTTTAGAACATCGCAAAAAACATTTTAAATCGTGCTTTTTCTGGATCAAAAAATAAAATAAGAAATTATTGATCTCACTCCTGCTTGAAGCTAAACATTATTGTCACATCAATTTTATTTAAATTCTGCAACTTTATCATGTTTTCTCTTATGACCGCATTGAGCGCATTCTTAACTTTTTTTTTTGAACAACTTTTTTGAAATGGCAGGGCCTGTGCATTTACAATATATATCAACATACCCACTTATACCATTCAGGCTGGGCATACTTCTTGAACGTCTCTGTAATGGATGTCGTGACAGAATGGAATCTTGGACCTTGGGTTTATAAGCCCTCTTTACCACCAATTGTACAGCACCGCAACCCAATTGCTGGGTCTGGAAATCTGCACATACATAAAGCAAAGTAAGTTTAATGAAACAGTTTAATTATGTAGACTACCTCTCATGATTCAGGAAAAACAAACAAACAAAGTATCTCAATAACAATTAACATTCATTAGTTCTCAGATGTGCCATGCTGGGTCACCTTTTTTGCACATTTAAGTGTATGATGCACCAAGTTCTAGGTAAATCATACTTTCCATGCTTTTTTCATTGATAATCTTCTAATCCGTCTGCGCATTTTGCGACTGTATTCAAGTCTTCAAAATTATGAACAGCTTAAATATACCGTGATACAGGAAGAAAAATGGCAACAATTTACATTGACAGTCTTTCATAAGCACATTATGTAGGCTACACTATGCATTTGTCAAAAACTACACGTGTCTCTGTCATGGTAATGTTGCTTTGATTATCAGTGGTTTCATAATTGTAGGATACCATGCCTACTAGCTATTACTGGTGTAATCACGAATACCAAGTAGGCCTTAGTCACCCTGAACTGATCGCTCGCACATTCAGTTTGTACAGCAATGTAAACGATGTGTTTGTTACTTTTCTTGATTGGATGTTATATACAATTGCTGCATTGCGTATAGGCTATAGTTTTCCTTACTATTATCTAAAATGATATCAGCAACTAGGAGTAACTGGACATTAATTATTTACTTCTCTCATGATACATTCTTTTCCATAGGCTACTTCAATTTTCATTTCGCTGCCCGGAGCGGGACAGCATGCTTAAATCTCAACTGCTATCGCTGCGACTGAAGTCGTTTAATTGTTGTCCTCATTGGTATTAAACAAGCTTTGTAAAAAAAAAAAAAAAAAAAAAAAAAGCAAACGAGGTCATCAATCTCCACGCGTTTATTAACGCTGAAAGAAAATGAAATGCCTGCTGTGGCGAAATACCAAAGGAACCATAACGAGAAACCGAAAACGCGGTCACCACCACGAGGGTGGGGGAAGGGTAACGCTTTGCGAGGGCGAGAAACGGAGTGAGCGAAAGAGAAAAGAGATGTTTTTGTTGCCATGGTAAAAAGTGGATTAATGGTGATGTGCGGAACGTCATGTTTAGGTCTTCGCAGAACGAATATTATTCATTTATAAGCTACATTGGATGCATCCGACAGCTCATAAAACCTTCAGGTAGGCTTTGGATGATAACGTATGGTTTTAATTATATGCATAATAGAATTTTTTTTTTTTTTTTTTTTTTCTGTGATAAACCCACCACTAAATCAAATGCATTCTATAGTATGTTCAGTCTTAGGACCAACTCTTTGGAAACATGCATGAATTAGAATTTAGCTAATGCTTTGCAAAATTTTGCGATAGGCTAATTTTTCTATATTAGAGCTTCACTTTATGCCCTCTGTGCAAAATCTCCGAATGTAGCCTATTTTTCAGCGTTGAACGTTTTAAAATTAGGACAAATATATTGACTATCATAATAAGACTGTCCTAAATATTTGCAATTAATCATCTGGGTGCGTTAATTGCTATAGGTCTCCTTAACTTGCCATATGGCAAAGTAAAAACAAAACAAAATAAAAAAAAAAAAAACATTTAAAACAATTTATGAAGCATTCTTAATGGACTCGTTAGGGACAGTTAGCCAAAATCTCGGTTTAACTGAAAGGGTTTAAAGTAGGGTAGGCACAGCATACGGCAACATTGTCCCCGGCGAGGACAATAGCAAAAATGTGTATGAGTGTAAAAACTTCAGTATGGATAGTCGTTCTCTTGCCGCGACTGTAGAAGCGGGAAAGTGTCTTTCTTCTTGCTGGCACAGCAGCACAGAGCCTGTAGCTACCGATGCTCATTTCAACGAAGCGTTGGGCTCCGGTATGCCATTGTCGCGGGGCGCCGGATACCACGAGTTTTGAGTTCACATCTTCCTCAGCTACCAGGGATTCTGCAGTATAAACAAGGTTGGGTGTTATCCGCTAAACAAGCTCTCTTTTTGGGGCAAAATATCAGGAGGGAGATGAATATTCAATCGGTAATGTAATACGCGTTCTGAAGAGAGGTGCCAAAGTCAAATGTCCTTAATTGCTGGTATTTGCTGCCTCAATTACACGTCGCTAATTTCATTAATGTTAGTATAGTCGACTCCGTCTGAAGTCGCCAGTATTTCGCTACGTTGCTTCCTGTTGAGACATGTCATGGTGTCGTGTGCCGTGTTCTGTTAGTAGGATGGCGATAACCGAGACTGGCGTTTTGTTCCTTTGCAGCCCCTTGCATGGAAAGAGTTTAAACTTTTCCCGGCTACCCCTTTGTTTTAGGAACAGCTGAAGACGTAGCCACAACAGCCATGATCTGTCGCAGAATCCGGTGGTCAATACGTTGAATGCGCGAAAGTTTTTTCAAAGTTCATAACGGCGGGTGAAATGGAAATGCTAGTTTAAAGATTTCAGTACCATGAACAGCGGCTGTTAGGGGTCACAGGCGTTCGCAGTGACTCATATTTTCGCCCTCGTTGATTTTGTTGTTACCGTAACGAGCCACTAGGGAAGAAAATAGAATGCTGACCATGCTTTTGCTGACCGTACAACGCGTGCCTATAGCCTCAGGAAAAACATAACATGTTCTCGGCTGGGCTCCTGAGGCCAACTCGTTGCCAAGCCTGTGGGTTGGGCTTGTAGAATCATATTAACATAACACTCAACGCATTTTTGTGCTAAGTTTGGGATAAATGTGAATAAAATATTGTTTAGCGTGAAAATTATGGAAATGAAGCGAGAAATATTCTAGAATAACATAATTTAATCTAATTTTAAATATGGGCAAGGCCTACACAGCAAAAATCCCAGTGTTAATTCAACTCCAGTAGAGTTTATATCTGACCAACCCATCCATCTTGGACTCAAATGCACTCTATTGGAGTTGAATTAACACTGGGATTTTTGCTGTGTATCTACATCGTAGCTATAATTAAACTATACTGACTTTGGTTGTCCAATCCATCAGGCTACGCAAATTACTTATAGCCTGTAATTCTTGCTTGTCCTTTTTAACTGTGTTTTCTCTGGTGTCGGGGATCCTAAAACTGCAGTAAAATTTTAGGCTTGACGAAAATTCAAAAACTCGCCACAACATAATTGAATACTTGAGGACTTTGTTGCAAAAGGGCGAGTCATCACGTACGTAATATCGTTATATGTAGGCTATTTCTGTCCTGCAAGGAGCTCACTCAATTGATAGATGGAGCGTTTAGTCGTGAGTTATTGCGTGAAATATTTTTTTCTACATGGTCAACTTCGCAAATTGACTGTCTAAAATGGTTGGACACCTAAAAATTTGCAATTTTACTATTTTCTGTGTGGTCAGAGAGGTAGTTGGATCGATTTTTTGCAACTGGTTTTGATTAGTTTTCAGAAGACCCTGCCTTCCCACCTTCTCTTCACGTTCTACTCCATACCATACTGGAACGCAATTAATTGCTGATCATTTTCATAACCTTGGTCACTCCTTCCCTCCTCCCAGAACTTTAAGAACTTACCCATACCTGTATTTTTTATTGTAATTGATTCATATGCACAGCCTGTTGGAGATCTCTAATATTTCTTCCCTTCTCTTGATAAAGGTTATGAAACCAATTATTACTGGACAATCCTTCCTGACAAGACTCTGCCTTGACTTACTTACACAGGGCTCTATGTGGAAATGTTAGAACAATGATAGCTTTACGAAATCCAATGTGGAAAAGATACTGATATTCCTCTGGATACCGCACTTCAGTTATTCCAGCAGTAATGGAATCTTTCTGAACGCAAGAGAGCGCTGGTGCCACTTTGGACTTTACATCATAAAATGAGCCTCTTGCTATCGGCCCTTATTTTGCTGGACATCGGGATGGCAAATGTCCACCTCCTGGTGGGTGCACAGTCCAATGAGAGGCGGGTGCTGGCCCATGTCCCAGGAGACATCATCATTGGGGCTCTGTTCTCTGTCCACCACCAGCCCCCAGCTGATAAGGTACACGAGCGCAAGTGTGGGCCAGTGCGAGAGCAGTATGGGATTCAGCGTGTGGAGGCTATGTTGCACACCCTAGACCGCATCAACGCCGACTCAAAGATCCTGCCCAACATCACACTGGGGTGCGAGATTCGCGACTCCTGCTGGCACTCAGCCGTGGCCCTTGAGCAGAGCATTGAGTTCATCCGGGACTCTCTCATCCCCTCTGATGAGCAAGAGAGCCAGATGCGCTGCTCTGGTGACGGGCCCGTGAAAGGGAAGAAACCTATTGTGGGCCTGATCGGACCTGGATCCAGTTCAGTGGCCATCCAGGTTCAGAACCTGCTGCAGCTATTTAACATCCCCCAAATTGCCTATTCTGCCACCAGCATGGACCTCAGTGACAAGTCCCTGTTTAAGTACTTCATGAGAGTGGTACCCTCTGACGCCCAGCAAGCCCGGGCCATGGTGGACATAGTCAAGCGCTACAACTGGACCTATGTGTCGGCCATTCACACTGAGGGTAAGGCTGGCTTCAGTCCTCTACTTTATGTTAGTGTTATGAAAATATCTCCTGTCTCCATAGTTCAGTTCCAACTTACTCTTTATTTTAACTATGAAGCAGCTGGTCCTAATCATTCAATCTAGCGATGTGACCACTTACATCAAGCTCCAGAACTGATATGCCCTAAGTGTGCCCATTGAACAAAATAGCAGCACTGCGCAGACCTCCATAGCGATTAAGGTTGTAAATAGCCCCACAGGCACCATCGACTTGTGCTCAGTGCCACGGAATCCAAGTGGATTTTTTAGCACTAACTATTGGTAGCATGCTTACCTCCCTGGTGACCAATGTAGCTAGCACTACTGGCACCATTTAGGCCTGCTCAGTCACATCAGATCAGTTCCACTTAGATATATTTAACACTCCTGATAAATTCCTTATCTTTATGCCTAACTAAAGCAGTATTTTTTTAGTTCATGCTTACTGTATCTGATGCTGAAAATGTCTTGGGAGATTATTCCATAAGATTGAAGCTTTATAAGAGAAGTCTCTACCTCCCATTGTGACTCGGAATATATTTGGAAGCTTCAAGTAGCCAACATTCTCTGAGCAAAGTAATCTTAGAGGGGGGTAAGGAATGAATGTACTGATATATTCAGGAGCCAAGCCACTTAAAGCTTCACACGAACACTTCAGGAGTAAGCTTTTGTACTGTGCTGAGTACTTGCAGCAAGCTCTGGCTCAGGTATGCAGATCCAAGGCTTTCATTGCTTTGCAATGTACAGACACCAGCTAATTATTCTCACACCAAAGGCTGAAAATACGCATTAATCACTGCATTTATTATAAATTTTCTTCACTCTGTGAGCAGAGATGATGTGCTGTATGAATGGTACAGAGCATTCAAAACCCCCATTTTAAAGCTGATTACACGTACAGGTGCATCTCAATAAATTAGAATATCATCAAAATGTTGATTAATTTCAGTAACTTGATTCAAAAAGTGAAACTCATATATTATATAGATACATTATACACAGACTGATATATTTCAAGTGCTTATTTCTTTTAATTTTGAGGATTAAAACTGACAGCTAATGAAAACCCAAAATTCAGTATCTCAGAAAATTAGAATATTACTTAAGACTAATAAAAAGAAGGATTTTTAACACAATATTGGACTACTGAAAAGTATGAACATGTACAGCACTCAATACCTGATCGGGGCTCCTTTTGCATGAATTAGAGCAGCAGTGCGGCGCGGCGTGGCATGGGGGCGATCAGCCTGTGGCACTGCTGAGGTGTTATGGAAGCCCAGGTTGCTCTGATTGCGGCCTTCAGCTCTTCTACGTTGGTGGGTCTGGTGTCGCATCTTCCTCTTCACAATACCCCATAGATTCTCTATGGGGTTTAGGTCAGGTGAGTTTGCTGGCCAATCAAGCACAGGGATACCATGGTCCTTAAACCAGGTATTGGTACCTTTGGCAGTGTGGGCAGGTGCCATGGGCTGCTGGAAAATGAAATCAGCATCTCCATAAAGCTGGTCAGCAGAGGGAAGCATGAAGTGCTCTAAAACTTCCTGGTAGACGGCTGCGCTGACCTTGGACCTGAGAAAACACAGTGGACCAACACAAGCAGATGACATGGCTCCCCAGACCACCACTGACTGTGGAAACTTTACATTGGACCTCAAGCAACTTAGATTCTGTGCCTCTCCTCTCTTCCTCCAGACTCTGGAACCTTGATTTCCAAATGAAAAGCAAAATTCTGACGTTGTTTCTGGTTCAAGAGAGGCTTGATACAAGGAGTGGGACAGTTGAAGCCCATGTCCTGGGTGCGTCTGTACGTGGTGGCTCTTGAAGCACTGACTCCAGCTGCAGTCCACTCCTTGTGAATCTCCCCCAAGTTCTTGAATGGGCTTCCTTTCACAATCCTCCCAAGGCTACAGTTATCCCTGTTGCTTCTGCACCTTTTTCTACCACATTTTTTCCTTCCATTCAACTTTGCATTAATGTACTGGGACATAGCACTCTTTGAACTGCCAGCTTCTTTAGCAATGACCTTTCGTGTCTTACCCTCCGCGTGCAGGGTGTCAGTGATCGTCTTCTGGACAACTGTCAAGTGAGCAGTCTTCCCCATGATTGTTTTGCCTACTGAACCAGACTGAGAGACCATTTAAAGGCTCGTGTGTGACACCACGAGTCTTCAATATTGAGCTTCTTCACATTATTCTAATTTTCTGAGATACTGAATTTTGGGTTTTCGTTAGCTGTCAGTTGTAATCATCAAAATGAAAGGAAATAAACACTTGAAATATATCAGTCTGTGTGTAATGAATCTATATAATATGAGTTTCACTTTTTCAATCAAATTACTGAAATAAATCAACTTTTTGATGAGATTCTAATTTATTGAGATGCACCAGTATTTGCAACAATTCTGCTATCATTATTGTGCTGAATTGGCTGAAGGAAGCCACATAATTTATTCCTGAGTAACAATATCTGACTTAGTTTTGCTAGGCAGATATTTTCTCTCAATAGTACTCTGACAAGTACAGAGCATCCTGTCAAGAATATTACATTACTTTCCATGTTTCTTAGCCAAATTTAAACCTACTATGGCTGCTTCAAGGCCATACATTTCTGTGTTAATGCTTGGACCTCTGCCCAGATGATGTGTTAATTATAGCATTTCATTAATTACTACAATGGGTTAAAATCGAGGTCTTTTTCCATTAATTACAAGGGTGCAGAATGACACTGGTGTAAAAGCTCAGTGTTTAAGGTTCACATGAGTACTCTGTGTTCCATTTTGAGTCATTCCACAGTGAATAAAGCGGCTGTACTTCTTTATAATGACATAATTAGCTGTGAGTGTGCTCACTGGTAATTGCAGTATGTTGATTTTTTTCATGGTTCAGTCTTGGCTGTGCCCAAAAACACTTGTTAGATGCCACAAGTAGTTTCATATTTAGCAAAGAAAGAGCCTTGTTGCTTAAACATGCTTAAGTTGTCACTATTTTTTCCCTGCACTGCATTTTTGATTTCAGGAGATAGCTAAAGTACTGAGCAGTGAGAATGATCTTGTTATGAAGGAAAAGAAAAGAATGAGCTCTCCCACTGCCTCCTACTTTCCCATTTGGCCGAAAGTGACTGGCTAGTTGATGCCCGAGGAGCTTCGTATTTAGACAGGCAAACCATGTCTCATCTGTTTGTAGCTTAGCCTTCATAATTAAGTAGGTGTTCACAGTCTGCCTCCTAAAGCTAAATGTGAAGAATTGTCTGCAAAATAATATGAAGACCACAAAGAAAAAACAATCAGTCCAAATGCAGCATTTTTGTATATTTTATATATTATATATTATTATGATATTAATAATAATGTATAATAATATTATATTTTATTATAATATTTTATATATTTTATATTTTTTGCGTATTTTTTCCATGCTTTGTTTCTAAGATCGTTTTGAATTGTTAATTCATTTCTCCGCAACTTGAAAATGTGACTTTGATCATTTTTCCATTGTGGTCTTCATATCTGTGCAACCTCTGCCTCTAATGAGCAAAGGAGTAGGTTGACGCCTCATGTTTCAGAGAGTGAGAGAATGCAGACTTTTCACTGGTCTCTGAAATAAATGGCATATCTTTGTGAAACATGGATGGCTGGTGGTAATATATTTGAGTATTCCAAATTGGGAGAAAAAGAAAAAAACAAATTTTTTAAAAATGGCAGCTCCGTTTCAGTTGATGGATGGAAGGTATGGGTATATATAAGTTCACTAGCCATAGCATGCAGTGCATTGCATACTTTTCATCCTTAGAAATGAACGGTTTGCATCCATTGGACTGTTTTCACTTCATGTGTGCTTTCTCTCTGAAATTTCTTGGCAAACAAATAGAGATTTCTTCCATCTTGTACAAAAGTTATACCAATTAAGTACCGCAGCATTACTGAAAAAAAGTAGGGCATTACATGAACCCGTGTAAATCATGTTTCAGTAAATGAAGTCTCATGAAGAGCAAGGAAATGCCTTGGAGAATCATGCAAAGATTATTTGTATAAACAATCAAAGCTCTTGTCTCTGCTGCAGCAGTGCAAGGACTGACCTTGATAGAATTCTTCAAGGATTTGCCGCTCTGTTTTCTTGCTCAGCTGACGTGATGAACATGGATACCGTAGCAACAGACATTATAATAAAATAACACAGATTTGAATGCTGTGTGCTGCTGAATATGTGATATCTGATATATCCTGGAAGAGAATGGTAAATTAATAAAATATACAATCATATTTGGAGTCTTTCCATGTATCTCTCTGTGGCTTGCCAACACACACACACACGCACACATACACACATAGACGTTCACATTGCTTTGTAATCCCATTGAATACAGAACTGAACCATACAATACTCTACATTCTGAGAATAGAAGCAGTGAACCCAAAATTGAAAGTATATTCATAGCACAATGGAAATGTTCCAGCATTGTTGTTTTTAAATGTTTAGTGGACTGTGCCATTACAATGACATTATATATACTGTAACTGAGAGGGAGAATATGCTTGCCTCTTCCAACAGCATTTAAGTTGACGTGCATCAGTATGTCACAATGCTTTGAATGAAATTTAGAGCATGAATATTGATTGCAGCTTGGGATTACTAGCATAAAATATCACCAGAGATTTCCATGGCGTGAAGAATGAGTGAAGTGGATTGTCCGTTCCAGTCCACCATAAGCGCTGCATTGAATATTAATAACATAGTCCGTGAGGTAAAATAAACTTTAATATGTACAGTCATGAGAAAAAGAAAATGTACACCCTCTTTCAGTTCTACTGTTTTTGATACCAGGACATAAAAAAAAAAATCAGCTGGTCCTAATTTGGTACTAAAATTAGGTAAATCTAACCTCAGGTGTAAAACAACGCACAACAGATTCCACCGTGCCATTATTTATTAAGCCAAAATTCAGCCAAAAGTCATCTGTGAAAAACTAAGCACACCCCATGATTGAGTAGTTAGTAGAACTGCCTTCAGCTGCAATAACTTGAACTAATCCTTTTCTATATGATTTTATCTGTCTCACACGTCATGGTGGAGGAGTAGTGGCCCACTCTTCTTTATAACATTGCGTCAGTTTATTGATGCTTGAGGGCAGTGGTTTATGCACAATAATCTTAACGTCCCGCCATATCATTTCAATTGGGGCCCGGACTTTGACTTGGCCATTGTAACACCTTGATTTTTTCTCTTTTCTAGCCATTCTGTCATAGATTTGTTGGCGGGCTTGGGATCATTGCCATGCTGCACGACCCAACTGCAGCCAGCCTTTAGCTGTTGTACAGGTGGTTTCACATTTGACTCTAGAATACTTTGGTATACAGAGGAGTTCATGGTCGACGCAGTGACTGCAAGGTGCCCAGGTCCTGTGGCTGCAAAACAAGCCCAAATCATCACCCCACCACCACCATGCTTGACAGTTGGTATGAGGTGTTTGTGTTGATATGCTGTGTTTGGTTTGTGCCAAACGTGGCGCTGTGCATTAATGGCCAAACAACTCCACTTTGGTCTTGTCTGTCCAAAGGACATTGTTCCTGAAGGCTTGTGGTTTATTCAGATGCAACTTTGCAAACCTAAACCGTGCTGCCATGTTCTTTTTGGAGAAGAGAGGGTTTCTCCTGGTAACCCTTCCAAACAAGCCATGCTTGTTCAGTCTTTTTTGAATCGTACTGTTGTGAACTTTAGCATTTAACATGCTAACTGAGGCCTGTAGAGTTCTAGATGTAGGTCTTGGGTTTTGTGCAATTTCTCTGCGCTTGGCACAGTCTGAACTCTTGGCATTGTGTTAACACACACCTAAATGCTCCAGACCAGCAAAGTGCCAAAACCTCTGCTTTTATACAGGTGGTCACACTTGCTGATGATCAACTAATCAAGTGCATTTGATCAGCAATACCTGGCTGCTAAGTACCTTCTTAATTCCTATGGAAGCAGTAAGGGTGTACTTAGGTTTTCACACTTGGCTTCTGCATTTTGGCAGAATTTTCGTAAAATAAATAATGGCATGGTGGAATCTGTTGTGTGTCATTTTACACCTGAGGCTAGATTTACATAATTTTAGGACCTGATTAGGACCAGCTTATTTTTTGTTTATTATGCCATGATATGTAAAACCACAGAACTGACAAAGGGTGTATTTTCTTTCTCCTATGACTGTATTTCCCATTACGCGTGAATAAGGCATGAAACTTAAAAATGTTCTTTAGTAAATTGCAATGAATTACTTATTGCTGCAATAGCCATAAAATAGTCTCACCAACCTTATCCATCCAGATATCAACCCTATCCACATACACA
Source organism: Gymnothorax javanicus (assembly GCA_029692085.1). Lineage (NCBI taxonomy): Eukaryota > Metazoa > Chordata > Actinopteri > Anguilliformes > Muraenidae > Gymnothorax > Gymnothorax javanicus. The sequence goes on along the minus strand of CM056199.1, from coordinate 96,590,202 downwards.
AGCAGGATTTCGAACAAGGGTATGGTGATACATTAAAATTACAGAATTCCTCTGTCCTCCTGACTCATTACTTCGAGTATATAAAAAGACTTAATTTCTTCTATTTAGTTTGCATTGTAAGCTTCTGTCTGCAGAGGTGACAGGGGTTGAATAATACATTTAAGAGCCAGTAACTGTTTGATTTTTTTTCTTCATCCATTAAGGTAGAAACAGTTTGTCATCAGTGCAGCTGTGTCATGCCTGACATTCTCACTGTGGGTTTATGCATTGATAATTAGCACCAAAAGAAAAACCTTACTTTTCTTTTAAAATGGTTTTCATCTAATGGCGTCAGAGGGCTAATGATGTCAGTGTGTGCCTGAACCTTCTGTCTTAGTTATTGTTTGCAGCCATTCAATTATGTGTTATTCCATTGGCTTGTTCTCATTTTGGCAGAAATTAGCCAATGACGCAGCATCGGTGTCAAATTACCTTTATACCAGGGCATTCATTGGTGAAAAATGAGGCTGGGATTTTCACGTGAACTCTAAACTCCCATGCTTACAATGTATGTCATTCCGTGGGCTGATTGTGTCAGCTGGGCAACTCTTTGGCTGTTTATAAGGATTAGATTATGTATGCTCAGTGAAACCCCGCAGGCTCCACCACAATACAGCCTTGCAAACATGCGAACACTGGTATGAATGGGGAAAATCCAGGCTAAAAATGTCACTTCCTGGGATGTTGAGGGAATGCTGCTTCACCTCATACTGTAAGGGCTCACACATGCTATCCATAACCAAAATACAACTTTGCAGCCTGCAATTGTCCCATATCAATAAATTATAGCAGTATTTAGTGCGCTCATTTTGCGCATTTGGTTTTTTACGGTAGTATATATCCTGTGTCAAGGTTCCACATCATTTTGCAAATTGTTGCATTCAAGGACTGACCCTGCATTCTTGTTATCAGTTAACTAAGAGTGCTCAGCAAATAATGGTATGCTTTCCCATGTAAAGAAGACATGCTGCTATATTTTATTTGTGAACATAGCACCATTAGTTTGTTTCGGTAACACTTTACAATAAGGGTACAACAATTAACATTAATTAACATTAGCTCATTAACTATCAGTTAATTAGCAGGTAACTGATGTGTTAGATAGCTGAATAAGCATTACATAACAATAATTGAACATTTATTAATTTTCTGCGTATCCCTTATTGTGAGGTTGAAAACATCCTTTAAGTATTCCTTATGTAGCACTTCAAACTATTAAACCATAATTTATAAATAAATACCTTAGTTCATGTGAACATCATTTGTAAATGATTACCAGGTGCATTAGTTAAATGTTAATTACCTGTTAGTAAATGCTTATTGCTGCATTAACTAATGTTAATTGTTGTACCCTTATTGTAAAGTGTTACCTTTGTTTCTTTTAATAAAAATTAAAAACGGTTTGCAGGGTGAGTAAGTTTGTGCCTTTTTAAAGGGATTCGCCATCAAACCTGCTGAAGAGCTGATTTTGCTCATTGATTAAATAATTTGTAGCACATGAAATACTGATGACTGAGGGTAAAGCCTGCATTTCTTTCCACTCTACTTAGTTACCAGCGTGTTTGTGCACGCTTGGGAAAATAGGTCGCATCCAACTCCTGTCTAGCTGTGAGATTACTCACATCAGCACTCTCTTTAATGACTGGCACCATCCTGAACAAGTGTATTTAGTGATTTTTCAGACCCAATCTCTGGTGCAGTCTGTCCCATTACATGTAACTAGGGGGTAAAATCTTTATTGGCAGATATAGTGGATTTCTTGGCCTAAGATTCATTGGTACCTTTTAGTTCTGACATGAGGCACAGTGGACCTGGTGTTTATGACTTATTTTTTCATTGGTTTCATGATGCGGTGTAATCCCACATCATGTTGGGTTTTTATGAGTCATCCCATTGGTTTATGCTCCAGGCTTGATGTTGTGCTTATCCGGAGTTACTCTGTCTGTGCTCACGCAGGCATTTCATTTCAATATATGCATGTTTGTCAAGCTGTCTTTCTTGTGGCTGAATAGTTTGTTTAGTCCCGCAAGGTTCGGGATCAGATAGGGTCCTGGTGCAATCCAATATTCAGTAAGCAATGAACAATTTTCCACTAGCTTCTGAGCTGAAACAGTTTACCCAGTGCGCATAAAAGATAGAGAAAAATTACCTGAGCTCCAGCAAGAGCTTGCAGCCAATGTAGGGCTCTTGCCATCTGGCCTCTGAAAAGATCTATGCGCAACTAAGGGAACTATTCCTCTTAACTCAGAGATGTCTTTCTGATACCGCACCCAACACCAGACAATGGAGTTGATTTATCAACTGGTGAGTGCAGTAACACTCCAGGCATGAAGTCCCCAGGAGTAAATTCTGAATGATCTTGGAGCAGCTCTTCAAAGGGCTGCCAAAATGTTCTACAGGGAGGGCTACTCATGTGTTCTGTTGTTTGCCCTATGAATTGATATTTATTTCTTATTTGCTTCAAGAAATTATTTGGATATATGTTCAGTTATTTTTCTACAGTTCTGGTGAGAACTGTATGTTATTGATAGAATGTGTTATTGGTTATGATTATATTATTTTGCTGCAATGCTTCACTGCCTGCACCTAGTAGAATTATTTAAATGTCCAACAGAAGAACTACTGAATTCATAATTGCTTGTCATTTCCTCATGCCAAGCACTACAGACCAGCTGCATATGACAGCACATGAATGCTTTGAATTTTCCCAGGTTAGAAATGAAACTGCTGCGTGAAGCATGCCATATAATTTTAATGTTTTTCAAAGTGACCTTGTGAGATCCATTTGGTTTCAAAGGAAAACTGAGTGTGTATGAGTGACCAAAGTTTATGAGACTAAGCAGGCGTTTAGAACTTACTTAATCAAAACACTCTCATCTCGACTCGTCATATAGTGATGCAACCTGATCAAACATCGATATACGGTGAAAAGGAGGCTTTTGGCGTCCTTATTTGACGTTAATGGTTAGGGTTCGGGTTAGGGCTAGGGTTAGGGGGTTAGGTTAGTTTTAACACTGGCGTCAAATAAGGACGCCAAAAGCCTCCTTTTCCATCGTGTATCGACGCTTGGTCAGGTAGTGTCATTATATGGTGAGTCAGGATGAGACTGAGCTCACTTAATTTGAAATAATGAAACCAGATGTGTTGGCAGGAATGCTTCACTAAAGACACTACGGGCCCTATTTTAAATCTTAGTGCACAGTCTGAAACATGTGGTGCAAGGGCATTTGGGGTGTCTCCAAATCCATTTTTGCTGGTTTAATGGTGGGTAAAGTAAAGCGCATCATTCAATGGGGTTGTAGTTCATCTTTTCATTAGTCATAGCCATGTTTTGGGTGTAAAATAAAATATACCAATTAGACCATTATCCCCAAGTCCCTTAAAAATGGGGGAGTGCTTGTACCTTAGAAAATTGCTATTATAATGGTGGATTTGGAAATGGGTCTGATTGTGCATGAAGTGAAAGTGCTCAAGGAAACTATTGCTGAAAATATGGAAACCTGATCCCAGTAATCCCAAAAATACTAATAGTGAGTATTTTTTAAGTGCACCTATTAAGTTACTTTTCATTTGTCATTCTTGTATTCTTGATGTCTACTAAAAAGGGTTTAAATGTTTCATTGTTAAAAAAAAAAAAAACACTTGGGAATTCTCATGCTGGCTATATCTGCAGTACCTGTGCGTGAAACACACTGTTGGGGTCCTGGCCCCGCCCTACTGAAAACCACACTGTGCTGTGATTGGTCAACTTTGATCACTCACTAGTGATTGGTCAACCGCTTCGCGCATGTGTTGGAAATGTCACACCCCTTTCCATAAATGGATTTCCTCTCCAGAGTATAAATGAGCTTTAGAAACAAATACTGGTGTAGCCTTGTAGGCTTAACCTGCTTAATTCAAGGGCGTGCCAAACTTTCTGCTTGCCACAAAAATTCAATTGGTTACATAACCAACTGATGAAAAAAATGGCCAGAAGCTATAAGGGCATTTCAGTCAGCTCTGAAGCAATGTGTTTTTCGTGGCAGAGAGAGCGTCTTCTGGAGATGACTATGAGTTGTTTTCCGACACAGACCTTCTAAATGCATATAGAAACTATATAATTCAAGCAACAATATTAAAATAATGAAAAACCATAATACCTGCACTTTAAATACTGTTGTTTTAAGCATAGCCTGATGTATAAATCATCATACACAGTGAAGCGCTGGGGTCACATTTGAATGTGCCGGTATGAAACGAGCAAATGATAAGAAAAAAGTTTAAATTCAGGTCGCAGGTAAAAAAAAAAAAAAAAATTATATGTGGGCTGAGAGAAATTAAAATGAATGACAGAAAACAGCTCGGAAGAAAGTAAAGAACATTATTATGATCATGCGTCCACAACCCCTTGAATATATCCAGCAGGAGTCAAATTAACCTTCCTATGTTTTGCTTGATGACGCTGGGCAAGAGATAGATCAACATAGATGACATAAGAATAAACATAACTACTTGTGAATATCAGATTGTTGACATTTCATCCCGAAGGCCAAGTGGAATGTATAAGGCTGCTTCATTTATCAACCAAACTGTGAATAATAATGAATTGTTTTAATGGATCGGTTGGATTCAAAGTTAATTTTCAGATAATTGCTGCTAACGCATCGACCCGTGCAGGCCTCTGACCTGGCTTATCCAATCATCTGAATGCACATTAAAGTACTCAAAACATTTTTTTATTGCAGTATGTGTTTTTTGTGTTTTTGATTGAACGAACATTCTCACAATTGTATGCCATATCTAAACCATTGCCCCCTAGCATCCATTGTTGCCAGTTGGGGCGGCATGGCTCAGGAGGTAGAGCGGCTAGCCTAGGAATCGGAAGGTTCCTGGTTTGATCCCCAGCTCCTCCAGAGAACAAGTTGAAGTGTGCTTGAGCAAAACACTGAACCCCACACTGCTCCTCCATCAGGGTGAATGAGAGGCATAATTGTAAAGTGCTGACTAGAAAAGCGCTATATAAATGCAGTCCATTTACCATTGTGCCAGTTGGGATCTCCAAGAAAACTGCAAGAATGAGATATGGTGTTATCGGGTATAATTTGCGAATACCTACATGGGTAACCTTGCATCTTGAATCACAAATCAGCTGGATAATAGGTTCCTTTTTGATTCCAATCCATCAAAGAATTCTGTGATGCAGCTCGATGTTGCACGGGCGTGCAATCAATCGCACTCACCATTATGGCATGTATTTTTTAAATATGATTTAAATAATAATCTCTTAACCCCTCTGTGCAGATGTAGACTCCAGTAGACATGGAGCTGCTCTATTTAAGCACACAGTTACACTATTTTATCACTAGATGGTAAACCCCGATCAGTTATTGAATATTCACTAGCAAGCTGAGCTCAAACACAGTTCAGAATATGGACGAGTTCAGTCCCATCCCTGTTTCCTAGGAGTTGCATGAATTAAACTCCTCAGCTAAAGCCTGAGCTGCTCAATATACTTGCCCATAGTATCTATCCAGCAGTTCATAAAATGTTCTCTTGCGACAGAAATGTGAGGTACGGTTCTGGAACCAGACGCGAGAGTCGAGCAGTGAAGGTAAAATGGGATTTATTGGAAAGGGGGCGAACCCCCGCAGAGCAGGAGGCGACAGTACAAAGTCCACAATCCAAAGAACACAATCCCAGGGACAAAATCCAAAAGTCGAAAAACCAGGGCAGCAATCACAGTAATCGTGGTCGGGCAAAAACAGGTTCGGTACACAGGCACAGGTTTGTCAGAGAAGCAAAAGCCAAAATCCAGAGGGCGAAATCCAAACCGTTACCAGGGCAGCAAACACAAAAAAAACTCGTAGTCAGGCAAAAAGGGTTCGAAAACAGATGCAGACAAAAGTACAAAAGAGCAGGGCCAAAAATCGTAAGTCGGGCGGTCCAGTCAGAAGATTAACACTATGAGTACAAGGCGAAAAATGATAGCAGCACAGGTAAACAAGAGGAAACGTTCTGACGGGGAACTGCAGTGAGAAGACAGCTTAAATACACTTAAGGGAAGTCACATGCTATGATTAGGATCAGGTGATGAGGATCAGACTAATTACAAAGGAGGGAACATGAGGGAGAACCTAATCACATGAAATTGGCAAAAGCCAAAACGCGGACAGGGAACACGAGACAACCTATGACAAAACATACAGCTCCGGTTAGGGAGTTCTAATGTGCACAGATAATGAGAGGTAGGACAGAGTGGAGCAGGTGCGGAGGATCCGCTGAATTGCAGGAGAGACAAAGTGAAGGCAAGAGGCGAAGACTAGAACAGGGCGAGTGCTGAGAGCTTGTTAATCAATTAGTAAGTGCAGCTATACAATCCCTAGTGCTCGTTAGTAAGTTAGTATTATATACAATGTTAGTCTGGGTTAGTAACTTTAACAAAAATAACAAACTGTTAGTATTGGTTAGTAAAACAGAAAAGAGAGGCGAAGGAAGCAAACGAGATTGGAAGGAATGTTTGAAACCCAGAAACCATGAAATCGCCTAAGCATGTGACACGCAGGACTGGGGAGAAGCTGTAGCTTAACAAAAGACCAGACAGGGGAGACAAAGTGCAATGAAGGGCATGAACAAAGACATGGACCGGAATCTAACAGAATAGTGGATTGGGAGTGGCAAAAACGAAAACATGGCAAAATGCAAAAACTAAACAGAACATGGCAAAACCTAACAGACATAATCATAAACATAACAGGGAGTGGCAGAATCATAACAAACATGGCAGAATCATGACAGAACAGATCAGAATCATAACAAGAAAACATTGTTGTCCTTTGCAGCAACCACTGTAGCTATAGTAAGCCAATAGTATCCCAATTAAGTAGTTAAGAAAAATCAGTTTTCTGATGCAAAAATGTGATATGGTATTGATACTATGCCATTCTACTATCAATTATAGTCATCACATATCAAAAACACATAATTCCCTATTGTGGATTTACGTGTAAATTCCTCCTTCAGTGCTCCCTTATATCCTCGTACGTACTCACATTGATTAACCACTCACTCAATTGCTTGCTTAGGCTCATCTGCGTAAAGCGCAGTCATAGTTCACGCCCACATGAAACTTCCCTGGCAATGATCTATTGATTGACACGTTTCTTATCCAATTCCAAAAAGTTTTAACTTTCCAAAGTAACTAAAAGACATTGATTGGACCATAAGAAAAGTATTTAAACCTTTGCATGACAACAAATTAGGTCATATTCTCTTAATGTTGCGCAACTGAAAATGACGCGATTGCTAGTGATGTTACCGCTGATACCGAGGCTCCAAAGCTTCAAACTCACAGGGTATTTTTCTGAAGCACTGTGCCGGAGCTTGCTTCATATCGGGAAAAACCATGTGACTGATGACGTTCGAACCACTTCACTGCTTCATTCAGACTGAATCACCTGATCGGTTTGGTTCAACAGGCGGAGCTTTGAAATATTGGCGCGATTCAAATGTATTTAAGATGGATGAAACAGCACTCTGTTATTATTATTTTTGAATAAAAATGCCTAAGTCACACAAGCACACTAAGTATACACCAAGCACAATCAAAAACATAATAAAATATGACATTTTTTGACTGTTATATAATAAAATATGACTGTTTTTTGGACAGTAAATATTTACATGATTCAATGAGTCTGTGGATGCAATTGATGTTATTATAATAAAATAAAATATAATATAAGCTAATGTTATATGAATTCTTAAGGTAAGGAAAAAAAACAACAGACACATGTAAAATGAAGTTAGAATTAAGCTTTATTTAAGTATTTTTCACAATACAACAAAACTCAAAGTGAACGCGTAACGTGCGTCAGCGTCCTTTACAAGGCTGTGCAACAACCACTGTGCCAGCAGATGTCACCCACGTGCTCAATGAATTAAGCTTCGAGTAGTGAACCAATTTTCAATACAATGGTCCAAAAGGGTTCAAAGCTTCATGAAGCCTTGTTTAGCCATCACTAGCGATTGCACAGAAAAAAAGGACTTCCAAAACCAGCCTGAGTTACATACTTACATTCACAGGATTTGAATGAGACAAGGGCTTGGTCAAACAGGATTGGAGGGTTCTTTCTACTGAATATATCTATGTCTCCGGAGGAGGAATACAATGAAGAAAGGTTTTTGTTCATATTATGAGTATTTGCAATTTTATATTTTTTTACGTATGGCTAGTTGGCCAGCTGTTTTTTATTCTTGGTTTACCACAGCCATGATGATCACAGAGCCTGTTTGCCACATTGGTTAGTAAGAGTAACTGTTAGTCTTTGCTAGTAATACTGCATGTGGTGGCATTTTGCTCAATGTGGCTCTTTGTTTTAGAATTTACACTGTGTTCAACGAAATCGAATGCAGAGGTTTTGGTTTCTTCAAAATGCAAGCAGCTCAAGCAACATGGACAGTGGACGGGAAAATACAAACTGTCCCGGGTGTAACATAGAGCCAAATATGTGTGGGTATGAACTATTCTGGAGGAATTTACAGTGTTACTATTGAGTAGATGTGGCAGAATGGCCCACTGGTTAACATCGACTTCTTGCATGTGTTGTTGTGAATGACGTATTGAATTTATTCTAAACCATAAAATGTGGCATATCTGTAAATTCGAAAACCAAATCCCTGTCAATTATCATGTCAATTTAGCGGTCATGAGAACCTGCCAGTAGTCTGCTTAATCCATCATGGGCAAGCAGGCAATACTGAGTAACTGTTTGTTTAAATAAAACAAATTTTAGAGCAGTCAAAGAAGTTAGTAGGGGAGGAAGTTCAGTGCAGTCTTAAGCAGATAGTCTACTGAGTTTATGCCGTCTACACCTGCTTCCATCAAGTCCGCCCCCTCCTCTTCCTCCTCCACAGAGTGCTAGATCAGTAAAAGTGCTCCAGTGGCAGACGCCCACTCCAAAGCAGGGAGCAGTTTAATCTCCAGGCACACAACCAGCTGTGGAAGCTCAGATTTTAAAGTGTGTGAGCTGAAACCTGCCACCCACACTGCCAGTTGTAGGATTATGCCCACAGGGACGTGGGCGGGAGTAGCTCTTACCACACGCAAGTCAGTTTCTCCAAACAAGCATTCAATAACAGTAATGTTTGGAGTGAATGCAGTAAATTCAATTGGTTTGATAAAGAACTCAGGCTTAATCAAACCATTTTCTGCATTTTATTTTTTCTGCTATCCTGCCTTTTGCGTGTGATTGCCTTCTCCATTTCTTCATTGTGTTGAATCTGCTTCCTACTGTTCCCACCCCAAATAAGATGAAGATATTAGAAATGCATGTGTCTGGGTGCAACATACTTAGCTCTCCTTATGTCTACTCAGTAACTTGCTGGCATCTAAATGTAGCATGTTATCTAAGTATATATACAGTATATAGCTCAAAATAATTTATCCAAACAAGCATTCGTGTTTGTGTTGAGACAAGAGGGTCCTAGCCTTAAATGTGATTTTTAAGCAGCAATTATTAGCGAAGAAATTTGTTGTTTTGGGCAATAAATGGAAATTACTGCTCTGAAAAATCAAGGAAACATCATTAAAACCATGTGTCTGTATGTAAATTTTGTTATTATTTTTGAAACACATACAGTGCACTCATTTACAGCATGTACCTTTCAAATGGAAAATACAAGGGATTCGAATCTTTAAAATTCACTTAGCCTCTAATTTAGAATAGAGCTGCATAAACTAGGTCACCTGGTTTTTATGTAAATGAAGAGAGTCTACCCGTGATTTCTCATATAATGGGGATAATGGGGACACTACTGACTGATGGTTTAATTTGGATCAAGCACACAGTGTGTGTGAGTGTTTTTTATCTGTGCCTGAGAGTGATACTAGGAGAGCTGGGGCATGATTAGTTATTGCAAAATTTCAATGAAATGATGGTAGTGTAAAAAAACATTATTTATAAAGTGCCTGTTTGTTCACGTTTAAAGACATGACCATTGAACTATATAGATTACCTGCTTATCCTGTCAAGATATTCCCCCTGAAATTCCAATGGCCTCCGTTGTAACTATGACCACCAATAATCTGTCACCTTCACATCCACAGGAAACTATGGCGAGAGCGGCATGGAGGCCTTCAAGGACATGGCTGCCAAAGAGGGGATCTGCATTGCACATTCAGACAAGATCTATAGCAATGCTGGGGAGCAAAGCTTTGACAGGCTCCTGGGGAAGCTGAGAAGCCACCTGCCCAAAGCTCGCGTGGTGGCTTGCTTCTGCGAGGGCATGACTGTGCGTGGGATTCTTACGGCCATGCGGCGGCAGAACCTGGTGGGGGAGTTCCTTCTGGTGGGCAGGTCAGTGAATAAGAGTGACTTCTCCTGCTCATATGGACCGTGCTGGTATGCATGAATAAACTCTGAGACACTACGGCCTCATATATTTAAAATGGGTTCTTCATCTTGTGTCCGAAGAGGAGTCATATTTCTAATCATTTCTGGGAAAATCTTTTAATGGTGTGAAAAATTTTAAAGCTCTTGAATTGAAGCATTTTGTCTGGCAAATGTCCCGCACATTGCCTGGCAAATGTCCCACCAGGTATCAAGGCACCTTTTAAACTATTTCTGAGTGGAGGGATTGTGAGACAATGGTTATGAAATCAAGATTGGGCTTCCTACTGCAACAATAAAATGAATGAAAATAAAATGTTTCAACCCTCCAGAGACAAGATAAAGTTTTTTTTTTTTTTGCTTTAATTGTTTATTATTGGCCTGGTTTCTTGCAGGTAGAGTTTGAAAGGTTTCGATATTCCATGCCAGTGCATCTCTGTGTGATGGAATGGAATACTCTGTGCAGGGACTGTGCTCAGGTAGAACTCTGGTCTGACATTATGTCATGTGTCTAGCAATCCATTATCTTGAAATCTCAAGGGCCCAGGGCATTTCTTGTCAGACCATTTGTCTCATATTCTGAACTGTCATGACACTGAATTTCAGACGACTCTTCTGAAGAAACATCCTCATCTGACAGTGTTTAAGGAGATGGGACCCGTACCTTCCACACCCACTGTACTTCATAATCATCATCATCATCATCATAATGGCCATCATGATCATCACCATCACCCAACATTCATAAGCAGATGAAGATACTGTCACCATACCATGTCCATCCTCTGCTTTCCCAAGGTCTTCACTGAGTTCCATTCAGGTAACTTTTCAAACCTCATGTGCTATGCCCTCGCAGCATTTAAAAAACAAGTCTGAACTTCCTGGTCGAACCTAAAGTGGTGCTAAGTCATTGTTGTAATGTAATGAACCTTGGTAATGATAACAAGGTTCAATGGCAAACCTATGTGAATGGCTGCAAATGATAGTAATTATCTTACCACATAATAATTATTTTGCCATCACTATGACGTCTCCTATGTTTCTAGGTAATTGCATTATCTTTATTAAGCTCCTCAAGATTATTACTGTCAGAAATAATAATGTAAGCAATATAACTGTAAATCGTAATTACAGGGTCCAAACAACATGAGGCAAATACCAATCTTGTGGCAGTGAAGATAGATTGTACTAATTTTTGAAACAATTTCCGGCACATCATTGTGCATGGTATACCTTGCCTTACAAGTATCATGTTGAAATTCAAAACAATTCAAAACTTAGAGCCCAAAATGCATTTTGGCTCTCTGTACTGCCACCATCTGGCCAATCAAAATAATTTTCTTAGATTGCTCTTTTACAGATCTTGAACAATCATATGAATTTTCTTGGTGATAGGTGGTAGCTAAAGTGCGTATAAAGGGCTACTGAAATTTGATTGGCTGATGTTCACCACCTTGTTTGAGCAATCACCTTTTTTCTTATAGTTATCTATGGCAGCCTTGACCAGCATGTACCATGCAAAATTTCGATTTCAGACAATTGGTTTACGAGGTGTGAGGATTTGTTTGCTATAACATCACCTATGGATGGATTTATACCAATCTAAAGTTGGTGATGACTGGAACTTGCAGGAGGTATAGCTCATTATATGTGTAGAAGTCATGCCCACAAATTTCAGTGGCTTAATGGAACCTTATCTTTGAATGTAGCAGCTTCTTTTATGCATAATTTCAAGATCTTGGTCTGAAGATGCTGTGTAATAAAAATTACAAACACAACAGGGCTCCAGCTCTTTGTGCTTGAGCCTCTAATAATTACAAATAACAAGCTCTTCCAGGTTTAGTTCAATTTCGCAGTTTTTTTTCTGATGATTCTCCATAATTATTGCCAACATGTGCCTTTGTTTCTCCTGGGCTATAGCACTTAAATTGTACCACTACTTTTTTTGTTTTCTTAATGAGGATGTGTTTATAGATTTTCTTCTTAATTCAAAATGTTTTATATAAAGTAGAAGAAAACAGTGCACCCCCATATCCCCCACCACCCCCAAACTCCCTACAAGCTTAACCCCTTTGTGCAGATGCCAAATATGGCAATTTATGAGTTGCCCAATTTTAGGCTTTATAATTCAAGATCTGAGCCTCACAGAGACGAGGCAAATAGCTTTAATGATACAGGACACTTGCGGCATTTAGAATTCCATCGTATTTCAGTTTCTTTTCATAATTTTAGTTCAGAGTAAGGGCCACAGACACAAAAAATCTTCATGAAAATTCAGCAATGAAATTATTTTAAAAAAATAATACTGGAGTGTTGAAAAATGGCTGGGAGTTAGAGCAATACATTTCTGGGATCAAAAACTGCTTGACCACAAGTGTACATCATCTGCCAGTGATTTTTTAAAATTATCTACCATTTCTTAGCCAAATAAGCTAGCTCTCCAAGTGGCTCCCCATGCTGTCAGGGCCCTCAAAATTATGCACAGTCAAAATAATCATATGTTTAAACAGTTACTCATACTAACCAATGCGGCAAACAAGCTCTGTGATCATCATGGCTATGGTAAACCGAAAATTTAAAAAACAACTAGCCAGCCAGCTAGCTAGCCATAAGAATGCTATTCCATTCTACTCCCTCAAAATGAAGCAAAACTCTCCATCATTGAAGTCCTCTTCCAGATAAAATGAGCAACAGAGCTTTCCAGTTCAAGGTACCCTCCAGTACTGTTCCATTCGGAATAACTCCCATTATCCATGTTGGTTTCAAATTGCGATCAAGTAAATGTAACCTAGGCACTTCTGGGTTGGTTTTTGAGTTCTGTTTTTAATTTGTACTCACGTTGTTCTGTTGTGCACAATTGAGAGTATACAACCTAACTTGCTGTTACAGAAGGGTTTATATACTTTTCTGAGGGTCCAATCAAAGTCTTTCTATTAGTGTGGAAAGTTTATACCGTCTGGAATTGGATAAAAACATGTCAATCAATTGACAATTACCGGGTTATAGTTCAGGTGGGCGTGAACTATAACTGTGCTCTCTGCAGGTAAGCCTGAGAAGCCATTAGAAAGACTGGATAACATTGAAGGATTGCGAGAGGTTGTAAGGAACCACTGAATACATTGTGAGATGAATCTACATGTAATTCAGTGGTAGAGAATCATGCGTTTTTAATATCTGATGACAATAATTGATTGTAGAATGATATAGTATCAATTACATGTTGAATTTTTGCTTCAGAAAACTGATTTTTTCATTACTTAATTGAGATACCTTTGGCCTATTATAGCTGAAGTCAGTTCAAGTCAGAGTTTTCTTGGTCCTGCTACTGGTAACATTGTAACCCAGTACCACCCGCCGCATGGACGGGTTGTCGGCATCTAAACCAGCTCCCCCACCAGTGTATGCTGGTGAGGAGGGTGGCATGTCACCCAGGCAGGACTAAAAACAAGACCTGCCAAAGGGCGGATGAGCTCCTTGTGAGCCAACGGCCGACATGCAAAATGGAGCTGGGGTCCCATTGTAGGCATCTGATGTTTAGTATTACTGACTCAGTTGCCAGCCCCTGCACCCAAAATCTCTCTCAGACGTACTGGCTGTGCCTCTCCTCTGATGCAGGGAGGTTCTGGGCAACAGAAGCTCTTGATCAGCGACAAGGACCGTCCAAGGCAGCTTTTTAGTCCTGGCAGTGATTTTCTAATCGACATCGCAGAACCTCAGTCTTCACAGAGGAAAGCTGCGACTGTAGCTACTTCAGCTGCAGGAAACAAAAACCCTGAAAGAAGTACAACATAGTTACCAGTTTTACGCTAAGAGTTATTATGATACACTCTGGCGCCAGGGATTTCTTTTGAGAGTGGGAAGGGTTATTTAACCCCATGATAGTTACTGCCCGCTGAAGTTAGGCAGCCCATAACCAGTAAGGTACTATTAGTCACCACCAAGGCTCTGACAGATGGGGTGGTCTGTCCTTGCCTAATTTTGTCATCCAAGAAACACTGTATATTATTCTCCACTTGGAATGTTCGGACAATGACTACTGGGATGTCCACGGACTGCGACTTGGATATTGAACCGATTGATGTAAGGAAAACAGCTATAATTGACAGAGAGTTATCACATCGGAAAGTCCATATTGCTGGGCTTCAGGAGACGAGACTTGCAGGTTCTAGCTCTATCAGAGAACAAAACTATTCCTTCTTCTGGTTTGGGAGACCCACAAATGAACCAAGACTCTATGGGACTGGCTTCACTATCCATAACAGTCTTATTCATTGCGTACAATCTCCAGAGATGATAAATGACAGGATCTCTTATGTGCGCTTCAACACCAAACAAGGAAAGATCTTAGTTATTTCAGCTTATGCTCCAACACTGAATGCTGACGAGACTTTGAAAGACTCATTTTACTGTGAACTTGAAACCCTTATCGTAGGTTCTCCTGAGAATGAAAGGATTGTCATCCTTGGTGACACGAATGCTCGGGTTGGCTCAGATTATGAGAACTGGCCTGACTGTCAGGGAAAGTTTGGTGTTGGGAAACTGAACACGAATGGTCAACATCTTCTAGAATTCTGTTGTAGAAATAACCTGTACCTTACCAATACAATGTTCCCTGGCAAAGCTCACTGGAAAAAGACATAGTGCCACCCAAGATCCAAGATTTGGCATCAACTCGATTTTGTAATTATGAAAACAAAATACAAAGTTGAAGTCAACAACACCCGTACCTATCATAGCGCTGATTGTAATTCAGACCACAGTCTTGCGGTATCTTCAATGACCCTTACTCAGAAGCCCTTCCACCGAGCAACAGTGACTTGCATTAAAATCAATATCACACAAGCAAAGCTCCCAAAGACCAGGGGAGAATACAGCAAGAAACTGGAAGCAAAATTAGTCGATATCCCGGAAGATCTACCCCTTGAAGATCATTGGTGTAGATTGAAGAACACAATCCATGAAGTGGCTCTTGCTTCATTTGGCTGGAGAAAGTGACGAAATCCAGACTAGTTCAATCACTCTCTTCCCGAAATTCTACCTGTTCTGTAAGCCAAACAAAAAGCCATGGTAACACTGAAAAATAGGTTGACTCGCAGAAATCTTAATGTTTATTGAGAGGCCAAGGCTGAAGCTCAAAGGATCGTCAGGCAATGTACAAAAAAGTACTGGGATGATCTTAAGTTTGCACTTCTCCCCACTCCTTTTCGAATATGTATGTGTTTTGATAATTTCTTCTGCACTAAGCTATTCATTGTTGGAAACTATTTCATTTTCTCTGTCTTTCTTGTTTTTTATGTTCTCTTTCCTTTTACATGTTCACAATAAAATAAATAAATAAATCTTTGTTCCAAAATAGAGAGTGCTCGAAACTCAGGTAACCTAAGAGTAATGTATGACGCTATCAAGATTGCCGTCGCAAACAATCATAGAGTATCCTGAAAAAGAAAGATGGAACAATCATACAAAATAGAGATGAAAAGCTTAACCGTTGGGTTGAACACCGTCGTGAGCTCTATAGCGCTGGAAGCAATGCCTGTCTACAAATAATAGCAACTGTGCCTCAATCTACCATTCAATATCACTTGGATACTGAACCAAACATTGAGATAATGATCACCACAATTCACCATCTTAAACAAGGGAAAGCTGCAGGAACTGATTAAATACCAGCTGAATTATTACAGGCGAGAATTCTTCCCCTCGCTAATCAACTCTGGCAACTGATTTTGAAATGTTTGTCTTCCAAATCTGTTCCTCAAAATTTCAGAGATGCTAAGATAACTACACTTTACAAAAGTAAGGGTGACAGAGGGGACTGCAATAATTATCGTGGGATTTCTCTGCTTAATGTCACTGGCAAAGTGCTAGCCTGCATTCTACTTAACTGATTACAATCTATAGCAGATGACGTATACCCAGAGTCACAATGTGGTTTTAGACGTCAGAGATCCACCTCAGATATGATATTTACAGTTCGATAATTGCAGGAAAAGTCCAGAGTACAGAGGCAACCACTGTACATTGCATTTGTTGATCTAACCAAAGCTTTTGACCTGGTAGATCGGGAGGCACTTCTCTTGGTCCTAGGTAAAGCTGGCTGCCCTCCAACACTTCTGTCATTAATCAAATCCTTCCATTTCAACATGAAGGGTCAAATACAGTATGACGGTGAGTTATCTGACAAGTTTCCCATCGACAAAGGAGTAAAACAAGGTTTCGTACTCACCCACCTTATTTGGGATACATTTTTCCTTTGTTTTCAAACATGCCTACATCGGATTGCAAAGGAATGTTGGTGTCTCTCTACTATATAGAGCTGATGGGAATTTCTTCAAAAGGCATTAAAGGCAAAATCAAAAACCGAGGAATTCATTATCAGAGAACTGTTGTATGCCAACGATGCCGCCCTTGGTGCAACATCGCCATTACAACTCCAAACACTTTTAGACTGTTTCGCTGATTCTTGTAACACTTTGGATTGACAATAAATTTGAAAAAGACTGTCACGTTATCACAGGCTCAACAACCTTATCAATTTATGATTGATGATACACCGCTAGTCAACGTGGATGAATTTACATATCTTGGATCAACAGTTACTCACAACACCGCTCTAGTCAAGGAGATCTCAGTAGGACTCGGTAAAGCTGCCACAACCTATGGAAGACTGACCAAACGTGTACGGAGGAATAAATATCTTTCAATTTGTACTAAAGTTCGTGTATATGAGGCCTGTGTTCTCAGTATCGTTCTTTATGGAGCTGAATGCTGGCCCACCTACAGGCACCAGGAATCTCGCCTAAGCGCCTTCCACGCAAGAAATCTCCGCTCAACCATTGGCAAAACATGGGAAGACAAAATGACGAACCAGGATCTCTTTGAAACTACAAAGTCAGAACCCTTGTCCTCAAGGCTGAAGTTCATGCCCCTCAGATGGGCTGGCCATGTGACTTGACTGTCTACTACTCGAAACCACACAAGATACTTCACAGTGCGTTGAAGGAAGGAACAAGTCAGACTGGGAGACTAAGGCTACGCTTTAAAGAAGTACTCGAGAGACCTGAAAGACTTTTCTATCAATCCTGACACTTGGACTGTCGCTGCACGTGATAGGGTTCAGTAGAGAAGCTCCGTTTCTAAACGTCGATTATTGGATGCTGATAACAATGTAGAGACACTCAGAAAACTTAGAGAGAAGCGAAAAGTCATGAGCTGAACACTTTGCATTGTCATTCGCGACAGACGCTTGCCATGCCATTATAGCTGAAGTACATGCAACAAAGGACAACGATTTGTTCTGTCATTAGAGATAATTTTTATTAACTGCTGGATAGATACTATGGGCAAGTATATTAGGCAGTTTGCACATCAGGCTTGGCTGAGGAGTTTACTTCACACAATTCCTGGGAAACAGGGATGGGACTTAACTCGTCCATATTCTAAATTGGTAACAGGCAAAGCTCTGTGGTGAATATTCAATCAACGGTCCGGGTGTGCCATCTATTGATAAAATAGTATAACTGTGTGCATAAATACAGCAGCTCCATATCTGCTAGCATCTACATCTGCACATTTAATCTAGCAACATTCTGTTTCTCTAAATATATGTACAGGAATGTATGGTAGGATCCATTGCAGTACTCCAGTACAAAGTTTTTAGTTTTATGTTTTCTGTTCATGAGCCATCAAAGAATATATATATATATATACACAGCACCCTCCATAATTATTGGCACCCCTGGTTAAGATGTGTTCTTTAGCTTCTAATAAATTCAGTTTTTT
The DNA here is from genome assembly GCA_029692085.1 of Gymnothorax javanicus. Classification (NCBI taxonomy): domain Eukaryota; kingdom Metazoa; phylum Chordata; class Actinopteri; order Anguilliformes; family Muraenidae; genus Gymnothorax; species Gymnothorax javanicus. Next base: position 96,572,014 of record CM056199.1, on the reverse strand, counting down.
TCTAAATAATATAGGACCACAATGAAAAAAAAGAGGAAAATCCAACCTTTAATTCAAGTGCATTTATTCAGTGGAAAAAAAAAATCCCACATTAAGAAATAATTCTTTTACATCAAATCATGTGTGCCACAATTATTAGCACCCCTGATGTTAATACTTTGTACAACCCCCTTTTGCCAACAAAACAGCACCTAATCTTCTCCTATAATGTTTCACAAGATGGGAGAAAACAGAGAGAGGGATCTTCGACCATTCCTCTTTGCACAATCTCTATAAATCATCCAGCGACCTGGGTCCTCTCCTCTGCACTCTCCTCTTCAGCTCACTCCACAGGTTTTCAATGGGGTTGAGGTCTGGGGACTGAGATGGCCATGGGAGGAGCTTGATTCTGTGTCTGGTGAACCATTTCTGTGTAGATTTGGCCACATGTTTAGGGTCATTATCTTGCTGAAAGACCCAGTGACGACCCATCTTCAGCTTTCGGGCAGAGGTCACCAGATTTTGATTTAAAATGTCCTGGTATTTCAAAGCGTTCGTGATGCCATGCACCCTAACAAGGTTCCCAGGGCCTCTGGAAGAGAAACAGGCCCACAGCATCACCAATCCTCCCCCATACTTCACAGTGGGCATGAGGTGCTTTTCTGCATACTCATCTTTTGTGTTCCGCCAGACCCACTTAGAGTGTTTGTTGCCAAAAAGCTCTAGCTTGGTCTCATCTGACCAAAGCACACGGTCCCAGTTGAAGTCCCAGTACCGCTTAGCGAACTCCAGGCGTTTGCATTTATGATTGTGACCGAGAAAAGGTTTTTTCCGTGCATGCCTCCCAAACAGCTTGTTGGCATGTAGATAGCGCCTGATGGTTGTTTTGGAGACTTTGTGACCCCAAGATGCTACCATTTGTTGCAATTCTTTAACAGTGAGCTTTGGGGAACTTTTTATTTCTCTTACCATCCTCCTCACTGTGCGTGGTGGCAAAATAACCTTGCGTCCTCGTCCAGGCTTGTTTACCACTGTTCCAGTTGTTTTAAACTTCTTAATGATTCCTCTGACAGTAGATATGGGCAGGTGCAGGCAAGTGGCTATTTTCTTGTAGCAATTGCCTGACTTGTGAAGGTCGACACACATCTGCCTTACTTGAGTGGTGTGTTCCTTTGTCTTTCCCATGTTGAAGAGTGGATAAGAGAAATGGCCTCTGTGTCACGTCATATTTATACCCCAGGGAAACAGGAAGTGATGAATTACTAATTAAATGTTCCTAGATACTCTGATCAACTTTGTAAACTACTGTAGAAATGACAGAAATACTTCAATTACATTTATTTCCTAGGAATTGTTAGGGGTGCCAATAATTGTGGAACAGGTGATTTTATGAAAAATAATTATTTCTTAGTCAGGGATTTTTTATTCCCTTAAAATTCACTTGAGTTGAAGGTTACATTTTTCTACAATTTTCAGTGTGAGAGTATGCTTCTGCAATAAAAATTGAATTTATTTTAAGGCTTTTAACACATCTTAACCAGGGGTGCCAGTAATTATGGAGGGCGCTGTATATATGTGTGTGTGTGTGTGTGTGTGTGTATGTAGACATACACTCATTTTTTATTAATTTGCTTTGATTGCTCAAAATTACGTTCAATGAACTCTACAGGGCACAATAGTCTCAGCTTGGAGGCATTACTTTGATGAAACAATTTAGCTTTACAACACTCTATGTGCCTGTGGGAAAGAGAACAAGAAACTGAGGCTGAATAACAATGACAGAAAATTGAATGTGATGTGATTTTTGAAATTTACAAATGGTTAATGCATAGGCCAGATCAAGCAGGATTACTGCATCTCTTGAAGTGAAGGTCTTTTATCCCATAATCGTTCTAATATGAAATGCTTTTGGTATTAGACCAGCTCATAGAAAATGCTCTCTTTTTGCTGTTTCACTCAGTATGTTCTGCGTGCTCCTTTCAAAGGGAGATTTAGCCCTATAATGCCTTGTAGGTTTTTTTCTTTTTTCAAATTAAATAGCCCTTTTTGACTGCTTGCCACAAATCCATCTCATATTATTTCAGCAGCAGCGTAGCAACACATTTGCAGCTTCTTTTATTCCATGAGAATGTTATCTGTTTTCTTTGATTGTGTTAAACTCAAATAATACACTGTGGTAAATGAGCAGAGGAGATTCAGTAGAAAGATACATGGATGAGTGCAAAGACAAATGATGCATAAGAAGAATTTGGTCTGGTATTTATTTCGCTGGGAAAGTGGTACACAAGGCTTATGTTCATAGCCCATACATAGCCTTCCTGTTTGCTGATCTTTTGGGATTGGCTCAAAACTAAGGAATAAAAGCTACGTTCAGGCTGGGATTTCATAGTGTAATCATGCACGTACATAATAACCGCTGATAAATTGAGCATAGGCGGAAAACCTTCTGCCAATAGTTGCTGGGCATGTTGGCTATTGGTATGTGAGTCAGAGACAGAGGGTGATATTACCCCATAGAGTGAGGGAGAGTATTCTTTGTACCCTTACCATGGAGCCAGGGTGCTTCTTTTAGACTGCTTGTATTGATTCTTGGGACAACTCTTTGTTGCTGCTTATGCTCAAATCTGGATTCCCTATGGATCAGTCTGGTTGTACAGTGCTCTGTGCCGCTTTGAGTGAGGACTGACCACAGAGACATGAATTAAATTTAAGTGTCACAGTTTACAAGCCCTGTTTGTGTGAATTTAGACATATTTCAAGATTTTAGAGAGGACCACACTGTCAGAGTCCTAATAGTCCCTAATATTGACATTTTTAAGAGGTCTCTGGAAGGAATTGCATGCACAGTGAAATCTGGTTCTTAATCTGGTGATCGGCATATTATGTTGTGAATTCACCCCCTATTGTCAGTATCATTGGGTCCCGTGTGAGGCTTGGGTTTCTGACTTGAATACTGAAATATAATGTTAAATATCTCCTGTTGGGCCCTTGAGCAAGGTTCTTAACCCAGAAACCTCTCTAGTTTTACACCTTTTTCATTCTATTGCTCCCCCGACTGTCCAACTGTTGCACCCAAAATTTCAGGGTGAATCACTGAAAACGAGAGCCATGCTGACAATATACCTGGAAATAAATCAGGCAGAAAACAGCTTGTGAGACAAAATGACAAAATTAATACTCAATGATGTATGTGTTAAAACACTACATGCCAATATAATAAGAGATACAAAAATGCTACCACTGGAGGAAGGTATGTTTATGTGCTTGGTGACTTAATATTTAAAGAATCTATTTTGGAAAATGGTAGCACGCTCTAGATATCCTCATGTAAGCAGACATGGGTCTTCTCCCTGCTAATTTGTCACATTTGAAAGGATTCCAGACATTGATGTGGCCTGAGAGAGACCTTGCCCGCAGCACCATGCGACTGACTGTTGCTCCTATTCTGTAATTATCTCCGCCTACTTGCTTGCCTGCAACCCTCTGACAAGTCAAACCAATATCAGGCTATAACTGAGGCATCCACTAGGACTTTGCAGTAGAGGGAGGAATAGTGGACTCTGGGTCATAAGTTCATACTTTGTGAAAAGCAGATGAGCCGCTTGTATATGTTCCCCTTGAACAGTCATACAAATTAACATTTTGGTCATGAGTGGCATCCAAAATAAATGGCTGGAGAACAAAGATGAGTTCCGCACTGAACTGAACAGGGGAATGGTTATGGCTGCTCGTCCTCTGTGTGCTAACCCATAATGCTTTTATTCTAATGTTGTTTGAATCTGGTATGGATGTTATACCTAATGCACAGAGCTCAGTTGCTTTCTGTATGAATTGTGTCTTTGCACATTTGTCAAGCAGCTTGGGGAAGAAAAAATATTGGAATAACAAGGTACACTACTGCTCAAAAGCTTAGAATCACTGGCAATTTAGTAGTTCTTGCAATTTTTTCTAACACAAAAACGTTTTTGAATTTAAAGTGTTTGGGGCAGAATAACTTCAAATCATATGGTTATCAGTGATTGCTCTTGAGAGTTTACACTGGGATATAATCAGAGCTTTGCAAATTGTTGGCATTCAGGATGATAATTGTACCAATTTTACTAAGATCAGTTCTCCATGGATTTCCATGGGTGTGCCTTTGAAGATGGACATACTTCAAAAACTGCATAATTTTTCAGTGATACCACAACAGCTTTGTACATTTTAAATCAATAGAAAGTTAACCTGCCCTCAAGTTTGATAAAGTTCACTGGTGGTGCAGCCACCCCAATGCAACATACAACAAAGAGAAAAACGGGGATGCGCACTCAAAAAATGCAAACAGTCGCAAAAGTTTTTCAATCAAATTTTTTCATTTAGCATTGGCAAGAAAAATAAACATTTTCCAGAGCAAAAAGACACGACAAAAAACAAACATGTTTCGGCCAGAGCCGTCCTCAGTGTCTACCTCAAGGTAGACACTTTCTTCCTCCGGCTGAAACTTTTGCGACTTTTTGCATTTTTTGAGTGTGCATCCCCGTTTTTCTCTTTGTTACATTTTAAATTAAGCAATTGAGCTCACCAGTCCAGTACGAGGGATATCTCGCAATTCCCATGACAGAAAGTCCCCACAATGTTTAGATTTATGTTTTGCATCAGAATGCGGAGGAGAAGCTGTCACTGTCAGTCAGAGTGTGGAGGAGGAGCTGTCACTGTCAGTCAGAGTGTGGAGGAGGAGCTGTCACTATCAGTCAGAATGTGGAGGAGGAGCTGTCACTGTCAGTCAGAATGTGGAGGAGGAGCTGTCACTATCATTAAGAATGCGGAGGAGGAGCTGTCACTGTCATTCAGAATGCGGAGGAGGAGCTGTCACTGTCAGTCAGAATGTGGAGGAGGAGCTGTCACTGTCATTCAGAATGCGGAGGAGGAGCTGTCACTGTCAGTCAGAATGCGGAGGAGGAGCTGTCACTGTTTGTCAGAATGCGGAGGAGGAGCTGTCACTGTCAGTCAGAATGCGGAGGAGGAGCTGTCACTGTCAGTCAGAATGCGGAGGAGGAGCTGTCACTGTCAGTCAGAATGCGGAGGAGGAGCTGTCACCGTCAGTCAGAATGCGGAGGAGGAGCTGTCACTATCATTAAGAATGCGGAGGAGGAGCTGTCACTGTCATTCAGAATGTGGAGGAGGAGCTGTCACTGTCAGTCAGAATGTGGAGGAGGAGCTGTCACTGTCAGTCAGAATGTGGAGGAGGAGCTGTCACTGTCAGTCAGAATGTGGAGGAGGAGCTGTCACTGTCAGTCAGAGTGTGGAGGAGGAGCTGTCACTGTCAGTCAGAATGTGGAGGAGGAGCTGTCACTGTCAGTCAGAATGTGGAGGAGGAGCTGTCACTGTCAGTCAGAGTGTGGAGGAGGAGCTGTCACTGTCAGTCAGAATGTGGAGGAGGAGCTGTCACTGTCAGTCAGAATGTAGAGGAGGAGCTGTCACTGTCAGTCAGAATGCGGAGGAGAAGCTGTCACTGTGATGGATGGAGACTTCACTCTGAATTTGGAGTGTATAGGTGAATAAGCAAAGTTTCAGAATGTGTTGAGTCATTGTCCTTCATGCACAAGGTGGAGGTGTCATTGGCACGATAAAGATAAGTTAAACATAGTCATTTCCCCGGCAATAGAAATGTAAAATTATGGGAAATTTTAAGATGACCAGATTTCCTATGTTCTGTAGCTTCAGCATTTATTTTAAAGGAAACCTCTGGAATGTAGAAAACTCTTACCTATCGTACTTGTCAGACTATAAATAAATACTTTCAAAGAAATTCATTGCTTTCTGGCCTTTAGTTTTTATTTACTGCAAAAGTAAGGCTGTACCATTATATGAATTTTCTTGGGCTTAAACATTTATACGCTCGCAAAGCATCTTGAGAGTGTGATGTCAACTTGTTGCTTGGCCGTGTAAGGCGCGCAGTCTAAAGCACTCCTGAGCGAGAAAAGCATTGTGAAATCTCCAAAAACGTCCTAGAAAGGCATGTATTTTGCCGTATCAATTTGAATCAGAGCATTTCTCTGTCAATATGAATGTTAGGAGCATCATCAACAAGAAACAGTTTCTCTTTTTAGCCTCTCAGGTTAACACTATCTGAACTCTTGGCCAACTTAGATTGTTGAGATGTGCATTTGAAGCTGCCAGTTATGACAGGGTAATTTTCAATTCGGTAAGCTTTTTACATATATCGACCAGTGCCACAGCAATCATGAAGAACAGATCATCTTCTGCAATTAACGAGCATGAATTTTTTTTTGGTCGCATACGCGATCGGTCATTTATGTAACTGTGACATGACAGCGGTAATGAGAGGAGAATATGAGTATGCGTTGTTGTGCATTATTGCTTTTCATTTGTGAAAGCTGACCATTGAGGAGAGAGGGGACAATAGTACTGTAGCACAGTATGAAACAATTGTACCTAAAGTGAAAGCACCCTTAGGCATCACCAAAAATCAGCAACTCTGACTCCAGGCTGTATTGACTGTAAGGGTTTAGCCAGGCACCCATTTATCAGTCATATGGACTCGCATTTTAAAATTAATAAGGGTGAAACAATTTATTGGGTGATTGCAGTTCGTTACTTCTGGCCAGGCGCGTAGACAGCACGATGCCACAACGCACGTGCGTACACTGTTTTCCGAGGGAAAAATTAAAGTAACCGATAAATGTCATAATGCGCAAAATACAAGTACAGGCGTATACTTTTTGAGATGATGATCGATGGCACATGGCATGGGACTGCGAGTATGTTATAGTACATTCTTGCAAACTCCTGGGTGGTACGTGCACACTTTATTGTTGGTCAGAATACACCTATTTCACATTTCAGGGTAGGCAAACTGGAGGGAGGGAAGAGTTTCTCCTGCTAGCTTGATTCTCTCTGAATCAACAGTGGCAGAGTGTATATAGTCAGGTATTCCTCATTCTACAGTATACTGTTCAAAATCAAAAAAGAAGCAACTAGGGGTGCAAGGGATAAAAAACTCACGGTTCGGATCGTATCACGGATTTGAGTCACGGATCGGATCACTTTTCAGATCAACAACAACAACAACAACAAAAAGACAAATACAACTTTGTCCTCCATTTATTTTGTAAAACTCTTCTGCCCATTAAATAAAAAATAAAAACTTTAAGTTATATAAAAACAAATTAAAGTGCAAATTAAGGCATGATACCTTCCTCTTTTAAACATGGACCATGAATGAAAAACAACTTAAAGTGCACTAAGCCATGATAATTCATGATACCTTCTCTTTAAACATGGACAGTGATTTAAAAACTAGCCTATGTCCACATCATCAAAAAAGAAGAAAAGAAAGAAAGCAAACCATACCTCTGCTTATAATTTTAAATTCTTTCTCAGAAAGATAAGGATGTCTACATTGTCTGGGGAGAGTGTAGACCTCTTTGCAGTCACTATGTCCCCTGCAGTAGAGAATGCCCTTTCGCTAGGCACTGAAGTGCCAGGCATAGCGAGATAACATCTTGCCATCTTGGCAACGTGGGGGTATTACACTCATTGCTTTTCCACCATGTCAGTGGATCAACATCCACTGGAATGCCGCATTTATAAACTTAAATAGCCATTGAACAGTACATATTTGCATGAATTCGATTTAACCTTTTTTTTTCCAGCAGTGCAACCTAATTTATTTTAAGATTGCACTTCATCAAAATGTTTCCAAAAGAATAGGCCTCTTTTGAGGGGAAGCGCAGCTGCACACTATGCCGCAAAGGGATAATAATGTAGGCTTTTAAATTACTAACGCTCTTGCATCAAAGCGTTGGTAGTTGAATAATTTAGTAAATTGGTTATTAGTGCATTGTGAAAGTTCACCTCACGGCATGCATTTAAAATCAATTCAAATGCAAGCTATGCATCAAACTTTAATGTTGTCAGAATCATATATAGGTCTTTATAGTCTGGCTTCTGGGAAAGTTGTATGAGATTGTTTGAATAGCAATTATCCAGTTAATCATAAACAAAATCTAAACCTTATCTAAACAACATCTTCAGCAGCAGGGGTGGCGTTTGACCTGAAAATTCGGGGGCCAATATCTTTCCCTTTATTGACAACAATTAGTCCTGGCTAATTCTGTATGGTTTTCCTTTATTAACACGTTTTCCAATTCAAGAATAATCAAGTGGCAATTGAAGACATGGCTTCTCTCCCCCATGCAATCTAAAAGCGACAAAATAATGGGCTACATTCAGTACAGAAAAATAATTTAATTATAATTAGGTCTATGCACCGGTACTCGGCGACGGCATTTCAGAACTCTTCAGCGAATGAAGGTAATTTCGGCGACAAGTACATACACCTGTTTTTGCAGCACGGTCACGCAATTTTCTGTAAAAAATAGACAGTTGTCTGATTGGAAAATGTAAAGGACGAAACCACGTACTAGTCACCAAAATTACCTTAATTCTCTGAAGAGTTCTGAAATGCTGTCGCCGAGTGCCAGTGCATGGACCTAATTATTTTGTACTAACTTTAGATCATAGCTAAGTAAATTGTGGAGTTCTTGGCCAATAAAACTAAATAGGACAACAACAACAATTAACTTTATAGCTAGAACGTAAGAATACAAGCATGCAGTCTACCTATGGATCATGATATGATCCGTGGCTTGCTAGCTAGTCTCTGCTCTTTTTGCTCGAACAAGGCTAAAATCAAGGATTTCTTGTATAGTTAATCTAGCAAACATACTTTTATGAATTTGGTTTCTTGATATCTTGTCTCTGAAGCTGATATAGTAATTAATGGTTTAGTAAATGTCAGTAAGTTGTGGTCGAAGGGGTCTAGTGCATTTGTATAGGCTAATAGCTGCGTAAACTACAGGTAACAGTAACATTAATCACCCTTTAATTGCTGCATGGTGTAAGTAAAATGGTGTTTTATTGACTTAATGCTTAGACTGACATGGATGAAAGCATATATCGGTATTGTAAATGGCTAATTGCTTTTGCTGCAAAATAATTGCTAGAATAAGTAGGAAAGAATTCCATGTCCAACCTCCACTTTTTTCAGCTTTTTATTCACCGGAATGATTTTAAAAGGGGGTGCTGATATTTTTGGGGGGATTTTATAAGTGAGAAGGGGGTTTAGAATTTAATAGTTAATACCACAAATGCATATGCTGAGCATGCCCTAGCAAGCAGCTGTGTCATCAGTAACATAGCTGCCGCCGTTATATGCTAGTACCACGTACTGTATATCAGCACTAGAAATTAAACTCTAAATTTTCTTGACTGGATGCACGCTTAACATTTTCACACATTTTCGAATGTTTCTCTGAGTACCCAAACATCAAGGTAAGCCGAAAAAGTATTGATCTCATTCGATATTGGTGGAGGTTGAAAATGGAATTCTTTCCAATAAAAGGATAACGGATAAAGGATAAGGCCACATTTAAAATATGTAGATTGGGGGTGGCTGCTCATCAGTAATTACAGGAGGCACAAAAAATCCTGAAATAATAGAAGTTATGAGCAGTTTTTGATCATTTTGCATGATCGGGTTTTCCAATGATTACAATAATCAATTGGAAGTTTAACACGCCTTTCTTCTCTCTGCAGTGCTGCGGCAGTTACAAAGTAAATTCAATTAGGAACAATGTTTTAAGTACTTAATCAAAAAAATAAAATAAATAATAACGCCATTCTATAAACTTCTGACTGTATTCACTTTTAGCATATCCTCCAATGCAGGCGACCTCATGTAGATGTAAGGGACCAATTTGTTTAAAACTTTTCTTTTGTGACTGAATGTAAAGACAGTTATAGCCTTTCACTGCTTAAATATTTCTTATTGGTCCTACTTGCTTCAATCTTAGCAAATTCACCCAGGTGCTGTATTAGTGGTTAGTTGTCCTTTGCACTACTAGCTTGTAAACCAAAGTCCTTAGAATAGTTCTCCCATTTATTCTTTTCTATACCCCAAGACGCTTTGCTCTCTTGCATTACTGCTTTAAACATGCACATACACTTTTTTTCAAATCCTGACTACCCTCCTGCTTCTAGCTAACACAGCTCAATTATCCACAACAGCACCGCAAAGCCAAGAGACACACTGATTTGAAAGTTGTTCAAAAAAATTATCATAGACAGAGGTGGTGTAGGAAGACATATTTAGAGCAGTCGTGAGTTCACATTTTCATCATCCTGATCTTTTTTGTCATATTTGTCTAGTTAGATACGTAAGACTGGCATTTGTTTTCTGCCTTGTTCACTCAAAAAGCCTAAATTACAAAACCAGTGGAAAGGAAAATGTTCTTTCACTAGGAAATTGTTAAATACAAAGCTGCACACGCACTCACATTCTATCACATTATTGCTGTCACAGCAACATAAATGACTGATCACGTATGCAACCAAAAAATACTTTTTGCTCGCTAATTTTGGAACATGATCTGTTCTTCACAATCATTGCTCTGGCACTGGTCGATATTTGTATGTGAAAAGCTCAGCAAATCGAAAATTGCCCAGTCATAATTGTCAGGTTCAAATGCACATCTCAGCTATGTAAGTCAGCCAAGAGTTCAGATAGAGATAACCTGAGAAGTTAAAAAGAAAAACATTTTCTTGTTGATGACACTCATAGCCTACACATTGACTGAAAAATTCTCTGGTTCAAACTGATACGGTAAAATATCTGTCGTTCTAGGATGTTTTTGGAGATTTCATCAGGCTTTTCTCACTCAGGAGTGCTTCAGACAGCTTGTCTTATACAGTCAAGCAACCAGATGACATCACACTCCCAAGATGCTTTGCGAGCTTACAAATATGGTGGCCCCAGGGTATTCAAACCATGATACAGCCCTACTTTTGCAGTAAATAAAATAACTGAAGTTCAGAAAGCGATGACTTTGCTTGAAAGTATTAGTTTATAGTCTGACCAGTACAATTAGATTAGATTTTTCCACATTCCAGAGGTTTTCTTCAAATACAAATCAATACATTTAAACTGCATGCAGTTTGCAGGTTCACCATATAAAGTGGAAATGCAAATGTTTTATCTTATGTGCATTTTTTGTAAACGATAAAATTCCATACTATTGCTAGATTTTTAAAATCATTCTTTTGGGATTTAAAGAGATATGGCTGCATCAGTAGAAGATCTACCGGGGATTTGTTCATTGTCTTTTCCAAATGAGCTTCTGGGCTGTGGAACTGCAGAAGACAGCCCTCAGCATTTGTGCTCTCTATAGCACAGAATCGAGGTGAGTAAATGATTGAGTTGGGCCTAAAGTTACCAATTAGGTTTAAGACTGCAAAGTAGCCTGTTACTGTTTTTCCTCTGCATTCCAATGCAGTGGTGGAGCTCATTGTACCCTCCTTGTGATTTCCTTGTAACCTTTACCAAGTGTGACTTCTAATCTGTATTGGTATGTGATAGTTTATTATTTCTTTTTAATTTCCAACGCTGAATGCTTGAACCAGGACTGTATCTGTTCCAGACTAAAAGTCAACGGCCCCTGCAAACACTCACGCCTCAGTCTGTGACTGATTCGCCTACGTTCCTGAAATTAAGCAGAGCATTATTATGCAATTGCAGTGCAATTACATGTCACTGTGTTTCAACAACACAGAAACAGTCAGACATGGTCCATAATACTTCCCCTTGATTCCACAGATGAAAGTGATCAGTGGATGTAGAAAATGGGTAGTCAGAAGTCAAGATCAGGACTGCAGATGTTATGTTTGTGCTGTGTTTTTGTAATGACCTTTTCTGGGCACTGAATAAAGTGCATTGAAAAATGGCAAACGTGGAACTGGATTCAGATGTGAAGATGAAATAGGTTTTATTATGCCTTTTCTGTGGCACAGCAAGGCAGAAAAGGCAAATGCAAAAACAAACAGGAAACAAGGTTCCAATACATATATAGTATGATAATGCGCTGCACAAACACAATCGTAACAGCACTTTAGAAATAGGCTTTTAAACACAAATGAATACACGGAGTGGTATCAAGAGTAGTGCTAAACAACAGGCTTACGAGACTTTGCACTGAATGAGTGTGAAGCTTGCGATTATGTAGGCATCGGGAAAGAATGACACAATTAGAAACAGATGCAGTGGAGCCGGGGATTGATAGGCCGGTGATTGAGGGCACTGGAGGCCAGGTGTTACAGTTTTCATATTGTAGTACTGGCCAGAAAACGGGGCAATGGTGCAATAATGTCTGTTTATTGGACTCAACAAAAATACACGGGATAGGCAGAACATTCAATCATTATTTTGAACAGTCTGAAGTGTCTGTCTTGTTCACAAGCGTAACCTGGTCTGCCCTACAGAAACACACTCAAAGAGTTACCTACAACCCAGGAAGTCCCGCCTCACTCCCCACCCTACTGGCCGAATCCCCAATTGATTGGCATTCAATAGAAATCACCCAACACGTCACTACACTGCCTCCCCTCAACTGAGTCCCTCGCCCACGAGGGAAAATTCAACAAAGGGTTTTTTTTTTTTTAACAATAACAAACACATTTAAGGGGACAAACAAAAGTCAATGGGAAGGAAGTCCTCAAAACGGCGAGGGGTCTTACGCGACCTTTGGGGCCGCGGGGATGGGGGTATTGGGGTCCCCGGGGATAGGACCGGGCGGTCTGCCCCGGAAACTGCGGGCTCAGGGGAATCAGTTCCGGGCGTTACTGGGGACAGGGACCCACCAGAGGTGGGTGGGGAGGGGCCAGGGGTAGGTGGAGATGGGGCAGGGAAACGCACTGGCTGGGGCGCCTCCGCCACTGGCGCAACAGTGCCCCCTCGGTATGGGGCCAGTCTGTCTCGATGCAACGCCACCTTCTTCCCCCTAGGCGGCATTTGCACCCTGTACACCACCTCCCCCAGTCTTTCTAGAACATGACAAGGCCCCACCCACTGACTCTCAAGTTTGGGGCAGCGGCCCTTCTTCCGCCGCGGGTTGTAGGCCCAGACTAGTTCCCCAGGCAGGAAATGCCTCCCCCTAGCATTTACATCATAATAGCGCTTCTGTCTCACCCCAGCCTGCTGCTGTTGCCCCCGAGCGAAAGCGTGGGCCGACTCCAGTCGGTCCTGCAACCTGCTGGCGTACTCAGGGCCCGGCAGGATGGCTGGGGCGTCCGGCGGCCGGCCGAAAGCCAGCTCGGCGGGGGTGCGGAGCTCTCTGCCCAGCATGAGTAACGCGGGGGTACAGCCGGTGGACTCTTGGACTGCGGAACGGCACGCCATGAGCACCAAGGGCAGGTGGGCGTCCCAATCCCGCTGGTGCTGAGCGGTGAGGATGCTCAGCTGCTCGCCCAAGGTGCGATGGAATCTTTCCACCAACCCGTCGCTCTGCGGCCGCAAAGGGGTGGGGCGTGTCTTGTGGATGCCCAGGTGCTCGCACATGGCAGCGAACACCCGGGACTAGAAATTTCTTCCCTGGTCGCTGTGGAGGCTCTCCGGCACCCCAAACCGGCTGAACATGCCCCCCACCAGCGCCTCAACAACAGTCTCTGCTTCCTGGTCGGGGAGGGCGTAGGCCTCCGGCCACTTCGAGAAGTAGTCGATAGCGGTCAGAATGTACTTGTTGCCCCGGTCTGAACGGGGAAACGGACCCACAACGTCTACTGCTACCCTTTCCATTGGGGCCCCGGCCGGAAACTGCTGCAGGGGAGCGAGTGAGCGCCCTGACGGCCCCTTCCACGCAGTGCACTCGTCGCACCGCCGGCAGAAGTCTTCCACGTCCCGCCGGCTTCTGCCCCAGTAGAAGCTCTGGCGGACCCGGCGAAGTGTCTTTGCCACCCCGAAGTGTCCGGACCCTGCTGGCCCGTGCATGGCCTCCAGAACAACCCCCCGAAGGCCCTCGGGGACCGCCACCTGCCACCTCTCTTCCCCCGTTGCTGGCTCCTTCCATGCATGCTGCAGGACGCCCTCGCACAGCCGCAGTGCCCCAAACTTTGTCCCTTTGTCGCCTTGGTGTGACTAGCCACCGCTTCCCACGGTGGTCGCTGCTGTGCCTCCACCCACTGGCGGACTGGCTTCAAGTCTGGGTCCTGTTCCTGTTGCTGTGCCCACTGTGCCACGTCCACTGTTTGCAACACCCGGCAGTCCAGCCCCCCTTCTGGACGTGCTGCTGCGCAGGTCTCCGCCTCGCGCCGTTCTTCCTCCTGGTTCTCCCTCTGCTCACAGTAGCGGCACCCGTCTGCTTTGCACGGGCGCTGGGAGAGGGCATCGGCGTTGGTGTGGCGCGCCCCAGCCCGGTGCAGCACATTGAAATCGAACGCCTGCAGGTATGCCAGCCACCTAGCGATCTGCCCCTCCGGTTCCTTGAAGGTCATTAGCCACTGCAGGGCGGAATGGTCGGTCCGCACCGTAAAAGGGAGGCCACACAGGTAATATTTGAAATGTTTGATTGCTTGCACCACCGCCAACAGTTCCCTGCGTGTGACACAGTACCGGCGTTCCACCTTGCTGAACGCCCGGCTAAAGTACGCCACCACCTTCTCACCTTCAGGCCCCACCTGCGACAGCACCGCACCGGCTCCCACGCTGCTGGCGTCGGTGTCCAGGATGAACGGCAGGTTGAGGCTGGCCGGGGAGAGGACAGGGGCCTCGCTCAGGGCACGCTGCAGGCTGCAGAATGCCTCCTGGCACTCCTCCGACCACACAAACGCTTCCCCTTTCTGTAGAAGCCTCCGCAAGGGGGCTGCAATGTGGGCGAAACCCCGCACAAACTTCCGGTAGTAGGAAGCCAGACCCAGGATACTTTTCAACTGTTGCCGGTTGGTGGGGGTGGGCCAACTGGCAACAGCCTTCACCTTTTCATCCATGGTGCCAATTCCCTCCGGCCCCAGCTGATGCCCCAGGAAGCTCACCTCCCGCTGCATAAACCGGCACTTCTTCGGGTGCAGCTTCAGGCCCGCTGCTCTGATTCTTTCCAGCACCAGCTTCAGGGACTCCAGTGCAGCCCCAAACGAGCTGCCGTGCACCAGGATGTCGTCAAGGTACACCAGGCACTGCTCCCGTGGAATGCCCGCCAGCACCTTGCTCATCAGCCTTGCAAAGGTAGCTGGGGCATTACAAAGTCCAAAGCTGAGGACTTTAAACTGCCACAACCCCCGCCCGGTGCAGAACGCTGACTTGGGTCTGGCCTCTGGGGAGAGGGGGACCTGGTAGTAGCCACTGCGGAGGTCCAGGCAGGAGAACCAGGAGGACCCTGCGACCAGGTCCAGGGACTCATCAACGCGTGGGAGGGGGTAAGCGTCCTTCTTGGTCACGCTGTTCAACTGCCTGTAATCGGAGCAGAGCCGCCATTCCCCATTCTTCTTCGGAACCATTACCACGGCCGCCGCCCATGGGCTGTCTGACGGCTCGATAATTCCCGCCTGCAGCATGTCCCATATCGCCCTGTCACATGCCTGCTGGCGGGCTAAAGGAATGCGGCGGGGCTGGCATTTAATGGGGCGTGCGTCACCCGTGTCAATCTCGTGTTGGACCAGGTGCGTCCGTCCCACCTCCCCCTCGCTCATGGCGAAGACATCCTGGAATTCCAGTAACAGCTGCCGCAGTTGTTCCCGCTGCTGGGGCTCCAGACCATCACAGCTCTTCTGCCAGACTTCCTCCAACCCCGGCAAGGTGCCTCATTCCGCAGGCGGGAGTGGCCGGGGTGGGGGGATGTGGCCCTCTGAGGTGGGCGGGCCTGCCCACATTGCGGTGGGTGGGGAGGGGTGGTTAGGTGGGGGCAGGAAGGCCTCCGGTTGGGGAGGTATCATCGTCGACGTAGAGGGAGGCGGGGCCGGGGTGGGAGAGTTTGCACTGAGGTCGACGACGCGGACTGGAGGCCCCCCTCGGTGATCGACCTGCGTCAGCCTGACAGCCAGCCCCCCTTGGAAGCTTGCGGTGCCCCTCTCAAGGCGGCACCCCGCCGCCCTCAGGAAGTCTAGACCCAGAATGCACGGCTCCTGCACCGTCGCAATCCACACCGGGTGGAGCACTGCTCTCCCCCCCACAGACACAGTCATCACGCCCCTTCCCCTCAGCAGTGCCAGCTCTCCCGTGACCGTGCGCAGCTGCACCGTGGTGGGCTCCAGCTGGGTCTGACTGGGTACCACATCTGGCCGCACCAACGTTACAGTCGACCCAGTGTCCAGTAGGGGCGCAGGGTACTCCCTCCACTGAGGCAGGGGGGCGTGGCATGAGTCCCCAATGGTGGCACGGCCCACCACCAGCACAGGTCCCGGCTCGTGCTGCTATCTGCTTCAGGGGGTGGGGCTCGCTCCCCGGCTGTGCTGGTGAGCCCCTCCAGGGGGTAACAGGATTTCAGTGGGCGGGCTGGGGTGAGATAATAGTTGGGGGTCACTGCGGGACTTGGGGCTCGCACATCCCCCTCTATCACGAACCCCTGGCCGTTCCCTGGGCCCTTGGTGTGCTGGGGCACTGTCTGATGAAATGCCCCCGCTGGCCACACCCCCAGCAGATCAGGGGCCCTTGGCGCGGCCCCCTGGAACCCTGTGGCGAACGGCGCTCAACCTGCAGTGACACCGCCCTCAGCAGCTCAGTCATTTCGCCCACCCATGCAGGTTTCTCCTCCTTGACGGGGCTTCCCTCTGCAGCCCTCACTGCAGGCGCGTTCTCGCTCGGTCCCCTTCCTGCAGGCATGCCCCACACCATTTCTCGCTCTACAGCCAGCTCCAGTGCGGACTGCAGCGTTTGTGGGTGTAGTAGCTGTACTTGGGCCCGTAGTTCAGTGGGCGAGAGGGCTCGGATAAACTGGTCCCGCGCTAGCTCGCTTTGTGCCTCAGGGGTCATGTGGGCGTATGCGCGCCGTGTCATGCTCTCAATGTCATTAGCCAGTGCCCGTAGCGGCTCCCCCGTCTTCCTGAACCGACTACAGAGCTCATTTCGCAATAGACCTGGC
This sequence comes from Gymnothorax javanicus, assembly GCA_029692085.1. Taxonomy (NCBI): domain Eukaryota; kingdom Metazoa; phylum Chordata; class Actinopteri; order Anguilliformes; family Muraenidae; genus Gymnothorax; species Gymnothorax javanicus. The sequence continues at coordinate 96,555,131 of CM056199.1, read as the reverse complement.
TGTAAACATTGTCCAAAGCGCCTCCCTAACGCCCCCACTAGAGCCACATAGCTGCGCCTGTCCCCCGGGCTAAGCAACAGTAAACAGGCCAACGCATCATCGGTGAGGCTCATAGCAAGCTGCAGTGCACGTTCTTCCAGCGACCAGTTTTCAGCATCAGCTAACAGTTCAAACTGTGCAATGTACGCTTCCCAGTCCGACCTACCCGAGAACTTCGGCGTCTTTATTGCAGTGCGAAGACCGCCGCCATTGTTGTTTTCATCTGGCTTCTCCCGTGAACTTTTCATTTCGGCGCGGGCATTGGCGTGTTCAGCTGCAGCAGGGGAGAAGCCCGCGTCGGCAGCCATCCTCAGAACTGAGTCTTTTAGCCGGCCTCTCGCCTCTTGAGCAGCGCTCTCCGCCGCATTTTTACTGTCCTCCGTACGCCCGCACGCTCCATCCTCCTCCGATTTGATTTTCCGACGCACGGAGAAAAGTGCCATATTAGCAGAAGCCTATATGCCGCTATCTCACTCACTTTCGCTAGCTGCTAGCTTGCATGGACTCACCAACTTCAGAACGAGTTTTCTCTCTGTTCAGTTTTTATTTTTTACTTCTGACACCAGTGTAGTACTGGCCAGAAAACGGGGCAATGGTGCAATAATGTCCGTTTATTGGACTCAACAAAAATACACGGGATAGGCAGAACATTCAATCATTATTTTGAACAGTCTGAAGTGTCTGTCTTGTTCACAAGCGTAACCTGGTCTGCCCTACAGGAACACACTCAAAGAGTTACCTACAACCCAGGAAGTCCCGCCTCACTCCCCACCCTACTGGCCGAATCCCCAATTGATTGGCATTCAATAGAAATCACCCAACACGTCACTACAATATGTTTCTTGTCTTTAAGATGACTTAGATTTGGAAGATTTAGTCATTTGTAAATTGAGAATGCAATGGATTGCCACAATTAATAGTTATCGCACCAATAGTACATCAGCAATGATTCTTTAGGCAATCAGAGGGTTACAAAATTTGTCCATAGCAGCTTTCTAGAAGTCTAGAAGGCTTGTTGGGGCTTTTGAATATTTATGTATACATTTGAGAAGATCAGACAAAATATATTTATTTTTCTGTAAAACTGTATTCCACAGTGGGTCACTTGAAATTCAGGCACTAATGGGTGATAGCTTCCTCACAAAGCAAAATGTCTCAAGCTGTTTTGTTTTCCGGTTAAACATAAAAATACTTTCATTAAATGTATTGATTTTCCCCAAAGGATTAGTTGTTCACGCCTACCCTACCCTTTGCATAGAGTTAAGAAAAAGCTACAGTAACCACCCACTTGCTGTGTTGTATAACATACGGCTGTGAGGGTAACAAGTATTCAGTCCTTGCTCACTCCACTGTCCAACAACAGTGAGGAGTGTTCTAGAACATGGCTTTACTGACCCTACATTAGCTGGAAGGGCCCTTGAAAACTGCTGTTATTCACAGCAGGACTTGCAGCCTTTTGATGTGATCAGTGGTTTATAAATAGAAAAACTGTGAGCAGAAAAAAAAAATGTTGCACTTTTGAATGATAGGCTGTACTTTTTCATCAGAAATTAAATCTGTAAAATAATTGTAAAATAAACGCACAAAGGAAATTATTAATTGAGGCCGTATTCACATAGAATCTTATCTTAGACCAAGGAGTACTCCAAAGTGAATATAACTAATCCTAACTACAGCAGTGTGCAGTGATAATTATACAGTTAACAAAATGAAGATAAATCAGAAACCAAGTACTATTCAAGTATTTATTTCATGTAATATTGGATCACATAGATGAAAATAAGTAAACCGATAACAATATATAGCATTAACAAAAATAATGTCTTTTTGAGAGAAAAAGTCAATATCGAGAACGGCCACCCTTTACTTTGATTACAGCATTTAATCTTTCAGGCATAGTTTTCAATTTTTTTTTTTAATTTCTTCACTCGATAAACCATTCCATATGGTTTAAAGTTCAGTCCAAAGAGATTCTTGCGATGGTACAACAGATTTGCTCAATCGGATTAAGATCTAGAGTTTGAGCAGGCCAAGTCATGACTTTATATCACCAGATGATTCTTTCTGACTGAGTGTTTAGGGTCATTATCTTGTTGAAAATAAAATCCTTGACCAATCAGTCTCTTCCCAAATGGCAATGTGTGCCTCACATGGATGCTGTGATACTCCTTTTGATCCATGATTCAATTGGTTATTATGAGAACATCGGCTCCTTCCGAGCAGACTGAACCCTAAATCATAATATTGCCACCTCCATGGGGTTAAACAGACATTTTTGGCTGTCAGGCAGGGCAGGCGGAGGCGGAGGCCCCTGGTGGAAAGCCAGACCCTATCCCCTGGATGGTATTCAGGGGCTTGCCGGCAACTTTGTTTTGCCTGAGTTTTCTGGCGGCAAAGAGCCCGGCGGATCTGTTTGTTGGTGTTAGCCCATACCTTCTCTGCTCGCGGAAACCAGGCATCTATCGCCGGCACCTCAGTCTGGCTGAAGTCCCACAGGCATAGCGGAGGTCGCCAATGGAGCACACACTAGAAAGGGACCAGTGGAGACGCTCTTGAGCAATTTCTGGACATACTCCACCCAGGGCAGGAACTTAGCCCAGTCCTTTTGATGGTTATGGCAGTGTGCTCGGAGGAACCTCCCCAGATCCGGGATGGTTTTGTAGCACGCAGGGAAGAGGCCGGACCAAATGCCCAGACACAAATTGTCTGCTTATCAGGAAAACTAGGTTTGGACAACAGGAGGGGAGCCAACACCACAGACAAACCCACCACACAGGAGAACAGGAGTAAAAACCGGACTCCAATTTATTAACAGCATTCAAAGGGGAGAGTAAAAACACCATAAAATGGGCAGTACACTCCAAAAAGGCAGCAGCACCCACAATGATACAATAGATTATGTTCAAACACTGATATTGGCAAACTAAGGCTTGCCCTGAGTTGATTACAAGCAGAGGAACAATGGAAAAACAAAAATTTACAGCAGTCAACAGCTACCAGCACCTTCTCCGCACCACATAATGCCAAATACAATACATTAAAACAAATTCAAATTAACAAATAACGACAATCCAGGGGTAAAAGAAAATGAAATGCTCACAGGTTATGCACGCGACCAAAACTATTTAAAAAAAAGTGACACCACACGATTTCTGCAAGCACAAAGTGAACAAGATAAAAAACTAAAGTGCATCTAGAAGGAAAATGGTAAAAGTGTAACATTCAATACCCCAAAAAGGAAATAAAACAGAAACACAATTAACAAACGAGCACAGGCTGGTTCCACATTCACATACGAATTCACATGGCATTTATGTTCGTTCTTGCACACCCCGTCAAAACACAATACCGGCCGCCAGCCGCAGTACTACCATTAATTTCCAATAACCCATAGAGAAGCAATTAATGCAATACAACAAATTTCCCCTCCCCCCCAATCCGGTGAGCAGTAAAAGGCTAAAACGATTGATATTTCCGCGTTACGTAGCAAACATTGACACACAACATTTAAAATACATTAAAAGCGAAGAGTTCAGGCATGCCCGTTGTCCACGCGTATAGAAACAGCACAATCACTGGGAAACTGACTTTAAAGCAAAGGAGGCGAATGTTCAGTCCACGGCCGCAGGCCTTAAAATGTTAGTAAGCAGCACACCAAGTGAGAGAAACTGGTGTTACTTAGCTCTCGGCAGCTCAGGTCCTGATTCTTTGTAGGATTCCATTTTGTTTCGCGTTGTCATAAACGGCACAGCACAGCAAACAGTTCGAAGTCTGGTTCTTACACTTCCTGCCACAAAACGTCCGCTTGCACTAAGCTGCCTCCAAACAATTGAATGGCAAAGGAGGTGAATGTTCAGTCCACGGCCAAAGGCCTTAGAATGTTAGCAGGCAGCACACCAAGCGAGAAAAACTGGCGTCACTTAACTCTCGGCAGCTCAGGTCCCGATTCCTTGTAAGATTCCACTTTGTTTCGCGTTGTCATAAACGGCACAGCACAGCAAACAGTTTGAGTTCTGGTTCTTGTAATTCACGCCACTAAACGTCCGCTTGCACCAAGCTGCCTCCAAATCATCGAATGCTCCACTGCCCTCTCTCCCACTGGCGTTGCTCCTCATAAGTACTGGGGAATGTGACGTCCAGCCCCTCCTATCACCAAACTTGGAACACCTGTTCGTCATTTGGTCAACGTTGCGGGGTGATGGCACCATGCTTAATTGTGCCCGTACAGAAAATGAGACAAAAAAATGCACACAAATACCAAACCCAATGAAAATAACAACGAATATCCACTGACCACAATTGGCCACTGGGTGACAGTTTGCTCCACCTGCCCATTTGATTCGGGGTGGTATCCCAAAGTGAGGTTCACCGATGTTCCCAGCTGCTTGAAAAGGGCTATATTAATAAAATTAATCAAAGGTGTTTATTTAGTTGCTCCATGTATTAGTTCTTTTGTTTTCTCTCACCTGTCACTTTCCACATGCTTTCTGTTTTCTTTTCCCAAACTCATGCACTTGTCCTCCCCTTTCTGTTTTTCTAGCAGCGCACCTCATGTCCTTGTTTGTTGCCACACCTCCCTGCACGTTCCCTTTGCTCACACACACCTGGTCCCTATCTCAATCAGCCTCTTCTCACCCTTAATATCTGCTTCCTGTTGGTTTCTAACTGCAAGTTTTCCAGTATTCTCTGTGTCTACTTACAAGCATCCCTAGGTCCCCTCGAGATCTTTGGTTTCAGTTTCCTTTTTGTCCTCTGATTACGTTACTGTCTAGTCCTTTGTGTATTGTAGATTCCATGTGTATGATCTTTGCTTGTTTCACCGACTACCAATTAATCATGTCTTTCAAACCTGGCATACCTACAAATTGGCTATTCATCTTTGGACTGTTTGTGGTCTAAGGTTTGGATTACCCCATTTGTGCTGCAGTTCTAACATTGACCAAGATCTCGGATAAAACCCTTGAACTGAGGCTTTGTCCACAAATGTCAGAAAATATTCACCATGATTTGCTTAGTTGACGATAGCCCATTCTGCACTCTCCTGGACTGTGAGGGAATGTTGCTGGGGCAGCTCCAGGCTAAATTAGAGACCATAGCCATAATGCTAAAATACTTCACCGCCAGTATGAATTCTCTCTCGGAAAAACTGCAACAGCTGCAACTTCCACCTGAGCCCGCTCCTGTGGCCCATGTCTCCACACCTGTCGTCAGTCCTTGGGTTTGTCCACACAGCCCATATGATGGTCATCGAGGGCACCTGTTAGTCCCTCCTGTCTCAATGTTCCCTAGCCTTCGAGTTGCAACATGCAGTGTTCCCTACTGACTGCATTCGCATAGCCTATATAATCACACTTCTCATGGGCTATGCTAGAGAATGGGGAACCACCATCTGGGATGCCCAATCTCCTGTCTGCAGCATCTTACAAGCCTTCACAGAGGAGATAAAGATGGTTTTCGACCAGTCTACCCACGCTCATTAGGTTGCAAGAAGCTAAGTCCACAAGGGTTCCGGATCTGTGTTTATGTCATTGAGTTATGGACCCTCACTGCCACATCCAGCTGGAGCACCCATGCCCTCTTTGATGCCTTCCTCAACGGCCTCTCAAGTGAGATTAAAGATTAATCGCTTACTCAAGAATTCTCAAATGACTTTGATACACTCATTGACCAGGCAATCCGAGTTGATAACCGCCTGATCAGCTGCCCCAAATAACTTAGCTGCACCCTTTTAAGGTGTCCTTCATCTCTGGGATCTGCTTCATGTGCTCTGGCTTCAGTGCATCTACCTGCACCTCCAATAGCCACCTCATCTGTTCCTGATGCCAGAGAACCTGTGAAGATCAACCGCACCCAACTCACTTCAGCTGAGCGCCAGTGCTGCATGAATTCCCGACTCTGCCCTTACTGTGGTCAGCCCGGTCACTACATAACCGGGTGCCCAGTACAGGGCACCATTTACCAATAGATGGGGGATTACTGGTAAGCAGAATTAAGCATGACAATTCCCAGCACCTATGACCACTTCTGCCAATCCAAATCTGCATTGGCTTCACCCAATTTCATAGCAGGGCCCTGATTGACTCTGGATCAGATGGCAATTTCATTCACAAGCAGCTTACCATCCAACTACAACTTCCATGCCAGGCTCTTAAAAGACCGATACAAGCACATGACATCTTAGGATCCCCCCTTCCCTGCATCACCCACGTCACCACTCCTTTGAAACCACTCATATCTGACAACTACCAAAAGGAGAATTTGTGGCTTCTGCTGTGCACCCCCAGAGCTCCAGTCATCCTCTGCAATCCCTGGCTTTCTTGTCACAATCTCCGCGTTAACTCGAAATATCTGCGGATACTGGAGTGGAGTCCCAGCTGAGCAGAGAAATGCCTCCTTGAGGAGACCCAGTCAGCCAGTCTCAAACCAGCCTCTCACGAGCTATCTCTTAACCTGTCTAAAGTACCAGCCGAGTACTGTGATCTGAAGAAAGCATTCTTTAAATCCTTAGCCACCAAACTGTCTCCTCATTGTCCCTGTGACTGGGCCATTGACCTCTTACCAGGTACCACTCCTCTCTGAGCTGTCTCTATACTCACTGTCCCATCCAGAGACTGAGGCCAGGGAGAGGTACATATAAGAATCCCTGGTGTTGGGCATGATTTGTCCTCTACTTCTCCTGCGGGCGTTTGCTTTTTGTTTGTTGAAAAGAAGGACAGGGGTGTCTGCTCATGCATCGACTACCGAAGCCTTAATGATGTAACCATAATTTTGCTACCCAACTGGCAATGTCTGCGGCATTCGAGTCTCACCTGGGGGCCAATATTTTCACCAGCCTGGATCTCTGTAATGCCTACCACTTAGAATCCGGGAAAGGGATGAATGCAAAACAGATTTTAACACTCATACAGGCTACTATGAGTACCTGGCTGTACCATACGAGCTCTCAAACTCTTCTGGGGTCTTCCAGAATCTGATTAATGATGTGCCTCATGACATGCTGGGCAAGTTTATCCATGTGTACCTTGACAACATCCTCATCTTCTCCTGAGATCCTGTAGTCACATGCAAAATGTATGCCAGGCCCTCCAACATCTCTTAGAAAATCATCTGTTTGTCAGTGCAGAAAAATGTAAATTTCATCAAACTTCTATGAGCGTCCTGGGATTCGTAGTCTTCAAAGAAAGCATCTCCACGGACTAGAGCAAGGTCTGAGCAGCTGTCAAGTGGCCTGAACCAGAGACGCAAAGAGAGCTGCAAAGTTTCCTGAGATTCGCCAATTTCTACTGAAGGTTCATATGTACTTTAACTATGGATCCATCGCTGCTCCCTTACTGCTCTCACCACCACTACCGTCAAGTTCTCCTGGACTAAAGATGCTGAAGTTGACTTCCAGAGGATTAAGACGTGCTTCAATCAGCCTCTTCTCACCCTTTATATTCCATTTCTTGTCGGTGCAAAGTTTTTTTTTGCCAGTGTTTCTCTGTCTCTCTGTGCCTACTTATGAGCATTCCCAGTTCTCCTCCAGATTTTTGGTTACGGTTCCTTTTTTGTTTTTTAATTACAATTCTGAATAGTCCTTCATAAATTGTTGATCCCTTGCGTATGATCTTTACTGGCTTCACTGAATACCCACTTTTGTATGTTCGTCAAACCTGGTGTAACTTCTGATTGGCTATTGATCTTTGGAATGTTAGTGGATTATGATTTGGATTACTTTGTTTGTGCTGCAATTCTACGGTGCGTTAATGAAGCGGAACTTATGACTAAAATCTAAAATAAAACCCTTGAACTGAGCCTTTGTCTGCGAAAGAGCTCTGACCCCGCCTTCTATCAAGGCTGAATAATAATACTAGAAATAGTGAAAAAATGAAGAAGGATTTTGCCAACTTTGTGGGCTGGTGCAATAATAATAATAATAACAACAATAATAGAAAAACCAATGAGGGCTATTAATAAACCAAGCAATTTCAAGTAGGTCCTTGCTCTGGCCAGTGTTTGGGCCTTAATGATTGTGTATTGAAATACTGTATGTCATGATGCCGTAACACTGTTATACTTTCTGAGATGATTATCATCCCGTGAAAATCTCATACCTTTGCATCCCTAGTCCCTACACGTAAAGCCAAGCTAAGGAACCTGCTACAACTAATAATGTAACAACAGACCAATAATGTAATAACTGCCCGATAATGTAATAACTTCAACCGATAATGTAAAAACATTTTGACTGATGATGTAATAAAAAGTGTCTTCCTGATAATGTAATAACACTCGACTGATAATGTAATAACCTAGTTCATTCAATTCATCTGGGCGTGAGTGGCTGTCCACAGTGTTGCCGGATGAGCCAAATTCAAGTGGGCATGAGTGGGTGACAGTGTTGCTAGATTATCTAGCCAAATTCATTCACGTGTGAGGGTGCGGCAGTGTTGCCAGATGTGTCGGGCCAAATTTATCCATAGGTGAGAGGGCGGAGTGTTGCCAGATGCATCTTTCGAAAATCCATCAATCTGTATTCATCTGGCAATAGAATATGGCCAGTGATAAGAGTAATGGTGCAGTAGGGCGTGTGAGGGCAGCAACCAAGGTCGCTGGTGAGGATACCGCGCTATTATTCTATGTTTGTGCACGTAACCTAACTCCTAGTGACTGTGACGTCAACAGTTCCCCCGTCATTGCTCAGGCAAAGGCTGATGAACTGTTGATGTCACAATTACTAAAGACTTAGGTCACATTGTACCCTCATACGGCCTATTAAGAATCCGGGTGGATTTGGTGGGTGCTTCGGAGTCAGACGTCGGACTAGATGGAGTGAACAGAGTCGGTATCGGAAAACACGGGTGATGAGTTGGATTGAATGAATGGTTTCAGTTGGTACAGCTGGTTTAAGTTCGGGCCAGTCTGTAACGGCCATTTTGTTCTCGGGAAAGTTGGGCCGACAGATTCTAAATTTATCGGTCAAGTGTTATAGCATTATTGGGCAGACACTTTTTATTACATTATCGGTCAAAATGTCATTACATGATCGGGCAGGCAGTTATTACATTTTCGGTTGAAGTTATTACATTATAGGGCAGTTATTCCATTATCGGTTAATTTTATCACATTATCAGGCAGTTATTACATTATTGGTCCGTTATTACATTGTCAGTTGTAACAGGGCCTAAGACTTGAGTAAATTGGCCCTGACCATGCCACAGAATTAGAACGGAACCAATGTTTTATGACTATCAGTCACACAATTAGTTTACCCTTTGTATTTATTACTGTAGAGCTAGACATCACAATATATCGTCAGTTCTGGTTTATTATAAAAAATAAGGACACAACTTAAATTCCCACATGCATTTTTGGCTGCTTTAAGGTTCAGTGAACCCCCTGAACCAATGCAGACTGCCCCTGGGGTTGGAGATACTATTCTTGAACTGGTGTGTTGTCACCATTCAGGGATGCGCATGGTAATTTGTTCTGACTGCAGAATAGTGTTGTAAACAGCCGTTATTTTAGCACTTGTCACCTTTTTTTTTAGCTTGAACTAGTCTGCCCATTCTCCTTGTACTTATTTCTCAACATGATTTTCATTCAAAAGAGTGCCACTCATCAGTATGTTTTGTTTATCACACCATTATCCATTTACTCTAAATACATACTTTTATGTGTGAAGAATCCAAGAGGGCAGTGGTTTTGGAGATGCTGGTACCTGGCCGCAGCGATCACAGCCAATCAATATCTAATACCACAGATTTTCCAATAGAAAAGAATCAAATTTTATTATGTTTCTTTCTGAACTGATGCCCTCTGCCTCTCTTAACATTATCTTGTTAACCACAGAAAATGATACAGGCATATTATATATACTGATTGTTTGTATATTCAACTATATATAGTGTTGTAAATTAATGGCTTTTGATGAGAGAGTTTTGGTACATAATCCCCTTAGTCGCAATAATATGAGGCTGAGTCAGGATAGGGTTTATTTAGCCTTTCAGGAGGGATTACTAAGGTTGATTTTCTGTTAACAGGGCCAAAAGCTTGCACTAAAAAGCAAGATTAGTGGATCAGCTGGGTTGAGCCTACAGCTGGGGTTTTCAATGTCACAAAGGTGGCTGTCTTTTAACCTGCCATGTTACCTTATAGTATGTCTAATTGTGAGTTTAGGGTGTGTGGAGCCAGCTCATACAAAGAAACCCTGGGTAATGTTGATCTTGCTTTGTAGTATATCCCCAAGGGGTTATATTACTAGTTCCAATTAGATCTTTAATTTTTTTTTTTCAAATGTCTAATTAAATTAAGAAAAATATAGATAGATAAATATAACAGAGTGAAATAGTTTGCCTGGGTATGTACAGTGGTATCTCAATCTCAGATGACTGATTCTCAGTGGTAGATTAATTCCCCTTTCATGATAAAAATGGAAAAACAGATTGGCATGCCATTGTAAGTATGAACTCGACTGCTGCTTCTCTGTTTGACCACTGGTATGTTATTTTATCAGTGTTTACTGTCGGGCTCCTATCAGTAGTGTCGTGTTTTACATGATTTTTTATTCAATTCCTTTGAAGCTCTGTTCCTTCCTGCAATGGTGGCATTGCGCACAGCGTGGGAGTTGTGTGTGAACGAGCTGAAAGAGCTGGGCCATTCTTGCATAACCAGCCACCTCCTCTCTGTGGGAGGTGAGAACGGAGTAGAACATCCACGTGCTCTTGAGCAGCGCGGATGTCAATAAATTCCCACTGTGTATGCAGAGGGAACATAAGGGTAAAGCACACGTGTCATCCCAGTATAGATATAGCTGCACAATCCACAAAAATTTAAATAGAAGCACATATCCCATAAACTTAAAGACAGGTGCTGGACCAGTGAGAAAAACTGCACTAAAGATGAACAAAGGTCTACACATTGCTCCTTTTTTATTATTAGCTCACTTGGACCAAAGGTCCACTTGAGCTATTGCCATCACTTGGCGTCTGTTGTTGTTTGTCATCATCGTCTGTTGTTAACATTTTTCAAAAATTTTCTCCGCTGAAACTGCTGAACAGATCCAGACTAAAATTAGCCACAAGCATCCTTAGGATGTCTACTTTAAAAATTGAGTCGATTATGCCCGCTATCTGAATAACATGGCCGGTGTTACTAAAAATACAACTAGAACAAAGGGGTAAAACCATCTGTATTTCCACCTATATCTCAGGAAGTAAAGCAGCTAGAGAAAAAACCATTACCTCAAAATGATCAGCAGATGAAACTCTACAAAAGTCTCCTTGTAGGAGTTATTGGCCTTTAAATGCCAAATTTGACGATTTTGCTTTTTTGGCCTATATAATGAAAAATATAAGAGATAGAAAAAACTTTCAATTGCTAAAGTGATCAACAAATAAAGCTCTACAAAAGTCTCTGTAAGACTAAAATTGTACGATGGCTCTTTGTTGGAGTTATTGGCCGTAAAACATCAAATATGATGATTTTTGTTGTATTTGACTATAGCAAGGTAGTACAGAAGAGATGATGGGAAAATGCCCATGAGACAACAACCCTAACCACCTGACATCCAAAACAACAAGAGGACACCATCCAGCCCTCAACATGGAGCAAAACTTGCAGTGAAGGGCAAGCTCTTATTAGCCCCAAGTATTTGCCCCCTGCCTGATTTCTTATTTTTTTGCGCTTTTGTCACACTTAAATGTTTCAGATCATCAAACAAATGTTAATATTAGACAATGATAACCCAAGTAAATACAAAATGCAGTTTTTAAGTGATGATTTCATTTATTGAGGGAAAAAGCTATCCAAACCTAGCTGGCCCTATGTGAAAAAGTAATTGCCCCCTAAACCTAATAACTGGTTGTGCTACCCTCGGCGACAACAACTGCAATCAAGCGTTTGCCATAACTGGCAATGACTCTTTCACATCGCTGTGGAGGAATTTTGGCCCACTCTTCTTTGCAGAATTGTATTAACTCAGTCACATTGGAGGGTTTTAAAGCATGAACGGCCTCTTTAAGAGAAGCCACAGAATCTCAATCGGATTTAAGGGGTCTTCAGGGTAAAAATTTCTTTTTTTTTTTGAAAATGGCAATATTTTGGATTTTCACATAAAATAAATAAAATAAAGGAATGCAGTGAGATGCCAGTAAACACCAAGAATCTATGTTTTTCCTCTCCCTCAATTGTTAATTGTGACTTTAAATTCAAATTACCGAAAATCATAATTTTGACTGATTTACAAGCTTGTGGCATTCAGAAAATCATTAATATTCATCTGATTGACTTGAAATTTGGACTGAAGTTGTATCTGTTGGAGATCTATGAAATGACATATGATTTTCTAGATAGGTGCATCCCTAGGGGGTTAATTTTGAAAATGAAGCGAGTTGATGATACCGATTTTTGTCATGGTTACATAACAGAGCTCATTAAATATTCATAAATGTTCCAAACAAAAAAGTCTACGTCATTTCAAAGAACTATCTAAAACTTTTCATATGAGGTTAATTTGAGTAAAATCTGACCATGGGTTATTGAAATATCAGTGCCACAAAATATATTCAGATTTTGTCATTAAAGTGCCGTTTCCATGGCAACCATGTAAATTTTTCTCAAAATCCTACATTTTATGAGGTTATAATCATGTTGAGTATGTTTATTTCTTAGTTTTTACATTATTATGGTTATTTCTACACTTTACCCTGATGACCCCTTAAGTCCGGACTTTGACTAGACCACTCCAAAACCTTCATTTAAATTTTTTTTTTAAAGCCATTCAGAGGTGGACTTGCTGGTGTGTTTTGGATCATTGTCCTGCTGCATAACCCAACTGCGCTTGAGCTTGGGTCAGCGCTGATGGTCGGACATTCTCCTTCAGGATTTTCTGGTAGAGAGCAGAATTCATGGTTCCATCAATTACGGCAAGTTGTCCAGGTCCTGAAGCAGCAAAGCAGCCCCAGACCATCACACTACCACCACGTTTGACTGTTGGTATGATGTTCTTTTTATGAAATGCGGTGTTAGTTTTACGCCAGATGTAACGGGATGCACACCTTCCAAAAAGTTCAACTTTTGTCTCGTCAGTCTACAGAATATTTTCCCAAAGGTCTTGGGGATCATCAAGATTTTTTTAGGCAAATGTGAGATGAGCCTTTGTGTTCTTTTTGGTCAGCAATGGTTTTCGCCTTGGAACTCTCCCATGAATGCAATTTTTGCCCAGTCTCTTTCTTATTGATGAATCATGAACACTGACTTTAACTGAGGCAAGTGAGGCCTGCAGTTCTTTAAATGTTGCTCTGGGTTCTTTTGTGGCCTCCTGGATGAGTCGTCGATGCGCTCTTGGAGTACTTTTGGTAGGCGGCCACTCCTGGGAAGGTTCACCACTGTTCCAAGTTGTCCCAATTTGTGGATAATGGCCGTCACCGTGATTCGCTGGACTCCCAAAGCCGTAGAAATGGCTTTGTAATCCTTTCCAGACTGATAGATGTCAATGACTTCGTCTCTCATCTGTTCTTGAGTTTCTTTAGATCATGGGATGATGTGTTGCTTTTTGAGATCTTTTAGCCTACTTCACTTTGTCAGACAGGTTCTATTTAAGTGATTTCTTGATTTAACAGGTCTGGCAGTAATCAGGCCTGGGTGCGGCAAGTGAAATTGAACTAAAAAAAAAGTGGTTAATCACAGTTAATTCATGATTTAACAAAGGGGGGGGATTACTTTTTCACATAGGCCCAGGTAGGTTTGGATAGCTTTTTTCCTTTAATAAATGAAATCATCATTTAAAAACTGCATTTTGTATTTAGCCGGGCTATCTTTGTCTAATATTAAAATTTGTTTGATGATCTGAAACATTTAAGTGCGACAAGTAAAAAAAAAAAAAAAAAAAAAATCAGGAAGGGGGCAAATACATTCAGGCTCTCTAGAGCCTCTAGTTTGCAGTTTCTTAAGACATCCCCAAGTGATGTTTTGAGCTTTAAGCACTTCGTTAGATGGACCTTTGTTTATTTTTTGTGCAATTTCTTCTACAAAATTGTGACTTCACCATTAAGATTAAACTAAAACCTATCAATAGAGTTCCTCCAATTTTTTTCTTCCGGTCAGTTGTTTATTTTCTTCTGTGTGTGTGTGTGTGTGTGTGTGTGTGTACGTGTGTGTGTGTGTGTGTCTGTGTGTGCATGTGTAGAGAGGAAGGGTGTGAAAGTTTGCATGTCTTTAATGCAGTATCTCGGCTATGTCTAAAGGCCTGCTAATAATTCCAGCTTTACGCTTTCACAAACAGTGATGCAAAACTTCTTTGAGCAATTCGAAGAAAATGACATCATACTGCATTTAAAATGGCTTTGTTGCAGACTTCTGAATGCCATATCGTGCAAGCCCATGAACGAGACACACCAATTTTCCGCCATTGGTTGAACAATATAGCATGGTTTGAGTTATTGTATGAGTACTACAGCCAACACCCCATATACTTTTTTTTTATTATCCCCCCGGCATATAATGCGGGGGGAAATAGTCATGGGTGCGGTTGTCCGTCCGTCCGTCCGTCCGTGAACATTTAGTTTCCGGAGCATAAGTTGCAAACCATTTTCCCAAAACTTGGTGTGCACATTAATCATGACCTAAGGTGGTGCCTTTTGCTGATCCGAAGTTGATGACGTGGGGCCAGGGGGATGTGCCATCTCCTGATGCCTCTTGTTTTCTTTGCTGTAAAAAGTACATTTCATAGATATGAACTTTGCACAAAGTGAATCAAAGAACAGGAGGAAAAGTGAGTGCATAAATAAACAGGAAAAGGACAGCGTATTCCAATTTGCATTTAGAAAATCTCATTAAACCATTTATAAAAAGTCATTTAAGCCACTTCAGCAAGGAACTCAGTGCTCCACAGCTATGCACTGAGGCAGGGTGACAAATTTGGAATGATCCAAGTTAATGGTCAAGCTTTTTAGGCTAACAAATAGGATCACCTACAAGCTCAGCTTGAGCAAGAGAGCACAGGTAACCCTAACCAAATAAATTGTAAGATTAATAGCATGTAGTCTACAGCGGTGTTTTAGATTAGCCACAGCAAACATGCATATGAGAACAGGTCAGACTGACTACATGCAGCAGCTTGAATGCAGAAAGTGCATGTAAACTAGCACAAGGCCATGTTAGCTTGCAGCAGCCTAAGTTATCTAGCAACAGACAAATTGGACTGGCAGCACATAATGTTAACTAGCACCAGTCAGGAATGAAGCAGCAGCAGGTAAAAGCATGTTTTGTCGTAGAGTCAAAGCAGGGAAGCAGCTTATATATCTGGTATTCAAGCCAGGAGGTCCAGTCTCTGATATGATTAGTTGACACCTGTTGGTCTGTAAAAGATTACAAAGCCATTTCTAAGGCTTTGGGATTTCAGGGAGTCATGGTGAGGTCATATCTACAAATAGAAAAAACTTGGAACAGTAGTGAACCTTCCCAGGAGTGGCTGGCCATCCATATTTTCTGCTAGAGTGCACTGACTACTCATGCAGGAGGTCATAAAAGAACCCAAACTAACATCTAAAGAACTGCAGCCCTCACTTGCCTCAGTTATCCCCTTAAACTCTCACTTCTCTCTTAGATTTTCCCTTATGTAGATTCAAAGTCAGAAAACGATTTTTTTTTTCATATTGTTGGACAACGTCATATTTGCTGGTTGCATTGCTTCTCTGAGGCTTTATCATGCATATATTGAGGCAAATATTCAAACCCTGAATGTCATGTTTTTATGGCCACAGCATTACATCAACTGGAAAATATATATTTAATTTTATATACATTTTCCAGTAATTCAGCAGAGAGTTTTTTCAAAAACCTGGGGAACTCCAATAGTTCCACAATGAAGTTCCACAGGTTTGAAAAGAGCAGCTGCATTTCACAGACCCATATATGGATATGTACATAAGCTTAATGGGGTTTAAGGTCAGTGTTCATTATTCCATAATAAGAAAGAGACTAGGAAGGGAGATGAGTGCAGGGAAAAAGAGGGCGGGGTTACAAACAAGACAACAATACAATTGTTGTCACATAGGAAATATCAAGACACATTAACTTTCTCTGCCCGTAGGTATAGAGATTCCCTCTCGTTGGGCAGGTTTATCATGTGGAGCAACAGGGAATGATGAGTAAAATTTCACTTTTGCAAGCAATTCATTCTCCATGTGTTTGCCTCCTTTGCATGACTAAAAATGTCACTGACTAACTGCATACATCTCTAATTCTAATATGGTTGATTATAATGATAGAGTGATCTGTAGCCATAATGAACATAAATATTGGCCAGGGCAGGCTATCCTTCCAATAATAATTCCCATTAGACTCTTACAGTTTGCTTATTTCACCTTGGTAAGTTCAATAAATAAATATAGATTAATATTCATTTGCCATCTTTAAAAATGCCAATATTGTGCATGTTATTTTTCAAGGCATACTCTTGGGGGGGAAAAGGCAATAGGGATACAACCAACTGAGCTTATTGATGGAGCAGTAGGCATCATTCTGAAGCCACCTGTTCAAAGTATTTTCTCTTGCCATGTCTGTCTCTCATGCGCCACAGCGATGGCTGGGCTGACCGCTATGATGTGACAGACGGCTATCAGAGGGAGGCAGCAGGCGGCATCACCATCAAGCTACAGTCAGCCTACGTCAAGTGGTTTGATGACTACTACCTGAAGCTCGGGCCACACAACAACCTGCGCAATCCCTGGTTTCCTGAGTTCTGGCAACACCGCTTCCAGTGTCGCCTAAGGGGCCATCCACAGGAGAGCACAAAGTACACACGTGTCTGCAGTGGTGAGTGGGTGGCCGTGGGCTGTAAAATCACATCTACAGCTCCTGTTGCCGTGTGGTTCTATCTCTAATGTTTCAGAGAGGGTGTAATGGTCAGTGTTTGGTCTCACTTCAAGAGTGTGTGGGTTTCATTTCCCAGTGCTGTCTGCTGCATGGCCTTTCCAAAGGAATATTAAACTAAACAGCAATCAACATTGCTCTGAAAATAATGCATAACAGTATTGAACATTAATAGGTGAAACTAGTTCTGGCAGTATATGCATGTCAGAATCTACATCAACTGACAGCAGCTGAGTCTGCATTTGGCTACATCAGTGAGAAGACACCAATCAGGGAGAGACAACTCCCATAGCAATAAGGTAGTTTGTTCAGAGACTGTCGTGTTTATATCTCCTCATGCACATGGCAAAATTTTGTTTTTGTTTGTATATTATTGTTATGCCTGGTAGGGAGCACCTCCATGGCAGAACCTTCTGCCAAAGTTAATGTTATGACATCCTCATGCTCATATTTAAACCAGATACTCTAGATGAAGGTTACCTGACTGAATTACAGTTCCAATGCTCTCCATAAGTATTTGGCCAATTAGAGCATTTAACAATGACTGTAATTCCTAAGATCATGCAATATGACATTTGCACAAAAACAAACCAAAGAATATTGGATTTCTGTCCAAGTGCTTATAGCCTGCAATGTATAATTACAAAGGTCAAACATTTCTCAGCATTTGAAAGGAGATCATACACAGTAATCTTATCTTGTGAATGATTTGAAACAAAGACTTGAATTGAAAAATTCCTGTTCGAATTAAGCGGGACTGAAACACATCAAAGGCAATTACAATAAGTATTAAATTGATAAAAGTGAACAATTGTACTCCAATACCTTTCTGTACAAGTAGTCGCCACTATGATAAGTACATCAATCTTGTACGTGCTACAACCCCATTTGGCCTTCAGAACTGCTTGAAAACTTTTGTGGCATGGATTTTTTTTCTACAAATGGTTGTAGAATCATTCCCTTGGAAAGTGTTAGGCACCAGACCTTTTCTGGCATCAGACATCATGCCACCATCTAAGTTCCTGAAATAAGGCCTCTAGGCCTGCCCCATAATTTGGTTGAACTCAAACCTTTTGCAGCCTAGCTTCACTGTTTGTTGGAGCAGTTTGTTTGTGTTACTAAGCAGGCATCCTAGATAAAGTCTTAAATAAATAAATAATGCTTCTGTAATGTTTGTGAAATGTTCTTGAAGTCTATGTTTTGTTGTGCTGGATGCTCATTTTATATTCGTTTTAAAACAGTTAATTACTCACTTTTGGCTATTTGTGAATGAATTATAACACTCCCGATTTGAACTGTCTTGTTCCTGTCAGGAAAAGAATCATTGCGCCAGCAATATGCCCAGGATACAAAAATGGGCTTTGTCATCAATGCTATCTATTCCATGGCACATGGCCTCCACAACATGCAAAGGGCACTGTGCCCTGGGTACACAGGTCTCTGCAAAGCCATGCAGCCCATTGACGGCAGCAAGCTGCTCGAATTCCTCATGAAGACCAACTTCTTGGGTGTATCTGGAGAGGTCATACGGTTTGATGTGAATGGAGACTCTCCAGGGCGGTGAGTGAGAAGTAGGATTTTAAATAGGTTTTTCACATACTTCAAGAAGGATTTTATGTTCTTTATTGATTTTAGAGGCTCTCCAAATGGTCTGTTATGGATTGTATACATACACATATGCTTTATAGCCAAAAGTGGACTTTTCACTGAAACCTCATTGACATATTGGACATAATTATTCTAAATTCTAAATATCTGACATTTTAATTGAATTTTGAATTAATTGGTCAGCATGCCCTGGTAGCACAGACATTCAGCTTCTATTTCAAAATACTGCTATTCAAATCTGTTTTACCATCAGAATTTTACAGCACTTTTTCTATCCTTTCATCCCATCTCTTACTTAAGGCCCCATTGAAACTAAGTATAGTTGTGTTGGGGGAGTATTTACTGTACAAGTGGGACAAGAGTTTTCACATTGTGGAGCAGAACTGAATGAAAATAACCCTCAAATGAAAGATGAAAGTCTGTCCTTTCAGAACATACTGAGTAATTTATTCTAGATTCAGATGTTAGGAATCCATAAATGTCCATTTTCTATTTCTGTGTAGTCCATGAGGTTTCAGTAAAGTATCCACTCACTCGTAGCTGTATAGTGTATGATGTGCACAACATGTTTGACCTTTTTTTTTTTTTTTTTTAATTCAATACTCCAGTTATTGATGACTCCACAGCTAATTTGACTGCTGGAGGCCCAATTTTGGTATTGTGATATACTATCCCTTAATTTATCCAGCTTTTTAAAGGCCCAGAAAAAGGATCAGGGTAGGTAAGCCCGCTGTTAATGCAATTAAGGAAATGTCATGAGCTGAGCTTGGAATTATGACCAAAACCTACCCGATGTGCTTGTGTGAACTATGCCTGAGAAGGGATCAGTTCAAATTTAGAAAGTCTGGTTATTTTTTTTCATCAGGTATGAGATCATGAATTTTAAGAAGGTGGGTGAGAACGACTTCAGCTACATTAATGTTGGAAGCTGGGACAACACTGGTCTGAAGATGGATGATGATGAGATTTGGGCGAACGCGAGCGTTATTATCCGCTCGGTGTGCAGTGATCCATGCGAAAAGGGACAGATCAAGGTAGGTGCTCAATATAAAGCTGATGTGAAAATACCAAGATCAAAAATAATGAAAACATTTCTCGTTACATTTTATGGCCATTGAACAATACATTCAGAGAAATAATTAAAGCTTTGAAACTAACATTTCATTTAGCTTTTGCATTTATTTCATCAAACTCAAACTGGGCATGAGCTATGTTTTTCCATGCATGTTTGTGTCCTTAAACCTGTTGCCACATGTTCCTATTGTCTGAGATGGGACAAACTGTGTTGAAAACTTAGCCTGTGATGCATTGTGAGAGACTCTGATGTAACCTATTGGAACTCCTCAACATGTTCAGGTGATCCGCAAGGGCGAGGTCAGCTGCTGCTGGACCTGCACACCATGCAAAGAGAACGAGTACGTCTTTGATGAGTATACTTGCCGGGCCTGCGAGCTTGGGTCATGGCCCACATATGACCTCACAGGTAAGGCTGCTAATCCTCAGCTTAACCTTCCAGAATGTGCAATTATGTAAAAAGGCTAGGTTGGGGTTTCCGAGGAAGCTGAGAATTGACCCCTGTGTATATTTTTGGAGGTTATAGGACTCTTTGTCCCCGAACTTCTTGCCCCCATGGACTTTTCGTCCTCGGACTCTTCGTCCCTCAGGACTTTTCGTCCCTGGACTCTTCGTCCCCAAGGACTTTTTGTCCCCAGATTATTCGTCCCCTAATGATTACAAAATGTGCCACCATTGTTGACAGATGGATGGACGGACAGTTGATGGACAGATCACCATGATATAAGGGTCAGGGTTAGGTATTAATACAGGAAGAGGGCAAAGCATTATGTGGGATGAACAATCTAGGAACAAAAAGTTCATGGGGATGGAGAGTCCATGGATGAAAATTCCTACGGGGCAAAAAGTCCAGAAACAAAAAATTTGGGGACGAAAAGTCTGGGGATGAAGAGTCCGAGAGCCTTTCTGGATACATACTGTGTGTGCATTATGCTGAGGCTATTTCTCTGAAGGATTATAATGATGTCTCTACCTTTAATACAGTTGTGCTCAAAAGTTTGCATACCCTGGCTAAATTTGTAAAATAGGCAACATTTTTTAAAAGAAAACATGAATGGCCACACATTTCTTTCATTTCTTAATGGATTCATATCCAACTGTAGGTCAGGCAGATTGGCAGGATCATCAAATAAAACACGGCAATAAGGGAAAAAAATGAAATGAACCCTGTTCAAAAGTGTGCGTACCCTTAGTTCTTAATACTGTGTATTGCCCCCTTTAGCATCAATAGCAGCATGCAGTCTTTTGTAACAGTTGTCAATGAGGCCCCTAATTCTCTCAGGTGGTATAGCTTCCCATTCTTTCTTGCAAAATGCCTCCAGCTCCTGCAAATTCCTTGGTCATCTTGCATCACCTGCACGGTTGAGATCTCCCCAAAGCGGCTCGATGATATTAAGGTCAGGAAACTGTGATGGCCCCTCCAGATCCTTCACCTTTCTCTTCTGTAACCACTGGAGGGTCAACTTGGCCTTGTGCTTTGGATCATTGTCATGTTGGAAAGTCCAAGTGTGTCCCATGCACAGCTTTCCTGCAGAAGAATGCAAATTGTCTGCCAGTATTTTCTGATAGCATGCTGCATTCACCTTGCCATCAATTTTTACGAGATTCCCTGTGCCTTTAGAGTTCACACACCCCCTAATCATCAGAGAGCCACCACCATGCTTTAAAGTGGGAATGGTGTATTTTTCTCTGTGGGCCTCTCCAAACATAGCCCTTTTAGTCGTGACCATAAAGTTATATTTTGGTTTCTTCACTCCAAATGACAGTATTCCAGAAGTCCAGAAGAACATATCCCCTAATTTTCCACCTCTTAATCACGCACTAAACAGTACTGACTGGCATTTTCAAGTCTTTGGATATCTTTTCATATCCTTTTCCATCTTTTAGAAGTTGAGTTACCTTGTTACAAAGGTCCTTAGACAGTTAACAAGGTCAAACATTCAAGGGTAGGTAAACTTATGACATTACGTTATTGAACCATTGTAGCGTGAGCGGGTGGAAAAACCTTATTTGGAATATATTTCCTGTGATGAAGGTATAAAAACTGGGTGTAAAAACCAGAATGTCAGTTCTTCTTGCGCAAATAGAACTCGGCTTTATATTCATCAATATGCCTCGATAAAGCCTAACTGTCTGAAGAATCTGTCTCTCTCCAATTGCTTGAGGATGGGGGAACCTCATGATATGAAAATATGTCTGAATGAAAACCACGACAAGGGGAACTCGGTTCCAATCCTGATGACTGGAGATGGCTTGGGAGCTTGTTCCAAACAAAGGGCAGCGGATCAGACTGGAAAGCGTTAACAAGAACGAGGTTCCAATCCTGGATCCTGATTCGGCTTGGAAGCTTGTTTGAGTTAACTAAGTAAAGAGGAAAGCTTCCAGGAATAACTGTCATTAAAACACATGTTGCACTTTACAAAGTTGATGGGTTTCTACTAGAAATACTGACTGACTCTAAGCTCAAAAGGCAAATAACAATTTAGCAACTTGCAATACAAAGCAGAGGGCTTAAATACCCATCCCATGGTCATTAGAGAATAAACATGAAAAGAGACACAGCTGGGGGAGTGACAATCATGCAAGACATAAGCCAATCAATGGAGACTTATAATTGACATGCAAGTTGTTGAACTGGAGGAGACACAAAAGGCATTCACATGAGCATTGTGACAGTATATTAAGCAAAAAAACATGCAAAGAAAGACTAATAATATCAAGTAGTTTATTTTTATCGGTAATTTTTACGTTACACAGTGAGTACATTTTAAATTACTAAAATCCACTACTCATATCTTCATTTCCAATTTGATAGATATTTTATGCATAATTCAGAGTTTACTCCTCTTAGACTTATAACCCCTAATGTAAAAATATCTGGTTGACTAAAGAATCAGGCTAAAATTATATTTTAAATTATATTCTGTAAACTAATGTGAAATTATTTCCATTTGAAATTATTTGAACTCATAGTTTAAGGTAAAGGCATGATAATCAACATATTTCTGTGTCACTGCAATCAAGAAATACATAAAAGGTTAGAAAGGTTATTCAATCCTCAGTTCTTATTAGCTATATAATAATGGGGTACTTTGAAACCTTCTCATTGTTGCATCTCTCTGACACTAACATATGTTTACATCCTCAATGTTCTCTCTGGCCTCCAACCTCGTCCATTGTACAATGATACATAGAACAGATTTTCAGACCACAGTCGAGTAAAATAAAACTGAAGATGTCTTTCCTTACAAAATACTCCAATATGACCGATAAGAGTCTTGGGATCTGGCCAAAATAAAAAAGAGGACCTCCTAGGCTAACTTCACCATGGGTCATCAGACCTTGGGCTCACTATAAATGAAATACAATCCATGAGAACTTGACAAAACATCCTCAAAAGAAGGAGAAAACCAAAAACACAGTAGCTGACTGCTCTGCAGGTAGTGTTGCTGTACTTTCCCCCCCCCAAATACCCAGAAACCCTAAATAAGTACGCCAATCAGGCACAACAATTAGGATAACCAGCAGGTCCAGTGAACAGAGAGATACAAAGATGAGGATAACAAGCAAAAAGGAGGATTCTCTAAAAATGAGCAAATCTCCTAATATTTTTTCTTCCAAAATTAAATACTTTTAGTCCACTTTTATGAAAATAAAAAACTCAATAAACCTTTTTAGGGATCTGAAATCAAATTGCTTCCCAGTCTCTCAGTGTAATTACATGCATCATCTAATTGATCCTTTGCCTGGAAGGCTATGCTAAAACACAAATTCAGTGAGAAAACTTAATAATGGTGTGTGTTATTTACCCCACACAATCCTTTTTTTTTTTTTTTTTTTTTTTTTTTTTTACACACAGGATGTGACCCTATTCCTGTGGAGTACCTTCGCTGGGGAGACCCTGAGCCCATTGCAGCAGTGGTATTTGCCTGCCTCGGGCTCCTCGCCACCTCCTTTGTCACCTGCATCTTCATCAAATTCCGAGACACACCTGTGGTGAAGTCCTCCAGCCGCGAACTCTGCTACATCATCCTGGCGGGCATCTGCCTGGGATACCTCTGCACCTTCTGCCTCATTGCCAAGCCGCATGTGGTCTACTGCTACCTGCAGAGATTGGGCATCGGCCTGTCACCCGCCATGAGCTACTCTGCTCTGGTCACGAAGACCAACCGTATTGCCCGCATCTTAGCCGGCAGCAAGAAGAAGATCTGTACCAAGAAGCCACGCTTCATGAGCGCTTGTGCCCAGCTAGTCATAGCCTTCATCCTCATCATCCTCCAACTCGGCATTATTGTGGCACTCTTCATCATGGAGCCGCCGGAGGTCATCCACGACTACCCCAGCATCCAACAGGTGAACCTCATCTGCAACACGACCACCCTGGGCGTAGTAGCACCACTGGGCTATAATAGCCTGCTCATCCTCAGCTGTACCTTTTACGCCTTCAAGACCCGCAACGTACCAGCCAACTTCAACGAAGCCAAGTACATCGCCTTCACCATGTACACCACATGCATCATCTGGCTGGCCTTTGTGCCCATCTACTTCGGCAGCAACTACAAGATCATTACCATGTGCTTCTCGGTGAGCTTAAGCGCCACGGTGGCGCTGTGCTGCATGTTCGTGCCCAAGGTCTACATCATCCTGGCTAAGCCAGAGCGCAACGTGCGTAGCGCCTTCACCACCTCAACCGTTGTGCGCATGCACGTGGGCGATGGCAAGTCCTCCTCTGCCGCCAGCCGCACCAGCAGCATGGCCAAGTTGTGGAGACGCTGTGGATCTGGTGGAGACAAACTGAGGTAGGACATCAAGGACAGCATACTGTGGACTTTGTGGATGTGTGAGGTAAAGGAACATCTTCGCTCATATGTACCAAGCTGCCAGTGATTTAATTGTTTGACTGAAAAAGGCCAGACGGTGTGCATCAGTCAAATTATAAATTACTTTCTTAGTATAACAAAAAAATATGTTACAAGAAAGGAAGGACTACTGCAATACAACAACAACAACATCAACTACTAATAGCAACTATTAGCTGCGCAAATACTGAATGAGTGCGTAATCATACAAGAAAATAGGTTAATTTGAATAGAGATTATCTTTCAAATAGGAAGACACATATGAAATGACATGATGACAGCTGTATATCAAGGACATAAAAAAGAAACGGGGCTAACCAGAGATGTAAGTAACTAATATCCCACCAATATGCTGGGGTAGAGAAACTCAGAATTTACTGAAATACACTACAGGCCAAAAGTTTGGGGCCACCCTCAGATATTTAAAAAAAATCACACATCAACTGTTCTTTCTTTATTTTTTGCACATGAAATGACTTCAGTGCATAAAATATAGGAAGCAGGTTTTGGGTGAATTCCAGACCTCAGACCACATTTTAAAGCTGTCTTGACTGATTGATCACTGACCACAATGTTTTATAATTGAGTTCCAATGCCTTTGTGTTAAAATTGTTCACGTCCTAGTGACATAAAATCATGTTGTGTAACAAGAAGGCACGCTGTATAAATGCCTTCCCCAAAACCAAGGGGTCACATTGCACGGTGCACCATTTAAAATCTGAGGGTGGCCCCAAACTTTTGGTCTGTAGTGATTGTCTGCCCTGATCTAAATAAAAACTACTTTAATCCATGACTTAAACTGAACTTTCACAAAAATTTAAAGCGTGATACTTCAAGGTCATAAGTGATATATTTTTCTTTCATGTTTGTAGGATATTCATAAACTTTAACTTTAGTAAGCAGAGGGATCTCTGTGAGCACTGGTATTCATTTTTCTTAACATATTATTAATAGTCTGTTGTCACATATGGGTAAGAATTACATTGGATATGCAATAGATGGATTTAAGATGAGATTATTAACCCCATTGTGCAGATGTAGACACCCACGGACATGGAGCTACTCTATTTATACACGCAGTTACACTATCCTATCAAAAGGTCGTGCACTCGATTTAGAATATGGACCATTTAAGTTGCATCCCTATTTCTCAGGAATTGAGATTTTACTATTTTGAGAAATTTACTATGATCTGTGTATTCCTTCAGAGCCAAACACCCCCCCCAACCCACCAAGCAAGCAATATTTTTCTTGCTTCAGTGGAAACGATTTGTTATGTTCATGGTTGTGATCAGAAAATTGTCTCATTTGACAATTTGGTTTCAAGGGACAAAACTGATTTCGTTTACCAGCTCAAGCTGTGTCAGAACGGATTTTGTGTTCCATTATCACTCAGTGACAGCCTTGCAGCTCTTCACAGGCCTGGAAGAATGAGAATTTTAAATTATCAGGCTTCCTTAAAGATTATATTCACGGCAATTTATACACAGAGACACTGAACAGGATTCTAAGTGTCATGGTGTTGGTTGTGTTACCATTTATGGTGGCCCATAGTAGGGGGTTGAGAATAAAAATACAATAATTTTCATATGCTTGCTGTTGTCAGCTGCTTGTTGTCTGTCTACCTGCCTATAACTTGCAAGCACTGTGGCATCTGGTGCTTCAGGTCATCACAAACACTTTGAGACCAAGGCTGTGCCTGTAAGCATATCGCATGAAATCCATAATTTCTATTTGACCTCCTGCAACAGAGAATCTTGCATTCAGATTATGTTGAAGGATTAGAGATAGTTGTGATCTATGAACCCAGTGCTCACAATGAACCCACTTGAGGTTGATGACAAACCAGTATCTTCCCTCAATACACGAAGCAACAGAGGACAGGTGCAACATATACACCTTTTGCTGTTCATTACGAGAAAATGTGCATTCATTTGTGTGAAATGGCGACCAATTTCACCAAGAAACATTCATCAGCGCCAAAAATCGAACAGTCGAATCAGTCTTACTGTACATCAAACTGACAATGCAACAATAAGCAAAATGTAGGCTACTGTTCAACTGAAAAAAGATTTTTGTGGATTGAATGTTGAGAACGTTCAATTGTTTTTACAATCGTGTGAATATTTGTGTTATCTGTTATCTAACACGGTCCAGAAATGCGATTGAAAGTCAAACGGTGTGATAAAAATGTTAAATGCACTTTAATGTTCGTTGATTGTCGCAAATGACTTTAAAGACGGTGTTAATGCCTTTCATATTAACGCAAATGAAAGTATATTTTTCTCTATTGTGTGCCGAATAACGCTAAAGAATGTCCAAAAATGAATGATTAAAATGCCAATGACATTACTGAATCTGCGGTGGTATTGCCAGGAATCTAACGCGAGCAAAATTAACCAGTCAGAGCCAGAAGGAGCGCCAATTACTTCTCGTGCACACGCTCTTCAGTCCCTCCCTTTGCGCATGCTCTCTCCCTTGGTCAAGACCAATATCACCTATTCCTGGTTCCTGGAGGAGTTTCAAGTTGCAGTCGATAACTTTCTGTGTTTTATTCTGTAAAAATGTCATTGTACCTTTTCAGCTATTGGTAACTGCAGTTGTCTGAGAGTACTTTTGGATCTCTGCATGGCAGACCTGGCCAGTGAAAATCCAGACATGACAAAATCTCTCCATCTGCACCTCCAGTTTCTCCATTGTCAACAACCACATAACTGTTATACAAGTAGAAAAAAAGACCAGACAGTAGCAAAAAAGCAGGAAACCAAGGAGGTGGTGGAGTTTGTTTGAAATAATTGGAACTCAGAATAACCAGGCATAAGTATTTGGAAGATCTGCTGGCAGTGTTTTAATAAGTAACTTGTTAGCATTCTTCTTCACAGTGACTGGGCTCCAGTGGTAATAATATAAAAGCAATCCATCTGTAATGGGACAATCAATGGCATGTCAACTGCAGCTCTAAT
Organism: Gymnothorax javanicus; assembly: GCA_029692085.1. Lineage (NCBI taxonomy): Eukaryota > Metazoa > Chordata > Actinopteri > Anguilliformes > Muraenidae > Gymnothorax > Gymnothorax javanicus. The sequence goes on along the minus strand of CM056199.1, from coordinate 96,527,734 downwards.
AACTGGTGCCTACATGTGTTTAATAGCCAAGCGTAGTGTCATTGCATTGCATAGCCTAGCCTGGTGAGGGGGTGAAAAGAATAGATAGATAGTTTATTTATCCTCAATGAGGAAATTCTTTCTCCCAGTTAGGTGCATAGAATCATATACACGTAGCCACAGCATACAGCCCAAGTTTACGTAAAAAAAAAAATCCATGAAACACCAAGAGTCAACGTAAACTCAGATCAGTAGGGAGCCAGCAAGCAGCTGGTGAGTGGACTTTACCATAGGGATGCAATCAAGCTTGTCTTTTTGTAGTGTCCGCTTCCATCGTCAAGTGGTTGGACCCAGAGCGTAATTATCTCTGGAGCCAAGCCTCTCATCTTGTACACTCTGATAGTATAAAAAACATTTTTATGTTATTTACGCTAGGGAGCTTTTGTAATATGTACAGCTTGTTTCTAAGTTTGGTAGTTAATGCTAATATCGTGTAGGTAATGTTAGTTCGCTCTCTTGCATCTTGGAGCTCCTCGTATTTCTATATACGGATGGTGGTGAACTGAACTCTGGAATGAGCATGAAGGGCTTGAAGGGAGGGCTATCTGAGGGAGAGAAGCAGCAGAGAGGGAGGGCTGGTGGTGTTTAATTAAAAAAAATCTCTCTTTTACTCTTTTCTCCAAAGTTACCAACTGCAGCTTTAAGTGATTTTACAGTGATTAGAATTAAAATGGGAGTTTCTGTGATTGTTGGTGATCAATAGTGATTACAGCAATATTTGTAATTCTTAGTTGAAAGTTGAATGTTTTCCATGACAAAGCTACAGTATGACATGACAATTGGCCATAGCATTAGATAGAGACCTATTCATACTATCAGGCAAGCACATGAGTCAAGTAAAGCCTAGGCAAGATGGCATCAATTAAAGGGGCACTGTCACGACACATGCATGCATGAACTGTAATAATATACAGAGATTTGAAAAGTCACAACCTCAAACATTTACGAGGATAATCTCACAGATATTTTGAACTTTGCGTCTGAAAAGACTTTGAAAGTGTTTTGCTGTCCAACCTTTACTTTCTTTCTTTTTCTTATAACAATAGTAATAAGACTACTGTACAAATTGGCTTGATTACAACCTGAATGATTTGTTAAAAGGACGACAAAATTTATTTTTAAGAGCCAGAGTCTGTAACTTTGGACCAGCTCATAGAAGGGGGTGATATATCACGTTCCAGTAGGCCACTGAAGTTTTTTGTGGGGGTAGATATTTTTTCCAAACTGACAAAAATTACTTTTTTTATCAGAAGATCCCTTCGGGGTGGATATTACAGCCCTTTTTAGGGTAGGGGTGAAAAGGGCCAAAATAGTGACATAGTAAAAATCTGGAATTTGACCTTCGAATATTTTGGTGCGCCCTCAGTGACCCTCCTTGATCTTATGGTATATGAATGTATGGGTAGAGTTCTTTCATTTAGCATTATAATTTTCAAGGTTTACTGAGGGCGCCGCCTATAGGTGGCGCTTCAAATCATAACATTTTGCATTTTGGGCTACATTTGAGACCCTCCCAGGGCCTGCGCCCTCATTAAACCTTGCTTATTTATGTGTATTTGGATACATTGGGCCTGTTTCTTTCCAAATTTGCATAAATAGCTGTGGCTTAGTTGGGGCGCTTTTTGCATAGGTGGCGCTTTTTATGGCAAGAAGCAGCGATTTTAGGCGATTTTCATTTGGCCTTATCTCAGTGCGCCCCCTATGGGTTTCAGTGAAACTTGTTTTATTGTGTTTCTCTATATCTCTGCTATTCATGATGAAAATATGAAGAAGGCTTTTTGCCTCTTTGTGCAAAAACGTTCACACCAGATCACACTCCCCTTTAATCAAGAAAGACAAAAGGTTAGTTCTCCAATGCTCCAATAGGCGGCTCATATGGCAGGTGGCAGCACTGCTGCGACCACATGTTTTGATGGCATGTTCAGAGAGTGAATAGAGCCGTGGAAATCCTGCTTTATCACGAACATCTTCTGATTTTAAGACCTGCGAGCAGTACATCGTTCCATCTTTACCTTGTGGAATATTGTGCTAACGATTAGTTTTGCTCCCAAGATATTAGATCATATATTTCTGATTACATTGTTGAATGGGTGTGGCCTGTGTATATGCATAATGCATGCAGCAATGCAGAATGTAAAGACAGGGTCCTCAACCCCCTCTGAAAAGTACTATGGTTACCGCTATGGTTTGAAGTAATGCAGAATACTTTGCTGCATGACTCATTTGATGAATATGAATACTATAAGGACCCCCAAGGACCAAAAAGCTAGGTTTGCCTCTGCTTTGGTGCATACAGAGTTTACTAATACTTCATGTCTCTTCTTTTATTTTATTTCAGTTTTAACATTTTAAAAATTGTTGCTTTTTTGAATAAGTTCTCTTGCCTCAATGCTCTGAAAACGCTCAAATAATTCTCGCCACTGGTTGGTGGGGACTAAAACAAAAATGGGCATTTTTCGGTGGCGGCGCTTGATTGTGACATACATCAAACTTTGGCATGTAAAGGGTTAATGAGTTAAAAAGCCTTCTTGAAATTTTTATAATTAATAGCAGAGATATAGACAAACATAATAAAACAAGTTTCACTGAAATCCATCGGGGGCGCACTGAGATATGGCCAAATGAAAATCGCCTAAAATCGTGTTCTTGCCAAAAGAAGCGCCACCTATGCAAAAGCGCCCTAACTAAGCCACCACCATTTATGCAAATTTGGAAAGAAATAGGCCCAATGTATCCAAATACACATAAATTAGCAAGGTTTAATGAGGGCGCAGGCCCTGGGAGGGTCTCAGATGTAGTCCAAAATGCAGAAAGTCATGATTTGAAGGGCCACCTATAGGCGGCGCCCTCAGTAAACCTTGAAAATATTATGCTAAATGGAAGAACTCTACCCATACATTCATATACCATAAGATCAAGGAGGTTTACAGAGGGCACACAAAGATATTAGAAGGACAAAGTCCAGATTTTGACCATGTCACTATTTTGGCCCTTTTGACCCCTACCCTAAAAAGGGCTGTAATTTCCAGCCTGAAGGGATCTTCTGATAAAAAACGTAATTTTTGTCAGTTTGGACGAGATATCTACCCCCACAAAAATCTTCAGTGGCCTACTGGAACATGATATATCACCCCCTGGTTTATAGTTGCAGACTCTGGCTCTTAATTGCAGCGTGGAGTACCATATACCACCTGCCACATGTAATTACTCAAATCATTTTATAAAAACGTTTTTGATTAAAAAAAAATGCCTTATTTAATTTTTTTATAATTTGCTTTTATTGATCATGGAGTTGGCTGGGAATGTGTAAAACTTCAGAGTTTTGAATATCAAGAGAAATTTTTGTAAGATCTGCGTATTTGTCACCACACAGCTCCAATGGGAAGACTGTGACTTGGGCTCAGAATGAAAAAGTCCAGAATTACAATCTGTGGAAGCGCATCTCTGTCCACATCAAGAGGAGAGAGACAAACCAGACAGCCGTTATCAAGCCCTTCTCCAAAGATGAAGGTGGAGCCAAATCTATATATGAGGTGTCGGAGACAAACCAGCGCTACCCAGTCACATATCGCCCTCGAACACCTCCCCACATCAGCACGGTAAGCCAGAGGTCATCACCAAGGCACCATCTTGAGGAGGTTGAGGAAGTGGCAGCTCTGCCATCGTACCTGAACGAACGGTCTCAGCGCAGTGGCTCCTCCCAGGGCACCATCATGGACCAGATCAGCTGTGTGGTCAACCGCTTCACCGCCAACATCAGTGAACTCAACAGCATGATGCTGTCTGGGACACCCTCCTGTGGGGCCACGCCGACCTCCACCACACCCTGCTCTCCGACCTTCCTCATCCCTCGCGAGATGCAGCTGCCCACCTCTGTCACTACCTTTGCGGAGGTACAGGCTACCTCCGGTATTGGGGCTAATGGGCGCATGCGTAGCCTAGCCAAAGCCACGCCGCTCCAGGTCATAGATTCCCTGCCAGATTCTACTACTGGGATGAAACCTACTGACTTAGAGGAGGCTCTGGCGACCCTGACGCCCCCGTCACCCTTCAGGGACTCCATGGGTCCTGGGAGCGGGTTACCGATGTCGCCCGCCTCTGCGACAGCCCTGTGTGCCCCATCCTCACCGAGGTATGATCAGCTGTTCCTGCGGGACTACAGTCAGAGCTCATCATCATTGTGAAGCCATTCAGGGAGCGACAGGGCAACGGTGACTCCTAAAACAAACAGCATAATGGCTAACATTAGCGAACACTTGCCAGGTTTTCTCTAACCCCTGTGTTTACAGCAGAGTGGACAAGGTTAAGTGGTCAGAAAGCTCCTGACCAAAGCTCAAATGAGGCACATTTTCACATGACACAGTTTACAGAATCGGTCCGGATAATAATCTTCAGACAAGTGGCCTTACTGTGCACAGATACTCAAGAGTCTCTTTAAGATCCTGCTAGGACTGGGCCACTAGCTTTTGCACTGGTGACCCCTTATCACTCAGCATTAATAGCACGAACCCTGCTCTGTGGACATGAGGGAAGCTGTCTGAACCGTGGTGAACAGGATAAATACTCAGAGTGATTGGCCTCTCTGTCACATTTTCAGACACACTGTAAAACAAGTAATCTGCTTTGCAAACTCGCGAAAGGAGATATTCCCCACACAACAGGACACATTTGTCACTGGTATCCTCTTATTATTTTTTATTCGGTCATTTTCCTCTACTGAAAATTTTTTAAAGAAATTTCAGAAATTATACTTCAATGTTTATTTAAAATATGAATGTATATTCATCATGAGATGATATGGGACCAAAACTATCTTGTTACTCGGTAAGTGTTTTGGATCAAGTGGTTCAATTCAATTTAATAAGTGCTTGGTCTTATGCAGGAATGTTTCACATGTTTGCTTATAATATATATATATAATAAAGTGTATTTTTGTGAGGGAACAGTTGGTTGTATTTGCTACACGGTAATGAAGTCAGTGCTGAGAGTGAAGTGTTCAGGCTGTCATTGTTTAAGTGAAGTTATTATTAATCGTTAAGAAGATGCATTCCTCAGTTACTGAGATTAAAGCACAGTACCCCAGCTAGCACCGGGTCTTCACACAATGACTCCTTGGCAAATCAGCATGTTCATGCTGGAATAATATCATACAGTTGATTCGCAGTGAGAAAATCACAAGAAGCCAATCTGGGCCTCTATAAACACGTTAATAAAAATGTACAAATCAACAGCACTGATGAGCAAGTGAATGTAAGCTGTGCCATCAGAGTTACTGTATTTCACCACTATGCCAGTGAGTTGATATTTTTTCTACATTACTCGTGGTGTATATTGAATCCTGTAATGTACATAAAGGGGCATGATTATAGCATTTGTTCATTAATAACTGTATTTATTCCTATATTTTTTAAAATTCATGGATTTCCAGTTTAACATCATTTTGTAAGCAAGCCTAAAAGTGCAAATGTGTGTAAATGAATGTTTAAATGCAATGCTGTAAATATAAATATGAATGTTTGTGCCAAAGGGAATAGGGCTTGAACATATTTGTAATCAGAAGATCATCTGTTTTTATTATTTTTTCTCAAGCAAAATAATGACAACAAAACAAAAACCACAAAACAACAACAATAATAATAATAATAATGGGAAGAAGAAGAACTACAACATAAAAAGGGTCATCTTTGTCATTATCATTACTTGACTCTGTTATTTTTGGACATAAGAATGCACTTAAGTCCTTAATGAAAAAACGGACTTTCCCTTTTGGTGTTTTACAAAATTGTACAAAATATATATATCAATTTTTAATGTAAATTTAAAAGTACAATTTATTCTTCAAAAACATTAAAGATGTAATTGATTTTAGAAAGCATAGGTGGTTGTTAACCTCCTAAAATTAAGGTTCATATTGTCTATACATTTAGTCCTATTCCAGCTGTTGAGTTTTTGCTGAAAGTTGCACATATTTTTTTTTCCTATAAGCATGCAGATTTGTCCTATTAACCTTCATTTATGTATATTTTCTTAAAGATGGGACTCCAGAATGAGACAGAAAGACTTGTAGAGTAAGAGACAAATTCTCTCTTTACTTAAAGTGGAAGTTATAGATAATACCTTGAGCATTCATATCAAACTAAACAAAATGGACAGGAAGGAGGAAAAGGTTCCTTTCAATACAATTCAGTGCCAACTCTAATCTGTATCAACATCAAAGTGCATTCATGTTTCTGATCTTTGGGAATTCTTTGTAATGTTTTCTGATTCAATATTAGCCATGTTTTTTCTTTGGCTCTGCATTCTCACTTTCTGACAGTAAACTGTCATATTGTATGGTGTATGCGATGTAATTGTCAATACACTTTCTTCACTGTTGGGAACCATTTTTAATAGATTAATTTAGATTTGTTATATGAAGAATGAAACTGTTACAGTTATTTAGAGACCTATTTCAGGATTTGTCTATTAATTGTTTTGAGAGCCATTTTGTGTTATTGCACTGCAGAGAACTTTTACAACATGAATAAAGACCAGGATTAATTGCCTTCTGTCATCTAATTTAAAATAAAGACATGTAGAAAGAGCTTCCAGGCATATTGTGAATTTTATGGGCACACAATATGCTTCTTTAAAGTATTCTACCATTAAGTAATACACAAGTACCCTCAATCTTTCTTTGTCTGAGAAAACCCAAGGTGATTGGTTTTTTGTGTTTTTTGTTTTGATAGCCTGTAAACCTAAATAAAATAGCAGTATTTTTCTTCTTATCGCCAATGGACAACCATACATATTACACTCTAAATGAGTGGTTGAATGTCTGGCCACTCCAAAATCACATGACAGCTCTCCCTTTTGAAACTTGGGATTTCAATCTGAAGACTGCTTTCAAACATAGCGCGGAAGCCTTAAGTCACTCAATCTTCCAAACCCCCAGAAGTGAGATCACATTCACTTAATCAGAGGAATGATGAAAAAAATCCTCTCCTTTTGATTCAGGCTGCGTATTCTACATATTGAAAAAATCTTCGCTGTGTTTTTTTTTCCATGCAAACATACTTAAAGCTAAATTAGGTCGGCTGAAGCATCTTTGTCGAGAGCTTGGCATTGTTAGAGATGGAGTTATGTAATTTGTGTGGGAGATGTACTCAATTTGGCCACGCTATTTGGGGCCTGCTGTTCTGCTGGTGAGAACTTGGATCTTGCACTCATTTAATAACACCTCCACAAGCCTCCCAACACCCTCCCTTCCCAGTGCACAGTTTTCCCCAGGAAAATCTGTCCTTTCATTGAAGCCAGTGTGATGCAACCATTTTTTTCTCTCTGATCTCCGAAAGTGAGCTTTACAGCCACACGTGTGTGTGGGTGGAGGGCTACGTGAGCCTTTTCACTCAATCCTGCCAATCCCCTCACATCTACAACCACTCACTTCACTACTATTTATGCATTTGGCTATTACAAATTGCAATGACGAGGCGGAGAGAGGAAGATCTGACTGCATGATTAGAAACACTCATCTGACTAATAACGACAAGCTGCCATAACATTTTGTGGTGGAAAGGAGGGAAATGAAGTCGATTGTAAAATGATGTCAATCATTTTGATTAAGTACGGTTGAAGCCTCAGAGAATATTTAAGTTCTTGACAGTGTGTAAACCACATTTTTGAAATTCATATAATTTCAATAATGGTCACACAGTTACAACAAAACAATGTAATAACTGGAAAATTGCTGTGTTTGTTTGAAATATTTGTGTGTGTGTGTGTGTGTGTGTGCATGCGTGTCTTCGTACGTGCGTGCGTGTGTGCATGAATCTGGAGGAATAGACCAGCTATTGCCATCAAACTCCTACCTTCATGCAAATTCAATTCCCTTTATCTCTTCTTCCACCCTAACATGCAGGAAGACAGTAGGAAATGCATAATTTGACCATATAGGCATGAATAACTTAATTAAAATGTATGGATAACAAATAGATAATACTTCAGAAGACCTGTATCAGTGGATATAGTATGTATAACATCATAAAATGCGAGTTAAAACTCAATTGTGCAAAGGAACAGCCATATATCAACACCATCCTGAGGCATCACCAGCCTCTCTTAAACTCGTGAAAAGGACAGACGTGAAGTGTGAAGGAGTGCTGTGGCCTGAAAAGTCCATCTTTCAGATTTTTTGTGGAAATAATAAACTTCGTGTCATCAGGACTGTGGAGGAGGAGGATCATCCTGACTTATCAGCAAAATGTTCAAAAGCCAGCAACTATCATGGTCTAGGGGTGCATTTGTGCTCTCAGTGTGGGCAACTTGCACATCGTGCACAATTTGGAACAACATATGCTGTTTTCCAGAAGTTGTACTTCTCTGGGATTCTCCTGCTTGTTCTTGCGATATAACGCCAAGCCACAAAGTACACATATTTAAAGCAGAATAGCTATCCAACCCTACCTGGCCCTATATGAAAAAGTAATTACCAAATCAATTAATTAAACCAATTTAATTGATAATTGTGCTCAATTTCACAAGACACACCTCAGGGCTTGACATTAACTTTTTGAGGCACTTGTCCTTTGGATAAGTAAATTTACCTTTCAATTGTCCTGGCTCAAAAGTCACTTGTCCAGGTATAATTGACAAAAATTGACTATTTATGCCCTCAGAATCGAAGATATGGGGGCATATTGTTTTTGGCTTGTCTGTTTGTTTGGCTGTTTACTATTAAATTACATTTTGAATGCAGGACTTCTACTTTAATAAAGTTATTTCTCAAGATGACGCTATTAGCATCACAAAATTAATGAAACATTTTATGTTTCCAACCAATCATTAGTGCACAGGTGACTTGGCCGAACTACATAATAAATACTGGCATGTTTGGGTTGCTGCCTCTGCATTAGTCATTTAAAATTTAAATTACTTGACCTAACAATTCATCTACCAATTTGTAGACCGATAGAGCTGAGCAGTGAGATTCCGGAGGTGAAATCCCAATGATATTCAGTGACTAGGATTGCGATTATCAGATATAATGTCGTAAACATGGAGGGCAGACTGACCACGGGCTAGGAGACTGTAGAACAATGATATCTGCTCCTGTAGAAACTACAAGTCCGCATGAAATCAACCTTGTTTTGAAAAAAAAAGAAAAGAAAAGAAGTTTTAAATATTTCACGGAGAAGTACTACATTACCCACAATCCTACGCTGTTACCTTGGAAACATTTAATAATGCCGCGAATGCCACCATCAACTCGTGAGTCAGGTCAGCAACGAAGGACGCACTGGCGATGTCACTAAATACAAACAATATGAAACGCTAAATATACTCACGACACAAACTCAAATATATTACAATGATAAATTAAACAAGCAACTAAACTATCGATGCTGCAGCGAGATGGCATTGATTCACGTCTCACTCACTCTCTGTCTTTCATCGCACCGGTGCTATAACAGTTCATTTTTCATTCATCGCATGGACCAAGTTTCATGTCGTGCCATGTGTGTGTGTGTTCGAGTTTATTTCAAGTCAAATATCAGCTGAAATTAAATGGGCAGTCTCTGTGCCGTGATTCGTACAGTGTTGCTAATGCTGGCAGTTGGCATCACTGACTTGTCAGCCAAGTTGGGATGCGTACTGCGCCCAGTCGAATTCCTCCCTCCAGCTCTTCAAATTTTCTCTCCCTTTTCGATTCATACGGCTCGGGTGCAGTTGCTGTTTTTCTTCTTGGGGCTTTTGCAGGCGCTTGCCCGGGTTGCGAAGCCTTGAGAAACATCGCTGCTCCTCTGATGGAAGCGGTTCCTACTGTATATGAGTGCGCGCGCGCGTGTGTCCGTGTCTGTGTATCTGATCGGTCAATCAAAGCATTCGAGTTGGACGCAGATTAGATGTGTCGTGGGGAAAAAAACAGTTCTGTTTCAAATCGGTATTCTAAGTGTATTTATTCAGCCAATTGAATTCGGGGGCACATAACGTGAAGACACGGTATTTTTTCAGCGACTTTTAACTTGTTGAATCCAAAAATCACTTAAATAGAATCTATTTGGAGATAGGAAGGAGGGAAAAAGCTAAATATCATGCCACAATCTAAAGAAATTCAAGAACAGATGAGAAACACTGTCGTTGACCTCTATCCACCTGAAAAGGGTAAAAAAAAAAAAAAAGCTGTGGGACTCCAGCGAACCACAGTGACAGCCATTACCTACAAATGGAAAACACTCAGAACAGTAGAAGTGAACTTTCTCAGGAGTGGCCAGCCTACCTATCGCATCGACAACTCATCCAAGAGGTAACAAAAGAACCCAGATTAATATCAAAAGAACTGAAAGCTTCACTTCTCTCAGTTAAGGTCAGTGTTCACGTTTCCACAATAAGAAATGGCATCCACGAGGGAGCAGCAGCACTAAATTCACTGCTGACTTAAAACAACAATAAATGCTCGTCTCACATTGGCTAAAAAACATCTTGATGACTCCCAAGACTTTTAGGATGATATTCTGTGGACTAATGAGTCAACAATGGTACTTTTTGTGAGCAATAGGTCCCATTGCATCTGGCATATCCAACACAGCAGTAATGTCATGGTCTGCGCTGCTTTGCTGCTTCTGGACCAGGGCGACTTATGATAATTGATGGAACCATGAATTCTGCTCTTTATCAGATCCTATGGGGAATGTCCAACCATCAGTTTGTGACTGAAAGCTCAAGAAGTTGGGTTATGCAGCAGGTCAATGATCCAAAATACACAACCAAAGTCCCCCTTGGAATAGCTCAAAAGAAACAAAATGAAAGTTTGAGTGGCCTAGTCAGTCCTGACTTAAATCTGACAAAGATGCCGTTGTTTGACCTTAAACAGGCAGTTCATGCTTGGCAACTCATAAATGTGGCTGAATTTAAACAATTCTGTGAAGAAGAATGGGCCAAAATTCCACCACTACGATGCTAAAGACCCATTTTTGGTAATCGCAGATGTTAAATTGCAATTGTTCCCGCCAAGATTGTTTCAAGCAGAAATCATGTTTAGAGGGGCAAATGTTTTTTCACATGGGTGATAAACATTTTGAATAACTCTTTACCTTCATGTTACAGCCCCCTGCTCGGCTTGGATGTGGTGGTGATTTGCAGATGCCTGGTGGGTGGAGCTAGCGGTCATTGGCACAATGGAGAGCACCTGTGCCTCATGCAATGAACAAATAAAATGTGAGGGGACCGCTCTCCCTTGACTTTTGCTGTTTTTGTTGGTTAGATTGCGTATAACATTGCCTCACCATTCTTTGCACACATCTACGCACCTACATTACTGATGATACTGACTTTCACACCCCATATTTGCGTTGTCTTTTTGTTAAATTTGGTTTTGTGAAATAAATTGAATTTTGCTTTTTAAATGCATCGGTGTGCATCACCCTCCTTGTTACGGCTTTTGAGCAAAGTCGTGACACTTCAATGAATGAAATCATTTAAAAGTCCCATTTTGTGTTTACTCACATTGTCTTTGTCTTATATTTAAATTAATTTGATGACTTTAAAACACTTTAAAATGACAAATATGCAAAAATAGGGGAAATCAGGAAGGGGCCAAACACGTTTTCAGAGCACTGTATTAGTGCCTGAATATTACCCTCTCATGTGCCCCAAAGCGAGTTGCAAAATGTGTACCAGAACATTTCAAATTAAAATAATTAACAAATGGCCCAGGTGAGAGCAGTAGTCATTACTGATGTGCTTTACAGCTTTTTACAGAAAATTGTCACAAAAATGTTATATTTTACAGAGTAACAGGAGGGTGAGCACCAGGCTTGAACCCCTAGAGGGCATGCACAAAAGGTAAACCCTTTATTGCATATGAACAAATGCCTCCAGTATGTTAAAATTGGATATCAAGTGTACGTTTGGGAAAATTTGACGGGATTTGGTGCAATATTGTTTTTAGGTGGGGTACAAGAGGATGGTCAGTCTGCCTTTATATTGTTTTCAGGGTGTCTATGAGCGTAGATGGCATAAACCCCACTTAAAATATGTCCAAAATATTGGACAAAATGCAACAAAGGGTTAAAAAAATACACACACACTCTCTCTCTCTCACACACACACACACACACACACACACATATATATATATATATATATATATATATATATATATATATATAAAAAATATATGAATGTTTTATGTAAAGCACTGTATATCATTTGTAAATAGAGATTTATCACATACTATTTGTGCTGCCTTACTGGTCAGCTATTTGTTTATTTTGTTTATCATTTAGCACTCTCTGGGTGGTAGGTCTGTAGAAAGACATGATCTGATGCAATATCACTTGTTTGTGATGAAATAGACTAGTGCTTTCTAGAAGTTTCTGGCTTCTTCTTGCCTAGAGGGGGCTGGATCACCCAGGACTCCAGTAGATCTTTCCAGAATGTTCCTAGTCTATATAAATGCTGTGATTTTGGTCAGTTAGGGAGAGTTTTTATTTTGGCATCAGAGTTACATAGTGGCATTAGAGTGTTATTATAAGATTATACAGTGGATTATTTGTGGAAATTTTTGGACCTAATCTGTGAAGAATAAATTTGTTTAAGTTGTCATTGCTGGTTTTCTTTGTTGTGATTTTCAAGTCATAACAAATTGGAGGTTCCACCGAGATAAACCATTCATTGGATCAACCATTGGATTCACCAAAGATTAAAGCTGATCTATCATTTTTAAATCTTGTGACTATTTGAAAAACCAGCAATCATGACTTTTGATGTCGAAAATTTTCTGAAAACTCCAACCCAGGAATCAATTGTGCTTCCAAAAAAGAAGGACTTGCTGCAAATAGCCTCAACCCTTGGATTATCTGATGTGAAATCATCAATGAAGAAACAAGAAATATTGAACATTTTGGTGCAACATTTCATTGATGAAGATATCTTTAGGGAAGAAGCAGCAGAATTGATTAAAGATGTGGAAGTGTCTGCAACAGAGCTGCACAGACTTGAGATGCAGCTACGCCAGAAACAACTAGAACTGGAAGAAAGAAGGTTGGAGAAAGAACTAGAAGAAAGAAGGTTGGGAAGAGAATTGGAAGAAAGAAGGCTGGAGAAAGAACTGGAAGAAAAAAGGTTGGAGAAGGAAGAAAGAAGGTTGGAGAAAGAGAAACAACTAGAACTAGAAGAAAAAAGGATGCAGTATGAACTGGAAATCAAGTAAATAGAAGCAGGTACTGTAACAAAATCTTTTGGACTTTCTGATCATTTTGATGTGGTTAAGCACATCAGACTTGTTCCTCCTTTCCTAGAAAATGATGTAGACCAATACTTTACCCATTTTAAGAAAACTGCTGAAAATTTGAAATGGCCAAAACTTGGACAATGATGTTACAAAGTGTTCTTACTGGTAAAGCTAGGAAAATCTATAACCACTTATCTGTCTAACAGTGTTCTGATTATGATTTTGTCAAATCTGGCATTCTGAAGGGTTATGAATTGGTCCCCAAGGCTTACAGGCAAAAATTTAGGAATTCTCGCAAGGAAGTCAGTCAAACTCATGTTGAATTTGGCAGGTTGAAGGAACAGTTGTTTGATCAGTGGTGTAATTCCATGAAAGTTGAGAAAGATTTTGACAGAATCAGTTAATTAACTTATTTGGTTTAGGAATTCAAAAGGTGTATCCAGCCTGATATCAATACTTTCCTTGAGGAGAAACAAGCCAATACTTTACAAGATGTTTCCACCCTTGTTGATAGTTATGCACTGACTCATAAGTCTTCTTTTGTCCAAAAATCCACTTTTTCTAAATTTCAAGGCAAGCCTCAGTCCAAGACTTCTTCTATAACACTTCTAATGATTCCAAGGCCTCTCTGAGAGGAAACCGTCCAGTGAGAAGCAATCCTCTGATTCTTTACCTTCTGTGTCTTGCCAATACTGGTCACCTTATTTCTGAGTGTTATGCTTTCAAGAAAAAACAACAACGAGAAGAAACCAAGCCAACTGCTTTCACTTGGAGAGAATCTCTTGCATCAAAGGTCAGTTTGTCTGATCTTCTACCTTCTGTGTCTGATTCTGTTATGGAGGGTTTTGAGCCATTCATCACCGATGGTTTTGTTTCACTTTCACATGATTTTTCCTCATCTGCTCCTGTTTGAATTCTAAGGGATACTGGGTCTTCCCAATCTCTCACTCTTGCAGATATTCTGCCTTTTTCGGACAAAACGTTTACTCAGGCTAATGTCCTTATTCAAGGAGTAGAATGTGGTTTTACAAGTGTACCTCTCCATAATATTCATCTCAAATCAGACTTGGTCTCTGGGCCTGTTACTGTTGGTGTTAGGTCTTCTCTCCCTTTCAAAGGTGTTAATTTGCTTCTTGGTAATGATCTTGCTGGGCATAAGGTTGTGCCATACCCTGTTGTAACTGACACTCCTTTGATTGATCAAGAATCTGAATCTATAGAGGAGGAAATTCCAGACCTCTATCCTTCATATGCAGTTACTCGTTCTATGGCCAAAAAGGCTATTCAAGATGATGCTGACCTGGACTTCAACCTGGCTGACACCTTCATTGGGCAGTCTTTTCATCAGGAACCTTCCAGTCCTGAGATGTCTGGGAAATCTTCAGACTTGTCCTTTTCAGGTCATTCTAATGACATTCTGTCTCGGAAACAACTTATTCAGAAGCAACAACAAGCTTGTGATGTAGTGCATCTTCTACCACAGGCTGCAAGTGAACAAGAGGCTACTCAAGTTCCTGTCTGTTTTTACTACAAAAATGTTGTTTATACGAGAAAGTGGCGTCCACCTGATGTTTCTGCAGATGAAGAGTGGATGATCACCCATCAAATTGTTCTTCCAAAGTCTTATTGTCAAGGAACTCTTAGTCTGGCCCATGACAATCCTATGTCAGGTCATTTGGGTATCAAGAAGACCCTTCAACGTGTCAGGAATCATTTATTCTGGCCTTCCATGAGGTCTGATGTATAGGAGTACTGCAAATCCTGTCATACTTGTCAAATGGTTGGGAAGAAGAACCAGAATGTTCCAAAGGCTCAACTTAAGCTCATTCCCGCTTTTGAAGAACCTTTCAGTCGGATCATCATTGACTGTGTTGGACCATTGCCAGAGACTAGATCTGGTTGTGAGTACCTACTGACTATGCCGCCCATTCAAGCATGCGAGGACTCCGGTTCTTTAACAACAGATGGTTTTCTTTATTGATGCACTTAAATAGCTCGCACAGCTAGCAGCACTATGCACCACAGACCACTGTAGAACTACAAACAGACACAGAATAAACAATGAATTTACATACACACAGTCCGTGAAGTAACAAATAAAATAAAGTTATATAATTATATTCTACTGACCACTTTGCCCGCTTGCAGCTCCGAATGGGAGGGGGATTACTTCATCTTAAAACATCTTGCTTTTTTAGACCAATAACGTGAACAAACACGTCCGCTATCCATCATCTTGTGATCCAACAGAAGAACATCTGAGTGCAATGTGAAGAGGCAGAAGTCACAAAGACCGGACACTATAAAATATCAAAATAAAAGCGCGACCTCTGGCGGTCAAACCAGGAACAGTAGCATTACACAAAAAACTGTATTCACAGCATTTACACTCCCACCAATCACACAAAGTGATTCTTAAAACTATATACAACAAATTGTTTTCAACAAAAAAACTAACAAACAAAGAGACCTCCCTGAGTCAACCCCTTTACTCAGCTTCAAGTAATAGCACCGTTTTGTGTATGGCTCTCTCTAAATAAAGTGGCTGAGAGGTGCGTCTGCCTCTGTTGTCCAGTGTTGTGTTACTGACCAACAGCTTGACTCTTCTGACCCTGTTGTCAGCAGCTGGGAAGACTTCTACTACCTTTGCCAACTTCCACTGATTTCTTGGCAAGGTCTCATCTAGCAGCAGGACAATGTCATTTACTTTAGCATTTCTCCTGTTCTTAGTCCATTTCCTTCTTTGCTGCAGATTGAGCAAATACTCCTTTCTCCACCTGGTCCAGAACTCGTTTGACAGAAACTGAACTCTCTTCCATCTTTTCTGAAGATATAGATCCTCCTTTACGAACTCGCCAGGCGGGGGCATGATTACTGAAGACTTCATTGTGAGTATGTGATTGGGGGTCAAGGGTTCTGGTCCTGATAGATCGTTGAGATGTACAGTGGTTAATGGTGTACTATTCACAATAGCCATCACCTCATATAAGTACGTTCTCAGTGAAGAGCTGTCTAGTCAGCTTGCAGATTAGACGAGGATAGACGTGAGGACACTCCTTACGGTGCGGATCTGCCTCTCCCAGACGCCACCCATGTGACTGGAAGCAGGAGGTTTCATAACGAAGCTGCATACCAGTTCTTTCACATGTTCTTCTGGTAGTTCTCTCATCAGATCTTGGAATTCATTCCGCGCACCTACGAAGTTGGTGCCTTGGTCGCTTTGGAGTTGTCTTACGTTGCCCCTTATTGCGATAAAGCAACGCAACGCGTTCAGGAAGGCGTCAGTAGGGAGGTCATCCAATACCTCTATGTGAATGGCTCTTGAGCACATGCAGGTAAATATGAGCCCGTATTTCTTCAGCTCCTTCCTTCCCTCTCTGACATAGAATGGTCCGAAACAGTCCATGCCACTGTACGTGAATGGAGGCGTACTTTCCATTCTCTCGGATAGAAGATCGGCCATTTTTTGTTCTTGATTGGGCTTTCTTAACTTTCTACACTTGACGCACTTGAAGATGAGAGATGACACTTCGCTATTACATCCGAGAATCCAGAATCCATTGGCACGTATTTCGTTGATTGTCATTCCACGACCCTGGTGACACACCTTCTCATGGTAGTGCTTGACTAGGAGACAAGAGACGTGATGTTCTTTTGGAAGAATGGCTGGATGTCTGATGTGCAGATGGAGTGCGGCTTGGGTCAATCTTCCTCCCACCCTCAAGATACCAAGGCTATCCACGAAGGGGCTTAACTTATGCAGGTAGGTTGACTTGTTTTGATGGACCTCTTTCTCTTGGCTTAGAGCTTTGATCTCTTCGCTGAACGCTTCTCCTTGAACTACTTGGATTACGAATTGTTCAGCCTCTTGTCTTTCTTCAAGTGTGGTGACCTCATTTGATCTTGTCTTTAGACCCTTTGCTTCCTTTGCACGACTCTTGAGTCTCGCTATGGCCTTTACTACTCTTCTCCAGTCTGAGAACTTCTCAAGGCGATCTCTCCTCCTTTGCTTTGGTTGTGAGAACCTGTGCTCTTTTGAGTTCTGGATCTTCACTGTCAATCTCTTCAGCCTGAGTCTCTTCCTCTTTAGGGAGTTCCTTTTGCCATAGGAAGCGGGGCCCAGTAAACCAGTTTGACTCCAAGAGTTCCTTGGCGGTGAGCTCGCGAGACACGTGGTCAGCTGAGTTATCTTCAGAGGCAACATATCGCCACTGCCTTGGTTCTGTGCTTGATTTAATTCGCTGGATTCGATTGGCTACAAATACATGGAACCTCCTTGCATCATTATTGAGGTATCCAAGGACGACTTTCGAGTCGGTCCAAAAGTATTCCTGTAGGCCTTCCAGTTCCATCTCTCGTCTGAGCAGGTCACTTGTCCTTGTGGCCACTACCGCAGCTGAGAGTTCCAATCTTGGGATTGTTGTTACCTTTGTTGGTGCAAATCTTTCCTTTCCCATAACGAGAGTGCAGTGGACTTCTCCAGACTTGGAAACAGTTCTGAGGTAAGAACATTCTCCGTAGCCAGTTGAACTAGCATCAGAAAAATGGTGGAGTTCATACTGCTGAACTTCTTTGGCTGTTGATGGTAGGTAGCACCGTGATATTTCCACCGGAGGCAGATTGTGGAGATCTTGCAGCCAAGCTTCCCAATGTGGCTTGAGGTCATCAGGAGGTGGCTCGTCCCAACCTATCTTGTCCTGGCACATTTTTTGTAGGATCATCTTTCCCGTTAGGATGAAAGGTGCGAGAAATCCAAGAGGATCGAAGACTGAGGCTACAGTCGACAGCACTCCTCTTCTGGTGAAGGGATTCTCCTTAACTGCAACTCAGAACTGAAACTTGTCAGAACTGATGCACTATTGGACCCCGATTTTGTGTTCTCCGAGGGCCATGTCCACGTCGATTGCTCCTTCAGCACATTCTTCCTTTGGAATTGTGTCGATCACCTTCTTATTATTACTAATGAACTTGTGTAAGCAGAGCCTTCCAGTTCTACAGAGCTCTCTTGCTTCTTGGACAAGCTGGATAGCTTCGGTTTCGCTGTCCACGCTTGTCAATCCATCATCGACATAAAAGTTGCGTTGAATGAATCTCACTGTTGGCTCACTAAACTGTCTTTCTCCTTCTGCTGCCAGGTGCTTGAGCACGAAGTTGGCGCATCCTGGCGAAGATGCAGCACCAAACAAGTGGACCTTCATGCGGTACACTGATGGTGGATTTTCCATCTTGCCTTCATCCCACCACAGGAATTAGAGGTAGTCTTGGTCTTGTGGTACCACATGGAACTGGTGAAACATGCATTCTACATCGCACGTGATGGCCACCTTCCCTTTTCTGAAACGACACAAGACCCCAACGAGGGTATTTGTGAGGTCTGGTCCAGTCAGCAGATGTTCGTTGAGCGATGTGTTGCGAAATTTCGCCGAACAATCGAACACGACTCTAATCTTTCCGGGCTTTTTGGGGTGGTAAACCCAATGGTGGGGGATATACCATGCTGTTTGACTGTCTATTTCTGTCTCTGGGACCTTTTCAGCATCACCTCTTGCTATTATGTCCTTCATGAAAGCCACATAATCCTTGCAGTATTTCTCATCTCTTTTCAGACGTTTTTCCAGGCACTTTAGTCGATGTTCGGCACATGCTCTGTTGTTTGGCAGACTTGGCCTCTCTACCTTAAAAGGCAACGGCATCTCATGATGTCCATCCCGCTTCTGCTTGATGCCCTTTTTCAGTTTTGTGAGGAACTGGAGGTCTTCTTGTGATATTGGAACTTCGTCACTTGTCCTGTCGGCAAAGTCTGACTCAAACACCTTGATAATGTCTGACGGAGAGATCATTTCCTTGACTTGGGTTCTAGAGGCAAAGTGGACTTCAGACTTGAGCTCACAATGAGGCATGATAGCTGGTGTGACTTGCTTTGTGATGATATGGTGACTCACACCTATTTCATCTTCGCAGTCAGTGACAGCACTGTTATAGCCAACGATGCTCCAACCGAGCGCAGGCTTGAGCGCGAAAGGCTGGGCTTCACTACCATTTGTTTTTTTCATTTCGGCATGATTGTACAGTCATTCCATGACAATTTCAACACAACATGTATCATGACCGAAAGGGTCGCGGGAGAAGCGAAATCGCTTGTCAAAGTCACCATGGATGACATCTCTGGGAGCCAAAGCTTGAGAACAGTTATAGCCGATTAGTAACCCTACTTCACAGTCCAGTTCTTGAGACATCTCATCTGCCAGATGTTCTAAGTGAGGCCAGGACTTTGCTGTTTCGCTTGTGGGTATATGGGATCTGTTAGCTGGTATGTACTCCCTGGTGTAGCTTACTGAGAGCTTGATCTTGGTTTCAGACTTCATACCTCTCACTTGTAGACCTGTCACCCTTTCGCTAGACACAACCTTTGTTCTTGACGTCATTGTAGATATCTTGAGCTTTACTGGATCTTTCTTGGAATTCAGTGTGTCAGCTACATCCTTCAAGATACAGGTAGTGTCACTCTGAGTGTCGAGCAAAGCATACACTAGCACTTCCTTGTCTGGTTCAGTCGGTGAGGACACGTAGACTGGAACGATTGGTGAGGTGTGAGTGCCACTTTTTTCTTGGATGATTCTTAGAGAGGTAGCTCCATCTGACTCTGGTGTCTTTGGTTTAAATCTCTTGTCTTTGTCCTTATTGTTTTCCCTTAGTTGGTCTTGTTCGGAATTGTCTTTGTCATCATTTTCATTTGACTGGTTTTGTTTTGGTTTCTTTCCTTGTTTTGTTCCCTTTTCTCACGGTTTTGATGCAAGCATGTTGGGTGTTGTTTTTCACATGTGTCACATGTGCTTCTTGATTTACAGGCATAGGAGTGATGACCAGTTTCAAGGCAGCCAAAACAGAGTTTTTCTTGCTGTACAAACTTGACTCTTTCTTCGATTGGTTTTTCGATAAACTTGCGACACTTATGGAGAGTGTGGTTTGGTTTCTTGCAGAACAGACACTTTTTATCTGTCTTTTCACTTGAGCTTGTAGTGAATGTCTTAGCACCAATGTTGCGTCTTTGATGTCTCTTAGAGTTGTCTTGTTCACTTGACTTTGATTTCTCTTCCTTTGAGTTCATAGCTTGCCAGGATGTAACGGGGTGGCAAGCAATATGAGCCTCCTTGTTGAGGAATGACACAAAGTCCTTAAAGTCAGGAAACGCATTGGTTTCATCCTGGATTGTTACGACTGCTCTGTTCCGCCGTGAGCTCAGCCAGTCTGGTAGTTTTTGTGCTGTCCTTTGATTTTCGTCACAGTCATTGAGAACTTGTAACCCTTGTACATAGGGCATGGCTGATTCAACGCTGCTCAGAAAGTCAGAAAACTCACGAAGATCTAGAGTATCTTTGGGGTCGATTTTGCGCCATGAATGTATTTTGTCACGGTATGATTTACCGATCAGGAAGGGATCACCAAATCTGTCTTCTAGCATGCTCCAGGCAGCACGGTAAGCCGTTTCTGTTCCTACCAGAAAATGACCTTCTATAGCTCTTTTGGCAGCGCCGCCGACATACTTGCGTAGGAAGAATAGTTTCTCTTGGACTGGGAGATTCTTTTGATCAATTAGAGTTGAAAAAGAAAGCTTCCAATCAGTGTACTTGAGGGGATCTCCCGTGAAGACAGCAGGTTCTGGTATTGGGGTGCGATTTGCAGTGATAGCTTCAGCTAGTGTTCTCACCAGATCGTTGGACGTGTCTGATGTGGCTGTTTGAGTGGGAGGGGCTTGAGTGAATTCAGCTTGTTGCATTAAAACAGGTTGAGTGGGCATGGGCTGATAACCCATGGTTGCTTTAGTAAATGTGGCTGCTTGTGGCACAGATACTGAAGTGTAGATAGGTGGAGGTGGAGTCAAGCCTTTAGTGACTATAGCTTGGTACGGCTGTAGGACTTCAGCTTGACTTGTTGGATTGGGCTTATCTTGATGTGCTGGAAGCGTTTGAGGAAGCAGTTCTTGTGAGGGGAGAGCTCTGGACGTTGCTGTGCTGTGATAGAGGAGGTAACAACAGATGATCTTCTTCATCATCACTATAGACACTTTCAGAGTACACTTTTAGCCTTGCTTTTGCTGCGTTGAGCTTTTTGAGTTCCTCTAGCCGTTTAACTTCTTTCTTTTTCTCCTCTAGCTTCATCCTTCTAGCTGCACTTTCTGCTATAAGCTGAGCTCTTTTCCCGGCGTTCTCAGCCTCATTTTCAGCTTTCTGCCTGATGGCCGCTGCTTCATTTTCAGCTCTTTGTCTGATGGCCTCTCTCTCCTTCCTTCTCAGCTCTTTGTCTGGCAATCTCTGCTTCATTTTTAGCGGCCAGCATTTGATCTTCCTGCTCAAGTCTTCGGATTTCTTCTTCTTGCTCACTCTGTGCTTTCATTATTTTGAGCATCTCTTTAGTGGCAGCTGCTTCCGCTGCAGCTTGTCTGGCATCTAGTGACACGTAGGAAGACCATTTTGACTGTCTGGTCTTCTCAGTAGATAAGGAGACATTGGAGGTTGTAGTTTCAAACACGGATTCAGCGTCAGGCCAGGTTGAAGCTTCTGAACCATCATTGGTGAGGAACTTTTGAGCCTTTTTTTTTGCAACCACGGTGAGCGCTTGGCATGTATCATTGATTCTCTGGATTTCTGAGTCTGGATGATCTGGATGTAAAGTGTCTCTTATTTTGAGATAAATAGCATCGATCTCAACTTGGGTTGTATTTATTTTGCTTGTGATCTCCGTTAGCTCAGAATCATCGTTGTGCTTGATGGATTTTTTCAGTCCGTTTATGTTGTGCCTCCACCTCTCATATGCCCTTTTGAAGTTCGCTTTCAGATCCTTCAATTTCTCATCTACTAGAGCCTGTCGTTTTTCAGTGAGCGTTCGTGTGCGTTCACTTTTTCTAATCCCTTCAGACTGTGTAGAATCTGCATTAGCCTGAGGTAGTGAGTCTAGTGTGGTTGACACGGCTGTCTCACTAGTATCAGCTCGCTTATGTGTCTGAACCTCAGCTTGTGTTTCTTTTGTAGTTGCTTCTACTTGGCCATTAATATCAGCTTTCTCTGGTGAGGTACATGTATGATCTACATCACCCTTTTGTGACATGTTGACTATGTAGTATTAGACCTATAAATGTAACAGAAATGTAGGCTAAATCAGTCTATTCTTACTTTCAGTATGGTTTGTAAAAATATGTCTGTCACTGAATTGTGTTACATGAAATGGATCTATAAAACATATCTTTGAAATTTATAAATGAGACACATCGATGAAATGAAAATAAATGTCAATAAACAGGCTAGTATGAATTCTGCCGATGGCTTACACCTAATTATGCAATGTGTCGACAAATGTCTCTTAGGTAGGCTACTCAAAACACAAAATGGAAAATGCACAGTTGGCTGGTATGAAATGTAAACATGAAATGAAAATATCCCCTTAGAATTGGCCTTCTTAAACTTAAATTATAAAGCTACATAAATGTACATTCAGCTTCACAGTACATTACTCAATGAAATCAAACACAATCAAGTAGGCCAACATAAAAGACAAATAATAATGACCTCTTATTATATAATTACCAGCAACCTTCACACAATCTGAATATAATGCACACACTTGCAATGTAATTATATACTTGGATAAGAAAACTCAATACCTTAAAACTTGTAGTCAGTCAACTTGATGAATGGCTTTTACCTATGCAGTCTCTTGGATCTTACCATGCAGCCAAGTGTAGGGAAAGGTTCGCTGTTCCTTTTATGATGAACGTGGTGAAATCCTAGTGCGATGGAAAGTTCTGTGGCAGTTCTGTACTTGCGCTACTTCCGAGCCATTTTCTTTACCATGCCCGCTTGTCTAGCCTTGTCCACACTGCTCTTTTATCCTTCCCAATGCCAAAGTTCACCAGACGACACGATACATCTTCAACTGCAGACTATTCCTCTACCTGACGTCCTCATAGGTTTACCGCGACTCCGTCTTCGTCTGGAGTCTTCACCCTCGGCACGGTGAAGTGTTCTACTATGCCGCCCATTCAAGCATGCGAGGACTCTGGTTCTTTAACTACAGATGGTTTTCTTTATTGATGCACTTAAATAGCTCGCACAGCTAGCAGCACGATGCACCATAGACCACCGTAGAACTACAAACAGACACAGAATAAGCAATGAATTTACATACACACAGTCCGTGAAGTAACAAATAAAATAAAGTTGTAGAATTATATTCTACTGACCACTTTGCCCGCTCGCAGCTCCGAATGGGAGGGGGATTACTTCATCTTAAAACATCTTGCTGTTTTAGACCAATAACGTGAACAAACACGTCCGCTATCCATCATCTTGTGATCCAACGGAAGAACATCTGAGTGCAACGTGAAGAGACAAAAGTCACAAAGACCGGATACTATAAAATATCAAAATAAAAGCGCGACCTCTGGCGGTCAAACCAGGAACAGTAGCATTACACAAAAAACTGTATTCACAGCATTTACACTGACTATCAACCATGTTAAAAGTGACTTTTGTAAAGCTACAGTTGTTTACTTAGGTCATATTGTAGGACAGGGTCAAGTCAAACCAATTGATGTAGAAGTTATCACTGAATTTCCTGGACCTAAAACTAAAAGACAACTAATGGAATTTCAAGGGATGGCTGGCTACTACAGAAAATTCTGTAAAAAATTCTCTATCATTTCTGAACCTTTGACAAATTTACTGAAGAAAAATGCAAAATTTGTTTGGGATGAAAAATGTCAAAATTCATTTGACCAACTGAAAGCTATCCTAAAAAAACGCACCAGTGCTCTTATCTACTAATTTCAAAAAGGAGTTCAAGTTGGCTGTTGATGCCAGTAATATTGGTACAGGCGCAGTTTTTCTGCAAGAGGACACTGATGGAGTAGATCATCCTGTTTGTTACTTTTCCAAAAAGTTTGATAAACATCAGAAAAACTATTCAACGATTGAAAAAGAATGTTTGGCACTTGTTTTGGCTTTACAACATTTTGAAGTCTATTTGACTTGTTCAGCTACTTCCATCAAGGTCTTCAGTGATCACAATCCCCTCACATTCTTGCAAAAGATCAAAAACAAGAATTAAAGATTACTGAGATGGAGTTTACTTTTGCAAGAGTATGATTTAGGTATTTCTGACATCAGGGGAAAAGATAATGTTATTCCAGATGCACTTTCTCGCATGTAATTTTACTTTTCTATTTGATTGTGAAAATTGCACTGGTTGTTATGTATATGATTGTTATAATGATCAATGATACTTTATGTGTAAAGTTTCAAGATGATACTGATTATAAAACTGTGTTAATTTTAACAAAAGAAAGCTTTTAGCAAACCTTTCTTTTCTTAAAGAGGGGAGGTGTTATGTATGAGTGTTTTATGTAAAGCACTGTATATCATTTGTAAAGGGAGATTTGTTACATACTATTTGTGCTGCCTTACTGGTCAGCCATTTGTTTATTTTGTTCATCATTTAGCACTCTCTGGTGGTATGTCTGTAGAAAAACATGATCTGATGCAATACCACTTGCTTGTGATGAAATAGACTAGTGCAGGGGTGGCCAACCCTGGTCCTGGAGAGCCGCAGTGTCTGCTGATTTTTGGTGTTACTCAGCACTCGATTGATGGATTGAAGTAGTTGATTACTCACTTAATTGATCTCACCTGGTGTCTCAGGTTTAATCTGGTAATAATGAGCCAATCAAGCAATTAGCAGGAACAACCCACAGGACTCCTAGAGCCAATTAAGCAGACTTGCAGGTTGTGACAGCAATCTACGTGTTAACCAAGATTTGTCAATGTGGTTGGATATTTAGCATAGTTGTAATGCAGACAAAGTAGAAGTACAGAGTACAGATAAATGTTGATAGAGCAGGGGTGGATAACGCTGGTCCTGTAGAGCCAGAGGGTGTGCTGAGTTTGGTTTTCTCCACCCAATTTAAACCTAAGACACCAGGTGAGATAAGTGAAGTGTGTAATCAACTGCTTTAATTCATCAATCAAGTGCTGAGTAACACTAAAAACCAGCAGACACTGTGGCTCTCCAGGACCAGGGTTGGCCACCCCTGGACTAGTGCTTTCTAGAAGTTTCTGGCTTCTTCTTGCCTGGAGGGGGCTGGATCACCAAGGACTCCAGTAGATCTTTCCAGAATGTTCCTAGTCTATATAAATGCTGTGATTTTGGTCAGTTAGGGAGAGTTTTTGTTTTGGCATCAGAGTTACATAGTGGCATTAGAGTGTTATAAGATTGCACAGTGGATTATTTGTAGAAATTTTTGGACCTAATCAGTGAAGAATATATTTGTTTAAGTTGTCATTGCTGGTTTTCTTTGTTGTGATTTTCAAGTCATAACAATATATATATGCAGCAGGTAGAAAAACTTCCCAAGAGTCACAAGAAAAACATTTTTAATGGGAAGAAATCGTAGGAGGACCTCACCTACAGAAAGGGAGCCCATCCGGTGCTGGCTAGCAAAGTACGTAAAGAGGTAAAATGGACACAGAGCATAACACAGAAATAGAATCAAAAATAACAATTCATCTGGGTTGAGCAGATCACAGATGAAGTAGTAATCAAATTGTAAAAGAAGGAAGTCCAAATAAAAGGAAGTATAGTGAGCCATTTAGAGGGGCAGGATGTGTAGGCACAAACCTGGGGAGCAAAGGTGCAGCTCTAGTCTGAGATCTATTTTGATGCTTGAAATATAAGAATTGGAAAAACTTTGCAGATTTTTCATCATTAATTTCTTGTTTCATAACATGACATTGCTGTTCATGTTGTATAATGGAGCCTAGGAGAAATGCTTAAAAATAATAGACATAGTTCAGTTTGGGTCAAATTAACCTCTCTGTTCCTTGTACATACAGACGGTGCTCAATCATACTCGTTCAGTCCATCTGACTTCAGGATTTATATCAACATTTAAAAACTATCTACTGCCTCTGCAAAAACCACAAAATATGTCTGAGAGACTGAAAAGTTCTGTCTAATAAAGTTCACAGTGATATTTGGTCTGACAGAAAATAAAAGGAGGGAAAATAGCTCCAGTACTATAAAGTCAGAGATTTACAACTGGAACGCCAAATTTGACACGGGCACAATGATTCAGTTTCTAATAGGAACACTTATTGAGCACACACAAATACCCACACTCATCAACACATGCGCGTATGTACAGGCACGGAAATCATGAGGAATGTACTCATGAAATAAAATTAAATCTAACTCAAACAGCCAAAAATGCAACTTTGTTAAAAGTCAATATAATGCTGATATCAAAACATTGTGTAATGCCCCTCCCCTTTGTCATTCCAATGTCTCAGCTACCTGCCCTTATTCAATTATTCAATTGAGCCTCTGTTCTCTTAGTTAATTGTTTCACCCGTCTCTCCTTTGTTAATTACCATTCCCTTTTCCTATTTAAAGCTTAGTCTCACCCTTCATGGGCAGGTAGCCTTACTCTGTCCTCCCTTTTGTTTAATGCACTTCCCTTTCAGTTCTCCTTGAAGTTTTGTATTTGTTTTTGTGATATTCACATTGTTTATTTAATAAAATTCACATCCCTGCATTTGGATCCTCATCTCCAATCCTTGCCCTGGCGCCCTATTAACATCTTTGGGTGCCAGGGCGTGACACATTGAATTCTACTTAACAATTTTAACTTTATACTGTCATTACTACACAGATTTTTTTGAGTACTCAATTCCAATTGGTCAATTATGGCAGTCTACGGTTTGTCCTCTTTAAGAACAGACCGCTACTTTAAATAATAGACAATTGCTATCAGCGTGACACAGTTCCAACTGTAGAATCTAACAGACTATTTTTAGCAGAAGTAATAAAATCAATTTTAAATAACAAAAAAATGTAAATGTACAACCCCAATTCCGAAATAGTTGGGACAAAGTGTAAATTGTGAATAAAATCAAAACGCAATGGCCCTCATTTATCAAATGTGCGTACACCAAAAAAATGGGTGTACGCCAAAATTGCCGCAAGGATCGGCATTTATCAATCTGAACGTGAGCGAACGGTCCGCAAAAATCTCACGCCAGGTGTGACCAGGTGTACGCAAATTTGAAACCAGCGAACAACATGTAGGAACGAGTGCAGCTGTCAAAATGATTAATAAACCATATGCAGCGATGCGGACGTCATGCTGTTGTTGCTCTTATAAGTAAAATGAATAAATAGTCTAAATAAATAAATTGGCTAAATGAATGAATGAATGAATTAGACACCTGTGTTGAGAAATTAATAAAATTTATATTTTGAGACAACCTGCTTGTCAGGCCAGACGGCTGACAATTACAATCAATTTGATTAAGCGCAATGCGCAGCTTGGCCAGCAGCCATACCACCATTCCATCTGCTCCAGCCGCGTGGCTGAAGCTAAGCAGGTGTGGGCTTGGTTAGTACTTGGATGGGAGACCACCTGGGAAAACCAAGTTGCTGCTGGAAGAGGTGTTGGTGGCCAGTAGGTTGAGATCTTCCCTCTGGTGGAATAATCCCCAATGCCCCAGTGCAGTGACGGCGACACTGTACTGAAGGAGACGCCGTCTTTCGGATGACACGTTAAACCGAGGTCTTGACTCTCTGTGGTCATTAAAGATCCTATGACACTCTTCGATAAGAGTAGGGGGTTCCCCGGTGTCATGGCTAATGTCCCAACCTGGCTCTTTCGACCTGCCACCTAATCATCCCCTGATCTAATTGGCTGTGCAAATTTCCCTCTCCCTCCCCACCTCAACCCCCAGGGCTCCCTTGAAAAAGAGATTTCAATCTCAACGGGACTTCCCTGGTTAAATGAGGGTTAAATAAAATAAAATAAAATTGGCAGATGTGCAGTGTGGTATGTCAGACGCTCATCCAGTCAGATATATACTGAACAACAAAAGAAACGCAAGTTAGCCTAATTAAAGGCAGACTGGAAAATAAGTTTGCGCGTAATTATTTTAGAAAATCAAATTTATTACTAGCGCGTGCATATTTACACTCGTTTCATCAAACTTTTCTTTATTTTGCGGTCACTTCGACTGAGTAACCATAAGAGTACATTAACTAACTAGCTAACTTGCGTTTCTTTTGTTGCTTATTATATAGATGCCTACGGACACTTCGACCGTGATCACATTTTGACAATGGCAGATCTTCTACTGTTAGAGGAATAAGCCTCTGTCCGAAGTGAGAGGAACTTTCGGCACAGAGATCTCCTCCGGGAAAGTGACGAGTGGCTGGTCGTTTTGTGTGGCACCCAATAAAATGTCATGGAGTAGCACTAATAAAAGTAAAATGAAGAGTGATCTCTGCAGACTGTATTTTAACAATTACCCTCATGCAGTTCCGATCGAGGCGGTGGGGACACATCCATATCCCCACCGCCTCGCATTCCCACGATGGAAGGGGAGCCTATCAGTGCTGCCATGCGCTCCTGGAACGGTGACAGCTGTCTGGTTGGCCTCCACCGGTCTGTGCGCTGCTGCGCCTGAGCGCAGCAACCAGTTTTTTGGAGGCGATCTTAAAATCAGACCACTTTTTTAATCTACATGTAAAGCATTTGGATTGTCAATTATGTAGGCTATATAACATGAAATATCATGGATCTATAAATTGAATTTATTAAGGCCGATGTTATTCGCACTTACACGTGTGGCCAATGCTGAATGTTTTTCTTGACCATACTTATAAGTGCGCAAGTTGATGACCATTCCAGGGCCGCTTAGAAAGTAGCTACCGCTTAAAATAAGTTTGGCCAAGAAAAAAAATGTAGCTTTGGTTACACTTAAAATAAGTGTGGGAAATGGAGAAATGTGCATCTTGGCCACACTTATAAGCGTCTAACGCGAATTTCGATGAATTTTTATGCTCGGACGCACTTGAATAAGTGCGAATAGTCACTTCAATTTATTAATTAATTAAATCAAACTTCTGCTGCACTCCGGTTTTCCACCTCAACGGTGTTTACCGCAGCAGCAATAGTTTTCCAAACTGCAGCCTTCTGGGCTCCCTTTATGCCACTCTTAAGGCTTTCAAATAAAATTATTTTGTTTTTCTCCACTTCGGAGGTGATAATTTATATTTCCTCCTCAGTGAAGTTCTTTCTTTTTTGCCGTCTTTCGAGAGTCCATGTCGTAAAGTGGGCAGGACCATGCCTCCCGGAGCATGAATTTATAGGGGCGTGTCATGTAAATTAAGATGGTTTCAGCCGCCAGATTTATCAACGCCACGCCAGTTCTACACCGAAATCAGCGACATACACTTTTAGTAAATCAGACGTGACACCTGGCGAACGCTGATTTTACACCAGAATCTACACCAGATCCTACGCAAGTTTGATAAATGAGGGCCAATGACTTTCAAATCACACCAGCCAGTATTTTATTCACAACAGAACAGAGATAACATATTAAATGTTGAAACTGAGAAACTTTAAAGTTCTATCCACAAAATGAGCTCATTTCAAATTTGATGGCTGCTACAGGTCTCAAAAAAGTTGGAACGGGGGCCTATTTACCATGGTGTAGCACCCCCTCTTCTTTTTAACACAGAATGGAGGCATCTGGGCATTGAGGAGACAAGTTTCTTGAGTTTAGCCATTGGAATTTGATCCCACTCTTGCATAATACAGGCTTCCAGCTGCTGGAGAGTTTTGGGTCTCTTTCGATGGACTTTTTGTTTAATTATGCGTCAAATGTTCTCAATCGGTGAAAGATCAGGACTGCAGGCAGGCCAGTTCAGCACACGGACTCTTCTACTACGAAGTCATGCTGTTGTAATAGCTGCAGTATGTGGTTTTGCATTGTCCTGCTGGAATACACAAGGCCTTCCCTGGAATAGATGTCGTCTGGAGGGGAGCATATGTTGCTCTAAAACCTTCATATACCTTTCAGCATTCATGGTGCTTTTTAAGACATGCAAGTGTCCCAAACCATATGCACTAATGCATGCCCATACCATTAGAGATGCTGGCTTTTGAACTGAATGCTGATAACAGGAGGGGTGGTCTTTCTCCTCTTTTGCCTGGAGGACACAATGCCCATGATTTCCAACAAGAATGTCAAATTTGGACTCATCTGACCACAGGACACTTTGCCACTTGCTACAGTTCATTTTAAGTTAGCCTTGGCCCACAGAATACAGCAGCGCTTCTGGATCATGCTCAACAATGGCTTCCTTTTTGCATGATAGAGTTTTAGGTGGCATCTGTGGATGGCACGGCTGACTGTGTTTACAGACAGTGGTTTCTTGAAGTATTCCTGGGCCCATATAGTAATGTCAATGACAGAATCATGCCAGTGAGTGATGCAGTGGCGTCTGAGGGCCCGAAGATCACGGGCATCCAGTAAAGGTCTTTGGCCTTGTCTTTTATGCACAGAGATTTTTCCAGTTTCTCTGAATCTTTTGATGATGTTATGCACTGTCGATGATGAGACCTTCAAAGCCTTTGCAATTTGACGTTGAGAAACATTTTTTTTTAAGTATTCCACAATTTTTTTACGCAAGCCTTCATAGGTTGGAGAGCCTCTGGCCGTCTTTACTTCTGAGAGACTCAGCCTCTCTAAGACATCCCTTTTATAGCCAATCATGTTACACACGTGATGCCAGTTAACTTAATTACTTGCTAAATGTTCTTTCAGCTGATTCTCTTATATATTAATTGTTTTTTTCAGCCCTTTTTTGCCTGTGTCCCAACTTTTTTGACACCTGTTGCGGCCAGAAAATTTGAAATAAGCTAATTTTGTGGATAAAAATGTAAAATGTCTCAGTTTCAACATTTGAAATGTTATCTGTGTTCTATTGTAAATAACATACTGGCTCATGTGATCTGATAGTGAATTTTGATTTTATTCCCAATTTACACTTTGTCCCAAATATTTCGGAATTGGGGTTGTATTTAAATGCATGTAATGAAATGAGCTTGATCTGTAAATACCTGCTTTTTATTCTTTTATTCCCATTCACATTATTGACAGTAATTTCAACCAAGCCCCTCCATGTTCAAGTGAGATACTTGCGTGTCAGAGAATCCTAGACGACTAATCTTATCATCTGGGCCCAGTATTTCAAAACTTGTAATCTGGATCAGAATAATCCGGATAATGAAATCCACCTTTTCTCAATCATGGATCAAGGTGATCCTGCTGACTTTATCTGAGTATTTCAAAACACTGGCAGATTGGATCACCGTGATCCTTACCTGGCGGATAAGGATTTCCAAATCCCGTGTCTCCGCCTCGGATTTGAAACATGGCGGACTACTTGGCGAAAGGAGCAGCTGGGGCGCAACTGTCACGTCAAAAGTGTAAGTTTCCTGTCGTCTAATGTGTAGCGGTTTTAAGGCAATCTGAACGCCAACCAACATATCAAACTAGCCAACTACTTGAATTGTCAGCTACTTAAAACCAGGCATAGCGATCTCTAATTTGGCGTTTGTGCTAACGGTAGCTAACTTCGGCTCCATTGACTTGTGTGTTAAGTAGCTAGCGGGCCAGCGAGGTAGCTGGCTTTGTTGATGAATTTTTGCGGTCTATGGTTTAACAAAATGGAACTAATCGGACGTACATCATACCTTAACTCTTTAAACTAACACCAACCCGTTCAGAGTTTATTAGCATTACGTCATTGGCAACACAGCAGGCTACATGTGTACAGACCAGACTGCTGCAGTATTTTGGAAACGTAACGTTACACGGCATGCAGTATCAATAATGCAGTTCATTTAGAAGTGCTACAGTAATGCTGGTGATGTCATGCTTCCTGAGGATGACAAAGATATACTCATACACTTCTTTCTTCTGCTTTCAGAGTGCACTCACAGCCACGGACCACTCAGCTATTAAGGACAACGGGGTTGTCATGAGTGCTGGAAATCCTTGAAACGCTTTCATTGTAGTGATCGTTCAAGGTTCAAGTTATTGGATTTTGAATAAAGTGCTTGAAACTGCTTGAAATTGTAATTGCATTACTTGGATGGTATATAGCTTGTCAGTGACACAATTTCAAAACATTTTTTCCATCCTAATCTGTCACCATTATGTAGAAGGCTTCCACTAAACATGATTGTGGTCATTTATAGTAAAATGGCATCTGATTTGATAAGCAAAATAATCTGTTTGTACACAAACACTTACTGAAATACATTGCTGTGTGTTTTAAAATCACATTCAAGCCATTTCCAAACATTTTGAAAGTGCATTTTTAAGCTTCTGACTGAAGTCAAATTTGTCTTCGTTTAATCAGAAGCATGAAAATATACCTTGAAAATTCTTGGAAAGTGTTTCAATGTGCAGCATGATATAAACTGTGACAATGAAAAATGCAAGTGCACACATCTCATAGTTTATCCCATTTGATTGAAGAAATAAAGATTAACCACTGCATTTCGCACAGCTCTTCCAAATGTGTGGTGAATGTTTTGGTACACACAAGTTACAAAGTTTGGTGAAATTAGAATTTGAGAAATGGGTTGTATTTGTTACTCTTATTTACAGCAGTTTCAGAAGGTATTTCCAAACACTATTTTATTATGCTTTAATTTTCTTCAATTACTCCAATTTGTTAAATGTAAAACACTGACAATTTAGATTAAGTGTAATGAACATCTTGAGTAACAATATCTAGGAGAAGTGGAGCTAAAGCTTTGTCAATCCAAGTCAAATCCACCTCTGAGGTGGGATCCAAATGATCCTGAAATTTTGGTATCAAGTTGATCCAGATCTCTGCCTTAACTTTTGAAATACCCAAGTCCAGCCTTTTATCTGGATTAAAGGGAGGATTGGATTACCAGAGCTGAATCCTGATCTTCAGGATTAGGATTCTCTGATTCTGTGTTGAAATACACAGTTTTCAGATCAGATCAAGATTTAATCCAATCTGACTAGGATAATCCTGTCAGATCACTTTTGAAATACTGGGCCCTGGTGATTGAGCATTTACAAATGGTGGTTCTACTCCCACATGAGACAATTATGCTATGAAGCCAATGAAATGGAAAACAAATGGGCTGAAACAGAAGTCAATGCTTGCGAAAGAAATGTGAGAAATTGGCTGAATGAAATGGGATTTACATCACAACAGTGAAATGAAAACCAACACTAACACCTAAACAGAAGAAAGCAAGGTTACAGTGGACTAAATAGAAGCACTCATGAAGAATGGATGATTGGTGAAATTCAGTGACGAGTCACGTATCTGCATTGGCCAAGGCGATGATGCTTAAACTTTTGTTGAATATCATTCAAAATAAAACATATGAAGATGACTGCCTGAGGGAACCAAGCAAATTTCCCCCTTCATTTATAATGTGGGGTCGCATGTCAGGTACAGTACCAGGGGAGATGGCAATCATTACCTCAACAGTCAATGCACCGGTGTACAATGAAATTTTGCACCGTTTTCTCATGCAATAAGTTGAAAATAAGTTTGGTGATGATGAAGTCATTTTTCAGGATGACAATGCACCTTGCCACAGCTCAAAGAATGAAGAAGCTTTTTGTCAGGAAAGGCATATCAACTCAATGGCATGGCCAGAAAACAGTCTGGATCTCAGTCCAGTTGAAAATTTATTGTGGAAGTAAAATAAAAGTCCATGACAAGAACCCATCAGGCAGAACTGATCTGTCAACCTCTATTCAAGAAAGTTGGAACCAGCATGTTTGAGAATATTGTTTTTGATTTGTGAAGTCTCTGCCTCAAAGAACTCAGGCTGTCATAAAAGCTTGAGAAGGAGCAACAAAGTTCAAATTCTGACTTTTTTTGTTAATTCT
The DNA here is from genome assembly GCA_029692085.1 of Gymnothorax javanicus. NCBI lineage: Eukaryota > Metazoa > Chordata > Actinopteri > Anguilliformes > Muraenidae > Gymnothorax > Gymnothorax javanicus. The sequence continues at coordinate 96,493,699 of CM056199.1, read as the reverse complement.
ATAATTTTTCTCCCCCCAAATTGAGTGATTCCTTTTTTTTCCCCTTTCACTTGATCTGGAAAAACTTTGCCATTAATTCAAATAATCTAATTTAATTTGTTTGAGGTGTGTTTCATGAAGTCAAACTGTTGAGCTATTGAACAAAAAGTGTTTTGTGTCATATTTGCGAATTATTTATTTGCTATGACGTAAAGAAAAGCTGCATGAACATCCTCAAAGAGCGGTGATTCCGCACTTTCGCTAGGGGTTGTACTGCTGTTGCGTAGACCCGGGTGGAAAGTCATGAGTCTCTTCACAGCACTTTGTCATTACCCAAGCCGGACCTTTCTGGGCGTTGCTTTCTGCCCGGAGAAACCCTTTCCTAATTCAAAACAACCTAATCGCTGAGGATTTTCAGAGCATGCTCAGCTTCAACATTCGCTGTAATGCAGAATAATCGAAAAGAACATTTGTATAAGATCCTGGTTATCGGAGATTTGGGTGTAGGGAAAACGAGCATCATTAAACGCTATGTTTATCAAAGTTTCTCGACGAATTACAGAGCGACTATTGGGGTCGACTTCGCCTTGAAAGTTTTGAACTGGGACTCTGAGATCGTCCGTCTGCAGTTATGGGACATAGCAGGTATTATTCCGCCCTTTTTCACGTAGCCTGCGCTTTTTTTCCTTTGTAGCCCTCTAATAGGCAAATGGACAAGTTTCTACTTCTGTTTCTTCTTCACCCTATCCCCTAGATATTTTAACTAACAATGGAAGAATGTGCTATAGGCCTTTTATATTCGTTGTTTTATGTAGGTGTTACCAACATCACACGAGCTAAATTACATTCACGTGAACATAATTTTCAGTCGTGTGTCACCTACAATTAATCCACTGTTCATTTTATTTTTACCCCCTCATCATTGGCTTCCCATCTTCTTCACCTTACTCCTCCAACAGTTTTTGAGGTATCAAATCGGAGACAGCGACTGCGCATCCTAAGAGCTTTTTGAAATTTTTAGTAATTACTGTGATAAATAAGGTGTTCTCGAGAAAATTTATAGACTACTCAGAATGAACAGTGCAGTGTTGAGAGCCGATGTAATTTATGGTCTCTGACAGCTGACTGCAATTGAAAGCTGTCAAGGACAAATTGCCTTTAAAGACGGACACATCTCAAAATGAAGATCCATTGGCCAGGTTAGGTTTTTGCCTGTTTTTAATTTGAGCAAACCAGTAATCCAAACCACAGGTAAAACAGTCATGTGTGGAACAAATAATGAATATGTTGTAGTTTGGCTCTGTGCCCTACAATTTTAAAAGTTTGATTTTCGATTTCCACTTTTTTCAATATAGTTTTGTTTGCTTCAGCATTTTTTTTTTTAATTTAGCAATTCTGCCAAAAGTTTTATAGCCTATCAGATTGTAAGTTTGGTGTCCTTGGCCATGAGTCTAGACAACTTGCAGCAGTTAGGTTAACAGATGTGATTTTTATCATCATTGTATCATTGGACGGAATGACAGATTACAAAGCCACAAGTGGATGTGTCTTGGAGGGTGATACTGTTGGTGGTTTCCCGTTGTAGTGAGTTTATTATTTTTTTTGTGTGTGCACCAATCAGTTATCTCTTCACAGCCTGGAGATCTGGAGATTTACATTTGTGCGGCATGTATGTGAGGAATAGTCTGCAACAAGGTGTACATAAAAGGGTATTTAGCTCAATAATCTTTCTGTGGAACTAAGCAGCCATCTTGAAGCAAAGAGTGCAATGATGGTTTTCTGACTTATAGGCAGCAATCGTTTAACACAACTTCCACACAGAATTGTGAATTCATTCAGACCACAGTAACGTGTAATGTCATGGGCTTATTTCAGCAAGTGTTCATGTTTTATTGTAACTTTGTTTAGTCGCTGTGAGGGTGCATGCTGCAATACCTCCCATATTATCTCCAGAAAACAAGTCTTTATGTTTAATATGTTTCACAAACTGCCTGGCCAAAATAAAGTTACCGCCTGGATTTAACTAAGCAAATAGGTTACAGCCTTCTATTGGATAATTACTGCAGCCATTAATATGTTTCAGCTGGCAACAAGTTATTTAACCTTAACTGATGCAGTGAGTAGCTACGTTCTAATTTCTTTAACAAACATGTTGGAGGTCATATCCTGTGGTCGTGGAAAAGATGTTCCCTTTTTTCAAATTATTGTCTAGCGTGAAGCAAAGAAAAAAACTATGATTACTGAAACCACTAAAATTGGCTTAAGAACTGCCCAACATGTCATTAAAACCTGGAAACATTATGGCGAACCATCATCTTCAGGGAAGGAATATGGTTGGGGAAAAAAAATCTTGAATGATCATGATTGGAGATCACTAAAACGTTTGAAATCAAATCATAAAAAATCAACGGTAGAACTCATGGCTATTTTTAATCGTGTAAGCAAGAGCTCTTCCACATGCACAATGCAAAGAGAGTTTAATGGATTGAGAATAAACAGCTGTGTAGCTTTAAGAAAACCACTTCTCAGTGAGACTAATCGGAATAAAGGCTTCAGTTTGCTAGGAAGCATAAAGATTGGACTCTGGAGCAATGGAAGAAGGTCATGTGGTCTGTTGAGTCCAGATTTACCCTGTTGAAAAGTGATGGGCATCAGAAGAAGAGACGTGGACGAAGTGATCCACCCATTAAGCCTAGTGCCTACAGTACAAGCCTGTGGGGGCAGTGTTACGATCGGGGGTTGCTGCAGTTCGTCAGGTCTAGGTTCAACAATGATATATGCTCAAAAAATGAGGTCAGCTGACTACCTGAATATACAGTCCTGAATGACCAGGTTCTTCCATCAGTGGATTTTTTTCTTCCCTAGTGGCCTAGGCATATTCCAAAATGACAATGCCAGGATTCATTGGGCTCAAATTGTGAAAGAGTGGTTCAGGGAGCATGGTACATCATTTTTACTCATGGATTGACCACCACAGGGTCTGGACCTAAACCCCATTGAGAATTTTTGAGATGTGCAAGAAAAGACTTGATGGAGCTGTCTGACTCTTGCATCATCAATACTGGATTTTGGCAAAAAAAAAAAATTAATGCAACACTGGTCAAAAATTGTAAATGCTGTGACATTGCATTAGCTTATTGAAATGATGCCATGGTGAATGCATGCTGTAATCAAACCTAAAGGCAGTCCAATGAAATATTAGCATGTATGAGTGTTTTTTTGGCCAGGCAGTGTATAAATGACAGGAATATCCTGCACAGCAAATGTGTTCATATTCACAAGTAATTAATGAAACTAATGTCCAAAATCAGTTTATTCATTAATGGTGGAGAACACTGGACATTACGTGCTGGTGAAGGCCTATTCATTTGCTGTGGTTAATTTGCAGTTGTTGGTTTATTAATAAAAAACCAAGAAAGTTGTCCCGATGAAGAAGCAGACTCTGATGTTTGTAGCAAAAGCAGGAAAAAGTTTATTGCACAGCTGGCCGTGGGAACAACAGTATGATGCAGAGTTCTAAAATTCCTTAATTTTGTAAGAAACTTTATACATGTTAAAGTACAGACATTTGCATATGATTTCTTTAATGTTATCAGAAGTTGTTAATGATTGGTCCTGGGGTTTACACATTGATAAAAAGGGATACTCTACTATTGGGCCTCTCCTGAACCTCTCAACTTAATTGGTTCAATAGACTCCCAACCCCCGGAAGTGAGCTCCATATGTGGGCATACGGAACCTCCAACTAAAAGGCGCTCGTGCTGAAGACAAACGGAGATCCCAGCAGCAATTGGCAAATTGGTGATATGCCCTGTCGGACCAGACGGCTTCTCTTTATCTCCTAATACACATTCATCAAACCGTCTGGCTCACCTCATATTGCTAACACCCAAAAATCCTGTTTCCCAACACAGTCAACCCCATAATATCCTATCATACAATGACTTCCCATTTTATTCCAGAAATCCAATAAAGAGAGAGCTTATATCAGTAATGAACAAGCACTGAGAGGACCCAAGCATTAAAAACTATAAGGAAGTTGAAGACTGGCAGTTGTACTAGTTGCGGTAGAGTATTGCAGATTTAATGAGTGGAATAACTTGAGCTCAGCATTGGACAAAATATTTTGTAAAAGCATGGGACAGGGAAATAAGGGCATTGTGAAATTTATTAAATTTCTCTTGCTCTTTTTCCTTCCTTTTTCATTTTGCTTTTGTAATCCATTCCATTTATGTTTGAATACTGTCTAAAATATTTTCTATTTATTCTATAGGATCAGCACTTAAGTGGACAGGAAAGCATTTGAACAATATAGTTATGAGATTGTGGGTTGTGCAAGAATTTGGAATATCTTTGCAGCAGCACAGCTTCGTTGAAACTTTTTGTCACTTCTTACCTTGGCTCCGTGTCAAAAAGCGTAATTGGGGAAACTCAGTGAAGATTTGTGGAGGACTGCACTCTTCATAAGTACTACTTGCCAGCATGAATTTTTGTTTTGATCAGCACGTTTCTCTCTTGAAGTTCCTTAGCCTTGAGATGGACTACCTACCCCCATCCCCATCCCCCAGGCTTATGCTTGACTACTCTAGACTTTGTATGTATTAGGTCATGTGGCTCTGCCTCATGTGGGAGAGATTTAGATGCTAGCACACTGAAGCCATTGTAGACATAAACAAAAGAGATGGGCCTTAAAGGATTTTCACATTTACTATACCTGGCATGCATTCAAAGCAAACAATTTGTATTTTAGATTATATGAATTGTGAAAATAGAGACAACTGTTGCTTTATAGGGTCAACCTATTATGTTTTTGTCACACTTAAATGTTTCAGATCATCAAACAAATTTCAATATTACACAAAGATAACCCGAATAAATACAAAATGTAGTTTTTAAATGATGATTTCATTTATTGAGGGAAAAAAGCTATCCAAACCTACCTGGCCCTAGGTGAAAAAGTAATTGCCCCCCCCCTTGTTAAATCATGAATTAAATGTGATAAACCACATTTTTTGAGTTCAATTTCACTAGCCACACCCAGGCCCGATTAGTGCCAGACCTGTTGAATCAAAAAATCACTTAAATAGAACCTGTCTGACAAAGTTAAGTTGGCTAAAAGATCTCAGAAAGCAACTCATCATGCCGTGATTCAAAGAAGTTCAAGAACAGATGAGAAACAAAGTTATTGACATCTATCAGTCTGGACGGGGTTACAAAGCCATTTCTAAGGCTTTGGGACTCCAGCGAACCACGGTGAGAGCCATTATCCACAAATGGAGAAAACTTGGAACAGTGGTGAACCTTCCTAGGAGTGGCCGACCTACTAAAATTTCTCCAAGAGCACATCAACGACTCATCCAGGAGGTCACAGAAGAACCCAGAACAACATCTAAAGAACTGCAGGCCTCATTTGCCTCTGTTAAAGTCAATGATCATGATTCAACAATAAGACAGAGACTGAGCAAAAATGGCATCCATGGGAGAGTTCCAAGGCAAAAACTGCTGCTGACCAAAAAGAACACGAAGGCTCATCTCACATTTGCCTAAAAACATCTTGATGATCCCCAAGACTTTTGGGAAAATATTCTGTGGACTGGCGAGACAGAAGTTGAACTTTTTGAAAGGTGTGCACCCCGTTAAATCTGCTGTAAAACTAACACAGCATTTCATAAAAATAACAACCAACAGTCAGATGTTGTGGTGGTAGTGTGATGGTCTGGGGCTGCTTTGCTGCTTCAGGACCTGGGCGACTTGCCGTAATTGATGGAACCATGAATTCTGCTTTCTACCGGAAAATCCTGAAGGATAATGACCGATCATCAGTTTGTGACCTCAAGCTCAAGCGCACTTGGGTTTTGCAGCAGGACAATGATTCGAAGCACACCAGCAAGTCCACCTCTGAATGGCTTAAAAAAAAAACAAAATGATGGTTTTGGAGTGGTCTAGTTAACGTCTGGACTTACTGATTGACATGCTGTTGCATGACCTTAAACAGGCCGTTCATGCATGAAAACCCTCCAATATGGCTGAACTAAAATAATTCTGCAAAGAAGAGTGGGCCAAAATTCCTCCACAGCAATGTGAAAGACTCATTGCCAGTTATCGCAAATGCTTGATTGCAGTTGTTGTCGCCGAGGGTGGCACAACCATTTATTAGGTTTAGGGGGCAATTACTTTTTCACATAGGGCCAGGTAGGTTTGGATAGCTTTTTTCCTCTCAATAAATGAAATCATCATTTAAAAACTGCATTTTGTATTTACTCGGGTTATCTTTGTCTAATATTAAAATTTGTTTGATGATCGGAAACATCTAAGTGTGATAAATATGCAAAAAAATAAGAAATCAGGAAGGGGGCAAATACTTTTTCATGGCACTGTATATTGAGTGCTTTTTTGCAATGGCATTTTCATAGCAGTAGCGTATTGATTCCATGGGCCCAATTTTACTTATTAACCACCCAGACCTGACCTAAGCTGCAAACTGCTATCCAGAGTGCTTTCTATCAAGTGCTCATAGTAGTGGGAAAATCTAGACTATATGAAACTGGGTTACTAAAACTGGGTATATGGCTGGACTATGAGGACATGAGCTATTTGAGATTGTTTGCCCTGTGGCTGTAAATTTTCATTTGAAATTTTAACAACATTTCGAACTTGTTGAAAAATTCTTAAAAATTATTAAATTATTAAGTTCGAACTATTGTTCTAATTCAATATGTAGCCTACTATATCCTTGACGCTGCTATGGTGGAATGTTTTATGGTGGAATTTGCCCTTATCAGAGTGGAAGGGAAGATGAAGGATGAAACTTAGGGTTTGAAAATTGCGTGCAGAGTAGAGAAATTTTTATTATCTTCTGGCACAATGCATTTTGCAGCAAACGGTTAAGAAAAAGGTTTTAACATGACTATTCATTAAGAAAAAGTTTTAACATGTCAGTTCACTACTTGCAGCATTTCTTAAAAGACTAAATGAAATATAGCCCTCTTTTGCCCAGTTTACACTTAGTCGGGTAACAGGTTCTAGTACAATTGACTAAACCCCGTAATGATTTTGAAAATCCAATGAAAATTGACAATGAAATGCTTGACACTCTAACATAGCTTCATGAAATGTTAGCAGCAAAGCTAACATTGGGAAGTAAAATCAGGTAGCTTGTTAAGCCAGATTTGGTGACAGGTCACATCAATTAGTTTGGTAGTTTTTACCAGTAGCGGTCCATTGACGATAACAAAAGGCCTTCGGTAACCTCACTTTTCAAAGCTTAATTACCTAATCCTCTCACAGTTTACTAAGCATGATTAGCAACAATTGCAAAGGGTAGAATGACTGTCAAATTTAGTTTTGATACAATTGCTCGACGTTGGATCACAAAGTTACAAGGCATTTCTTCTGCGTGTAAATGACGACATAAAATGTCTTTATAAATTCTGAACTCATGTAGCTCCTGAAAAGGCACAGATTTGCGTAAATTAGTTTGCAAGGCCCATTAAGCAGTAAGGTAGGGGAACCTGTTTTATATTCTGAATATAGTCGTGGCTAAAGGATGTTGTTAGACATGACGCACAGAGGATTGAGATTATACGGATGGCGATGAGCCGAATAAATGCAAAAAATCCAAGAGGGATGGTAGTCAGCAAAAGCTTTGGATTTTTTGCAACCTAAAAATGTTGCATTAATTACATAAATGTAGCCAACATGCAATCACTTTGTCAATATCATTGTTTGATTGGCAATCAGGCAAACTTAAATGGGAATGGCTTGAGAGCAATCATGCGGTAAACATTGAGGTTACTGAAGGCCCTCAGAACATCTTATAGTTACTAACATTGAGACAAATGATGGTTGTAGTTTATAGTGTGTTCTTCTCAATGTTGAAATGTTGTAAAAAAAAATTTCACAGTCAATCCTAATTAAGTTGACAGACTTGTATTTCTAGCAAATACTGTGCTGTGGACTATTGCACGCATTGTTTCTGTTAGTTATTAATAACTTAATTGGAATGCTGCTTTGTCACATTTTGACCCACCCGCCTGAAACTAGTATTAGAGAGTCCGCGAGATGTGGGTCAACCCACCCATCACTACTTCATGTATCACGAAAACTGTTAATTGCAGACACACTATTCTATTTGTGTGCGCTTATGGTGAAATTAAAAATGGGGTTCGTCACTTTAGATGCGGTTAACTGAAGTCATGTGCGGACTGGCTTATGTTTCAGAAAGATGCCAAATATTGCCATGTATAACCTCATTAAAATGACTCTTTGACTGCTACAATCTAACTTACTTAGAAAACATCCCTGAAATATAGCCACACCTTCAATATCTATCTGTCTGCCCTGTTGCATATTGTCCCAGCAGAAAAATACCAATTAGTCCTTGCAGCTGACGGAAAATAGGAATAGAGGGAGCAGTTACTCTGTGCAAGTATCGTCAGACGTAATGCAGGCATAAAATCCTGGTCTCATGTATTTGTTTTCATAAATTGTTCCATATATTATTTTAATGTAGTCATGTCTATAGTGACATTCCCCTCTCCATTGAAAATGCATTAAGATGTACAAGCTTTAGATACTGTTTCTGTGGAGGTCTGATCAATGCACAGATTGTTGTATAACAAATATGGAACAAGTAGGCATCCAAAATTCAAATTGGGCTTTTTAAATCATGTTTCCCAATGTTTTAATATCCAGCAACATTCATGTTTGTCTCACAGCAGTAATATTTCTGAAATACAGTTGCTTGTTTACCTTATTAATAAAATAAAGCACTTGATGTAATCCCGTTAAATAGCCTCATTTTGAATGAAACTCTGTGATTTGGAGGGCAAATGTTAGCTTTTTTGACTACCAGTCAACAAATGATATCAGGAAATTCTGATTTACTGAAAAATTACTGATTGACATTCAGCTATTCACTGAGGAGCTCTCCCCTCACAATTACTGAGTCACCTCACTCACAAAGACCATAATATGCTCTCATTCGATGCTCATATCCAAAATGCCTCAATTGTCATTCTTCACATTTTGAGTTTGAATGCATTAGGGCTACGGCTATGCACACGCATGAAATTATCATGTATTTAAATGAGGAATAGAGAAGGGATTTCATCTCTTATAATGGCTATTACAGTCATTAAATAGGGTGTGCACAGTTAAATAAAGTTTTCTTAATCACTACTGTTTATGACTGCAATTACGTTTCGCCTTTGCTTACAAAGAATTGTATCCTCTTAAATCCAAATGTTCCCATGTGGTTGTGGGGGCACTATGCGATTTACATAAATCATTCAAATGAGTAATGTACTAATATATAATTAGCAAAATACCTTGTACATCAATATAATCATTCATTATCCTTTAGAGACATCTCTTCTTGAAAACCAAGTCATTGTTCTGGTCAAAATATTCAAGTTATTACCTTAACCCCTTTGCGCAGAATACAAATAATGCCAATTTTTTCCTGTTTCGCAAGAGCCTATTTAGGCTTTTAACTTAGTATTTGTGTCACAGATTGTGGAAAATTATTCCAGTGAAGCAAGGCATTTGGAAATTCAATTACATAATTATTCAGGAATTAAATTTTGGAATTTACGGATGCCGGCGTCTATATCTGCACAAAGGGATTAATCAAAACATTTTAACAGTGGTATTGACTCACCTATATTTACTGCTGGTCACGCCTTTTGACTAATACATACTCTGGTAAATGGTCCAGGATCATAACAAGACATGGTTTTTAAAATCTTTAAGCAATTTGGCCTCAAGAAAATCAATTTGGATTTGTTATTTATTTGCTGTTTATATTTACATTATTTTCTGAAGGCAACCGGAAAACGCAAGGTATATTGCACTGAAGATTATGCATCCACTTTCTGCATTGTTGAAGCCACCAGTCAAGTTCTGATGAAGGTCTCCAGTAACGATCTTGAGACTATTGTCTTCTATTTGATGGGATCACCACATGCCCCTGTGGTGTTGGGTAGACTATGGCTAGAACGGCGTCATCCTTGCATAAATGACAACCCCAATTCCAAAATAGTTGGGACAAAGTGTAAATTGTGAATAAAATCAAAACGCAATGACTTTCAAATCACACCAGCCAGTATTTTATTCACAATAAAACAGATATAACATAGCAAATGTTGAAACTGAGAAATTTTACAATTTTATCCACAAAATGAGCTCATTTCAAATTTGATGGCTACTACAGGTCTCAAAAGTTGGGACAGGGGCCTGTTTACCATGGTGTAGCATCCCCTCTTCTTTTTAACACAGACTGGAGGCATCTGGGCATTGAGGAGACAAGTTTCTTGAGTTTAGCCATTGGAATTTGATCCCACTCTTGTTTAATACTGGATTCCAGCTGCTGGAGAGTTCTGGGTCTCCTTTGACAGACTTTTTGTTTAATTATGCGCCAAATGTTCTCATTCGGTGAAGGATCAGGACTGCAGGAAAGCCAGTTCAGCACACGGTCTCTTCTACTACGAAGCCATGCTGTTGTAATAGCTGCAGTATGTGGTTTTGCATTGTCCTGCTGAAATACACAAGGCCTTCCCTGGACTATATGTCATCTGGAGGGGAACGTATGTTGCTCTAAAACCTTTATATACCTTTCTGAATTCATGGTGCTTTTTAAAACATGCAAGTGTCTCACACCATATGCACTAATGCATCCCCATACCATCAGAGATGCTGGCTTTTGAACTGAACGCTGATAACAGGAGGGGTGGTCTGTCTCCTTTTTAGCCCGGAGGACGCAACTCCCATGATTTCCAACAAGAATGTCAAATTTGGACTCGTCTGACCACAGGACACTTTGCCACTTTGCTACAGTCCATTTTAAATGAGCCTTGGCCCACAGAACACGGCGGCGCTTCTGGATCACGCTCAACAATGGCATCCTTTTTGCATGATTGAGTTTTAGGTGGCATCTGTGGATGGCATGGTGGACTGTGTTTACAGACAGTGGTTTCTTGAAGTATTCCTGGGCCCATTTAGTAATGTCAATGACAGAATCATACCGGTGAGTGATGCAGTGGCGTCTGAGGGCCCGAAGATCACGGGCATCCAGTAAAGGTCTTCGGCCTTGTCCCTTAAGCAGAGATTTTTCCAGTTTCTCTGAATCTTTTGATGATGTTATGCACTGTCGATGATGAGACCTTCAAAGCCTTTGCAATTTGACGTTGAGGAACATTGTTTTTTTAAAGTATTCCACAATTTTTTTACGCAAGCCTTCATAGGTTGGAGAGCCTCTGGCCGTCTTTACTTCTGAGAGACTCAGCCTCTCTAAGACATCCCTTTTATAGCTAATCATGTTACACACCTGATGCTAGTTGGGCAATTGCACGGTAACGGAATTACGATCAAGAGTAATTTTCATGTCATTTTTACCTGCCATCTATTACTCTAATGCAGTACCTACTTGCCTGTGCTTTTATCAGTTCCACTGGCATGCCTACTGAGTTGTATAACACAAAGTTTGGGGTAATCTATTTTGTAGAAGGCTATACTATATATTTTTGCTTTTACTTTGACAGGCATTTCCCTGAAATCTGGCAATGATGGTAGTAGGTTTAAGCTTAAGTTGATGGCCTAGGATGTTGACCAGGCCATGGTAAGTTTATATTGACTGGTATGTTCCCAGATATTTTGTAGGATGCCATTTATGAGAAAGAGGCAGCGGTAACGGAATTACAAAATGGTAATGGAATTACATTTTCTGATAATCTACTAAATTTATTATACTCAAAACAACAAAGCAATTGAAAATTGGTATCATAAATGATGTTTGTGTTGCTGACCTCCTGTTGAACCAAAGTTTTGATCAACAAGTCTGGGCAAAAGGAAGGCAATACATGATATTATGAAAATAACTCATTTCTGAACCAAAATGTGAGCTTATAATGAATATCAGAGGTCACATGCATGAAAATTGTTGTTCTTTCACTGACTGGATCCTGAAACATTTGTTTTTACTTTGTAACAGTGTTCCAGCATCATTGAATGGGTAAATATTGTGAGTAATGAAGTCGGTAACGGAATTATAGCAACACAGCCAATGTCAAAAGCACTGTGCAAATCTCAAATGTGTCATTGCTTGCAATATCTATATTCTTTCTTTTCTCAGTCATGAATGGAAGTCTCTTCACACAAAAGAAAATGTATGAAATATCAATTACTCAGCTCCTGAAACTTGAGCAAAGCTCAAAATGAACATGTTAACATTAAACACTAGTAAATGAACCATAAGTATTATCCATTTTTGGCAGAAGACAAACACTGTTTATACAAATGTAATCCTGTCCCTTCTATCCATCTGTGGCTCTTTGTGCTCAGACGTCCAGCGCAGCGTGACGATGGGAGCCGCACAGCTCAGTCGTTATGTCGAAAATCGCCACTTTGTGTAATTTTTGGGCACCACGGCCACTTGAAAAAAGGGCAAGCCAAACTGGCCGTTTGGGTAGTCGGCCATGACTGCCTCACAGGGGGGCAACCACGGCAATTACCGCTAGGCCGTGGTATAATTCATGCGCTAGTTATGGAAACTTAAATCACTCAACTATAGATGTCCAAAACAATGAACCTCTATGCTCCATAAAGTCCTCATGCCACCTCGTCCCATCTTCTGTTTTTCACTGGCTTTCAGAATAATTCTATAATTCCGTTACTGGTGTAATTCCGTTACCATGTAATTCCGTAGCCACAAATTTTCCAGGATTACAGCTAAGCATTAGAGAGGTTAATGTCTGAAATTCAGTATAGACATAAGAAGGAAGAGAATTCTTAATAACAATAAAATAAATGCAGAAATAAGATGATGAAGAGAACTACACTGCAATTTCGGTAACGGAATTACATTGAAAAATGACAAATTTCACAATGAGCCACTGGAATTGTGTGTTTCAATTTCCTGCAATGACTTACAGTCTCAAATACTTTGGCTACCAATGTATGGAAATACAGTAAATACCAGGAAATAGCTAAATATCTTTTAGGAGTTGTCAGCTTTGGAAAAATAACCTTTGATCCTTATCCTGGAGCTAAAAAAAATTACAAAATTCAAATCTAAATTTTGAGAAGACCGTCAAAGATATTTCAAAACAGTTTTCAGTGTCTGATTTGGTAATGAGTAATCTACATGAAAACCTATATATTTCTAATATAGAACACTTTTAGAAAATTGCTGTTTTAGCATCTCTCATGGGGAATTGCCCAGTTAACTTAATTACTTGCTAAATGTTCTTTCATCTGATTCTCTTATATATTAACTGCTTTTTCAGCCCTTTTTTGCCTGTGTCCAAACTTTTTTGAGAACTGTTGCAGCCAGAAAATTTGAAATAAGCTCATTTTGTGGATGAAAATGTAAAATGTCTCAGTTTCAACATTTGAAATGTTATCTATGTTCTACTGTAAATAACATATTGGCTCATGTGATCTGAAAGTCATTGCATTTTGATTTTATTCACAATTTACACTTCGTCCCAACTATTTCGGAGTTGGGGTTGTGATTTTAGTGGTTGAATGCAAGAATGCAAGCTGTTATCAAGGCCATAGGAGGCCATACAAAATATAAAGTTTTTTTGGTTTTTGTGTGAATAAGGACTTATTTAGTTGTTTCAGTTTGTTTTTTGCCAAAGAAATATCAATATAATTTTTAGATTTCCACATGTTTTTGACAAATTTCTAAAGTATTTGTGTTTTCTTGTTTTTATGACAGGTGGTCTAATAAATTTGTTCAACACTGTAGATTTCTATTTGATGATGATGTTTCTACTTTCCATGTTTACGCCATCAGTGAACTGTGTGTGTGGAGGGGAAAGATGGCATCATCACTTTAATCTATGTCACAACTTTTTGCCAACGGTGGAGTAGGAGTTTCCATTTGAAAAACTGGGAGAAGAATGCAGATGGAGTCACTCTTTAAGTTCCTGGTCTACTTCTTCCCTTGCTGGATTGTTCTCTTCCATCCTTAGCTTTAACTTCTCTCGATTACTAGTTCCAATTTATTAGGGAATCTCTTCCCAGTTTTCAGTCTTAACAAGTGGCCTCTACTGGTCTCTTCTGCACCCAGTTTGAAGGTATGCACTTGCTGGTGTGCCCTGGTGAATTCAGCTAGCCATCCCTGCTACTGATCTCAGCCCCTTTGACTGCGCCTTTCCTATCCACCCTGTGATCTAGTTTGCCCCTGCCTCGCTTCAGACCATCCCCTGATCAATCGTGTTTTAGTGCCTTTGAGTTAAAATCTTATTCTGAAAACAAAGTAGTCAGTTTGTTTTTTTTCTCTATGATCTGCATCTGGCTCTTGTTCTGAAAATATTTGACCGTGGTGATAAATCGTGATAAGTCCTCATACAGATGATGGGTGATTTTTAACCAGAGAGAAGTACTCGGACTGACCCCTCTGACTGCGCCTTCCTTATCCCTCCTGTGATCCAGTTTGCCCCTGCCTGGCTTCAGACCAATGACCCTGACCAATCGTGCTTAAGTTAAAGTCTTCTTCAGAAAGCAAAGAAGCCAGTTTGTTTTCTCTATGATTTGCGTCTGGCTCTTGTTCTGATGGGTGATTTTTAGCCAGAGAGAAGTATTTTAAGTCCTTGGAGCATGGTATAAAATGATCAACATGGGTATACTACCTTATGCTGGTATGGCGCTGTATTGATTTTTAATGCAAGCTTCGGCTGTGCCAACTATGGCTGGCAGTACTGGAGGGTTTAAACCATAAATAATTCTGTGGACTCCAGGTGAACCACAGTGCTTCATGTCACTTTCTTTTTCATAATGGTGGAAATCGGTACATTTGAGCAATGATGGGTTTATTATTGGCAAGTGGTAACCGTGTACCAGTTTGACAGCTTATTGATACATTATATCATATCTTTTGTGGGAAACTCAACCCAAAATCAGCACACTTTGTCTGTCACACCAAATCAGGTATTGCAACTAGTATAGAGAAAGGTTTCTCTGCAGCTGGTAACTATGAAGGGTTTTTTTGAAGTTTTTTTTTTTTAAGTATAGTAAAGATCTCGGTGCTGTGGAAAAGAGTCTGTGCTATGGAAAAGTAATGTCAGTAATTTATTTTACTGAAACACTAGCTGACTGAAGAATATGTGGTTGTCTTTTTGCTTTGCCTTGAAGGCCAAGAACGTTTTGGAAATATGACCAGAGTCTACTACCGGGAGGCCATGGGTGCTTTCATTGTGTTCGATGTTACCCGACCAACGACCTTTGAAGGTGTGAAAAAGTGGAAGGAGGACTTGGACTCAAAATTGACTCTATCAAATGGCAAGAACATCGCCACTGTCCTCCTTGCAAACAAATGTGACCAGGGCAGAGATGTGCTGATGAATAATGCCATCAAAATGGACCAGTTCTGCAAAGACAATGGCTTCGTCGGCTGGTTCGAGACATCAGCTAAGGTAACCCCCTTAGCTACTTCGTGTTATCCTGCCTGTGAATGACATCCAGTTGGGTCCTTTCCTACTGGTACAAGGGGAAAAAAAAAACTGATTTTATGAATGATGCAATACTCAAGCCTCTCCTCACAATTGGGATAAATTTGTTGATCCTGACCATGATTGTAAACATGATTTTGCTACAATTTTTTTCTTACCTGGTCAAAGTTAAATTCAATATGCATTGAATTTACAATCAAATAAGTATTAGAAACCTTTATCATACTCTAATTCAGGGTGTTCAGGATCATTATTTTGAAACCTATTCGGAAGCAGATCAGATGTGTTGATTCCAGGCGTCACTAAAGTATGTGTTTTACAGTAGAAAAAATTTGATGTCTCAAGCCTTTTATCATTCTGAAAGAAAGCATTGTGGTAAATCAAGACACTTACTAACCATTGCCTAACTGATAATGGGAAAATTACATCGATGGGAAATCACATGATGGGATAAAATTGATGGCCCTAAAAACAAAATCAATGCTTCAAAAATATTTTCTCTACCAAGTACTTTTTCATTTGAGATATTTGGATTGAAATGAAACTTATTGAATAAAATCAAAGCTTAATTGCAGCTTAATGTATTTGGTGACAAATAATTCCTGCAAATGATTCTAAATCCGACTTTGGAGCAGTGTTTAAGAGGAAGAGGAAGGATGTTGATGGCTTTATTATTAGAAACTGGGGCAGATATGGTTGTAATTTGATTAATGAATACTTCTTCTCAAAGACCTCTAGAATTTCACAGATTTGTGGAGGAGGCTTTGGAATGAATTCTGTCAGAAAGGTGAGATTCAGGGTAGTGTTTTTAGGATTTTCCATCTCTATTTCTTGCTTTACACTCTTTCGTACCTTTCGACATATACCTATACCTATGTTTCTGTCCTGACAAAACGAAGTACTATACTTCTAACAGGGAGGTTCCACATTCCTGCCGCACTAAACAGAGGTCATGGATGATGGATTAGAAGTCACAAACCAACCTAAAAAAACAGGCTCAGAAACGGCTTGACTTTACATGCCGTATGTTTCTCCAGTTTTTACTTAGCCGGTCTTTTGGTCAATGACTTTTAAGTGAAATGCCCATCAGAAAGAAATTTTGGGTCTGTCTGGTAGCATTTAAAAGTTGTTGAATTTGGTATTTTAGTATTATGCATTCTTATATGTGACCAGTGATAGCAAAATTAGTCTTTCAGGAGCTGAGTCACAATTCCTGCGCATGCTTGCAAATTTGAACAAATTCCCCTCAACTGCAAATCAAAATCAAGAAGGTATTTTTCTTCTATGATTATTGGCGATGGCTACCAGCTTACATTCGTTGTAAACTTTGGCTGAAGCTTAAATAGCACTTTGAGTCCTCAATTTTCCGTGGAAAGCTCCTTAATATGAAAAGCATAATGCCAGCGTAACTAAAATATATAAATGCAATGCAAGACGAAGATGGATTGGCAATGATGGAATCAGATTATGACTTGCAGTTAAGCAGATTCACTTGTGTAGGTTTTAACCTCTGAGTATGTGCTGTAAGCATGACACAGCTCCTTTAATGACCAAAAATTCAAAATTGAGTTCTCCACACCATTGTGTAGATGACACTGTAAGCTTTGCAATGACGCTTAAACTAATCACCTGCCAGGATACGAGGGTCATAACATGGGTCCCAAGTTGGAAGGATTCAAATGCTGCTCCATAACGACTATCCTCAGATTATTATCCACCTGCGCTGTCTGATAGAAGAGTCACTGATCTGATATGGCGACACATAGTGAACGCCCATCTGCAGAGGCGGAGCCCCCAACGTAGAAAAATATTGACAGATGTGCCGGGCTGATTCCCGGACAGCTCTGGCCCAATTTAACCCCTGCATATATGCATATAGAACTCGATATATCACACACAATGCAGCATAGTAATTTAGATTTGCTGGTCAGAAATAATTTTTTGGGGGGCAACAGAAAATCAACTTTTGATCTCTTGCGCTGATAGCGGGTTTATTTTACTTCCTCGCAGGTCTGCGGGTTATGCTCTTGATTTGCGGGTCTGACCCGCCATATGCGATCACTTGGGGGCTATGCATGATCCCTAGCATAGCATCAAGGCTAATTTTTTTTTTTACAGCTTTCAACAGCTGCTATTGGTTGCTTGTGACATGTTATAACAAACATCATATATGGAAAGGGGGGATTGCGTATGTTTTATTGGTACATAGATGATGGGGATTCCCCAGCAAAAATGTGGACAAATTTATTGATGAAATTGGTTAATTTATGGCTTTGTTTCAGATCATTTTTCCATCACAAAGTGAACTTCTGTTTACAAATAGCCTATTTTGTACCCTTTATCAATGTTTTCTCGCCAAGAAAGTGTATCAGGTGGAATTTTAACATTATAAAGTGGCTGAAAATGGATAAAACAATTTTTTGATAATTTAGACCCTCGGACACATATTAGGCATTTAATGGAAATGCATAGGCATGACTTAAGACTCATTTTGCTGTCATGGGTCACACATGATACATTTTTTGAATTTTTTGAATTCCTTCAATCTCTGAATGCTTGAACTGCAACTAAGCATGGAAATCAGAATGTAAGATTAAGCATTTCAGCCTTGTCTAACATTGTAGCTGGCAAGCAAGTCATTCATTCCAGCCAATCCAGACCAAAAATCTATCTTATAGAGGTATATGAGTTAGTAAATATCAATTTAGGAAGACTGGAGGCAAATGATTTAAAGGACGTTTCTTTAATGTCCTATGTACTCAGTTTCAAAAAGATCACAAGCAGAGGCACAAGTACAGATGCAAGCCTGGATTACTTCAGCTGCTACTAACATTGAATGATATAATAAAAAGGACACTTTTTCATGTGTAAACGTCATTCACACAGGATATTGCTGACCTCACCTGTTTGCATCAGCTGCCGTTTCCTTTCAGAAGTGTTGCATTGATGTCATGAGAATTATGATGAAACTTTTCTGGCAAAAACAATTTGGAAGCACCTGCCTTAGTGGGGGTATTTGTGCAGGAGCAAAGGCTGCTGCTTTTTTTTTTAAAAAAAAAAAATTATCAGTGATCTGTAAAATAGTGCTGCAAAACAGTTAGGGACTATGATCTCTATATGTGCAGGTTCCACGCGAGCTGCAGCTGAACCGGCAGATATCCAGCCCAGAGTCCCCGACTGTCTAAGGTGTAGGATACTATTGGGGGGTCGGTGGAGGAACTGTGAAGAATGTGTTTGCGGCCCCAAGTCAATCTTGCCAGGGAAACTGTATGGCGTGTAAAAAAAATGTCAAAACTGTCACGTTTAGAGTTGACAAATTGCATTTCAGTTCTTACTAGATGTGTCGGAATTTAGAAAAACACAGGAAGGAGAAAGATATTGAGGGACAGTTGGTGCTGATGCTGCTTTGTGAGTGAAAGTACGTCGGAATTAGTTTCATCTGAGAGAAGAAGCACAAAAACCCAAGACCCATTGTTTTTTTTCATTGACCTGTCTATGAGATATCCTGTGGGCTATGAAAGCTGGCATTCACCCCAGCTGAGAAATTGGCAGGGTGCGAACTAAGGGGGAGCTAGAGGGAGCTCGGCTCCCATTAGTAAGACATGAGCTCCCCTGAAAACACAATTTGTGAAATTTTGGGGGGTCTCCAAAATATTGACAATATGTTATTTTTGCACGGCATTTTATCATAGATGCTGCATTAAAACGGCAATTACTGATGCATGATTTATGCCAGTGATTAAGGATTAATTAACTTTGTTCTTGCCATGACCACTGAAGCATGGCGGCACTATGTCATAAACGTCACTCACGCAATTAGAGAAACAACAAGAAACTTTTATAGCTCCTCTCAGTTTCCACGCCAAGTCACATTATTTTCCGTGGTTAGTAGTCTGCAAAAAGCAGAGACGTCAAAAAGAAAACAGGAAAGTTTACTTGATTTATTTTATGTCACTTCTGTGTTTAGGTAGGAGCTATTGCCAATTGTTCACGTTTAACATTGAATTGTGATGGGTGTTGAGATGGCTTTATTGGCAAGACGTAACACTGTACATATAGCCAAAGCAGGCTTCAAACATCTATTTTTACACACTTGGCAGGTAGCTGATTGCGGTTACCTCCGCAGACACTTCGGATAATCCGCCGGCTCATAAGATTAATATTCTGATTAATGGGTTGCAGCGGGTGAAATAAATCATCATCAATGATAAAAATATTAATTCTATTTTCTAAAATGTGAAAATATTTTAAGTGTAAATACTTGCAGCGTTCCCCCGCAACAGAAACATTTGTGTCTCCTGCCGCATGCGCAATTACGCATGAGACAGCAGTGTAACATCATTGACTACTTAAATATCCAAACATTTGCATCACTTCTAATGTTGCATTTCACATTTATTTTCAGGTTCTAATCAATACGTTCTGCAGCATGATCAGATTTTTGGCTCATCAATCAGATCATAGCTGTTCTTGATTTGCAGATCAAGTAGACAAGGTTTTTCAGAAAGTTGTAAACTGTTTTGAAATGTTTGTTGCCCGATTTGCTGCTTTCATATTCCGAATGGCAGTATTCTATATTTTGTGGTGCCGATGGGTTATCAATGGTTATTTTTACTCCACTGTCAAACTTCATTTATTGCGCATTGAATTGAATTGGCAACTACTGCGGCTCTGGTGTCTGCGTCTGTCCGTGTATGCAGCAGTTTTGAAGAATAAATGAGCCCCAAGTCTTGTCTTTGAGGCAAATGCCCCCCGAAAAAGTGAGCTCCCCTGAAAGCCACAGTATAGTTAGACACTGGAAATTGGCCTGCATTTATCCTGATCCAGAAAATCATTGAGACTGAATTTAAGTTTTCTTAGATTGAAAAGATTTATGTTTTTGTAAATTCATAACCTCCTGATGTCCTCAACTTTATTGGCATGGATATTTTGGTTGGAGGGAAAATAAGGGTGGAACACCCATGTCAGCTCTCAAGGGGATGGTTTAAAGCAGGATGACTTGTGAGAATCTGCTGTCCACCGTTGTTGTGAGAAATTAGCCCTGAATGTCAATCCCTACTGCTTCTCCTACCATCCAGCAACCTGCATGTCTTTTAGATGTATTGTCATTTTTAGTTGGTTTAGCGTCTTGTGTGCCTTCCCCTGCAGGTGTTATGCATTTGTGTTCCCTACTCCCATGTATTCCTCCCATGTAAATAAGCCCTACTTTGAGTCTGCAGAGTTTCTGGAATGTCCCTTGCTTTTTACCTATAGCAACCAGTCAATAATCTCCCTAGTTTGAGAATTTGTCTTCAGAAATTATCGTAATATTTAATGATTGTGAAATACGGAAGTACTCTTCTTTGTCTTATTTAACAGGAACAAGCACCCAAGCCTATTTCTCGGTCTCTAGGATGGGGACCACATTCCTGTTAACCTGCTTCTTCAGTTTGTTCTTCTGCCCAGTTTATTAGGAACCTTTCCCTAACCTTCAGCAGCCATCATGATTGGAACTGTGTTCCTACTTAACTCCTACTTAATTTACCTGCTATCTGATTGTTCTGCTTTAGCGAGGGTGATCTCCATCTGGCTTCTGCCCCCGGATGCCACTGGCTGGGCGAGGGCACGCCCCTTACCCAAGCTCATCAAGCATCAGAACTGAGCTGTCTTCATTCTACTCTGGGCTCCGTCCCACTCAGTCATTACCATATTCCTATCAATTAACCCTGCTATTGGACTGAACTCTTACTCTGCATCTAGCACCTTGTCTGGATCATAACAGCAAGTTGTGGTGAATAAATGGGTTAAGCAAAGGACTCCCATGCAGACTGACAAGGCTTGATTCCCATGTGAAACCATATATTGATTTATTTCTGAAAGAAATTTTAATGTTGTTTTCAATTTTGTTACTTCCAGTTCTTGGTCACAGTTTGGTTAATTTTAGGCAACAAAACCCTTTGGTTAGGTTTAGGAAAAGATCATGGTTTTGGGTTTAGAGAGACCCTTTCACGATGTTAACCACATCTTCAAAAAGCTTTCTACAGAAAGCTTTCTGGCAGAACGGCTTCATATCTAACTTCTCTCATGTGTCTGCACACCCTGTGCAAATATCTGTGGGAGACACAATGGAGAACCTCATGCATATTTAAGAAATAATTGTTTCTGACACTCATATTCAGAAAATATCTGGAGAATTAGAGCTATCCTTCTGTATCTCATTAATTCTGATCTGGAAGGATGAAAGAGAAATTGTATTCTCATTCTTTCATCACTGTCCTAATGGCTACCTTGAACATCTTTAAATGAACCACTTGTTGAGCCCAGTGGATTTAATTAGCACAGCATATTTCAGGAGGATATCAAATTTAATTTGTTTTAAAACTCATTATTCAGCACAATTTATTTGTTTTTGTCTCTTGTACGGCATTGTATCTGTTAAGCTTTCATCATGGTTCTCCAAAGTCATTGGATCTATTCTCTCTCTTTCTTTGTGTCTTTGTCTATTGTGCTCTCTCTCTCTCTCTCTCTCTCTCTCTCTCTCTCTCTCAGGAAAATATCAACATTGATAAAGCAGCCAATTGCCTGGTCAAGTACATCATTGCAAGTGAGAATGACATCCTCAAGTCAGTTGTACCTGACACCATTTCACCCTTACTCAACTCGAGAAGAAACAGCACATGCTCTGCCTGTTTTACATCGTAGGGCCGAGTGTGTGACGGGATGCTGATCGTGAGGCAGAAGGTGGTCAACATAACTGTATAATTAAGTGCTAAAGAAATGCTCTCCTATGTCTGGGTCCCTATTGTGTTGCTCTGTGACGATCTGAGCCACAATTACTTGTACAAACAGCAATAAGGTGGCAGTCATATGTGTCCACTTACTACCAGTCTTGCAGTTTTAATACTTGACTGGTTTCAGCATAATTGCCATCCTTGTCTGATGTGCAAATGCTTTACGGACAGGATGTGGTTCTCTTTCATGTTCTATCAGACATGGAGTTATAGCAAGATTTTATCTCACTTTTTAAATGCAAGTATATTCCTGTGCAATATTCTCTTATAATATCTAGGAAAAGTGGTTTGATCCTCTTGTTAATGCACATTCATTTTGAGATTTGTTGCATTGATCTTCAGTGACAGCCTGCATCATCATCATCATTATTATTATTATTATTATTATTATTGTTATTATTATTGTGTGCCAGGACACAGTCCAAAACCGAGGAGTTGGTACTGCTTAGATGGTTCTGATAAGCATGATTTATTGATGGGAGGAGTATTTTGAAGTTCTCCTGCTTTGGTGAAATGAATGCATGGACAGGCAAACACAGACTGTGCCAAACATACATGCATTCATGTGTATTTAAGCGTAAAGCTTCCTGATTGACATTACCACAAAATTGAGTTGAATTTTACTGAATCTCAAAAACTGACTTCTAACAAAAGTAACATTCTCACTATTTTTTAATGTTTGTGACCTCACCAGTCTCTTTTCTGACTCATTCCTTAAAAAAAAAACCTCAAGAATACAGGCCATTACCCCTTTTGAATATGAAGATTCTGCAGCTTTATCAATCAAAAACGTTCTTGTGTTTACGTGTATTTTTATAAACGCTGTGCCTGTGTACAGTGATTTATAAGAAAGCATATTGCGTAAAAAGCTTGGTTCTGTAGATCTTGAAATCTTGTTTCCCATAAATAAGGTGCAAGGGTTCTACCAGTTCAGTCATAAGCGCATACAACAGCAACATTGTTGGGAATGTTTTTCCCCATGCCTTCTAAAAGCATTTATTGTGAATTATCTAATCGCCGTGAGAAGACACAGTGGCACTCTTGCTTGGAATGTGAACAGTATTAGTGGATCCAGAATGCTGACAATAGAGTCTGGTCTGTCATACCAGCTTGCTGGTCCGTTAAGATCCCTTTGCTGTGTTGCATGTTTTGTCCTAGCCTAGCACAGCATTATGTTCTTGTTACCAAGGTGACAACCACATGCATACTCATAGTCTCTATTCGTAGAATGAATTCAAGGTCATCCACTGATGCTCTGTGTAAAGTACTCTATTCAACAGAATATGCTCAATGAAGCACTGATTTGGGTCAAATACTTCTTTTGATTATTTACTAACATTAAACAATTGCTACAGTTTGCACATTTTATAGGTGGTCCATGCTAAAGGCAGCTTTGACTTCTGACAAATCTCATGGAAGCTTTCAAATGGAAAATAATGGTCTCCAGTGACTGGGTGTTAATTCAAGTGCATGATAAGCTTTGCTGCTGAAGTGCTCAAACTGTCGAATTACGTTAATAGCAGCTGTACAAAAGAGGCTTCTGGTTACATACTACAAGCAGTATAATTCCCTGCTGGATGTGTGATAAGTATTATCAATAAATGTCCAGCTCTGTCTCTTTTCTCATTATTTGTTGTTCTTATTTGTGTTCAAAGTTTATGTTGTGTTTCTGAGAATCGCACAGAATCAATTTTGCCCTAAAAGGATGTATATTGCCATGAAAAAGATGAAAAAGTATTAAGCCCCATCCTGGGATATGTCCCCCAAAAGTTTAGTTGCTAACTATGGTAGCAAGTAACATACTTCTTTCTATATGGCTCTGGGGACATGTCCCCTGCACTTTTTGAAAAGTCAGTATTGGTCCCCCCCGCTTTTTACAGTCAGAAAAACCAATGTTTTATTCAAAAAAAAAAAAACCCTGAACACATTAGGACCTTGAGGAAACGGCGCCCGCCGAAGCTGCCAGTCCTTTTCAACTTCCCTCCCCTGTTCTCTCTAAGTCCTGCCTTTCATTCAAACAGTCAGACCATGGATGGAGTCACACTTAGTCAGAATCTAAGCCAAAGCGCTGGTGAATCTCACTGTCCAAACCCCCTAAAGCACCGAAGACGGAGGACATGGCTAAGATTTATTTTTAAAGAAAAACAGTGCGAGTCACATTAAACTCAGGTTACGAACTTAAATTTTGCAGCCAACTGCTTGCTTTCCTCTTATATAGCTAGCTAGCTACATAGCTACAAGCAATCGACTGCAGAGTACAGAACAGCAATTACTTTACTGGTGCTTGCTTTGGACTGGCATGCCTTTGACTAGGGAGGCTGTGACATTTCGGTAAAATGCTCCATGATCATATTTGGGTGGCACGGTGTTCATGGGTTCGAATCCAACCTGGGGCCTTTCTGTGTGGTGTTTGCATGTTCTGCCCATGTTTGCGTGGGTTTCCTCCGGGTACTTGGGTTTCCTCCCGCAGTCCAACGACATGCACATCAGGCTAATTGGAGTCACTAAATTGCCCATAGGAGAGTGAATAGTGTGTGCGCCCAGCGATGGATTGGCAAGCTGTCCAGGGTGGGTCCCTGCCTTTCGCCCATAGTCTGCTGGAATAGGCTCCAGCTCCCCCGCGACCCTTGTGATGAAGAAATGGTGTAGAGAATGGATAGATAATCATATTCCTGCAATAAGTGAAAAAAAAAATCATTTAAAAACTATAATTTGTGTTTCCACGTAATATATTACATTTCTATGACAATCTGAAACTATTCACTTTGAAAAACATGCAAAAATTGAGGAAATCAGGAGGGGAGAAAATAATTTTTCACTAGGTTGTCACTGCAATTCAAAGCTTTTTTGCAGAAAGCTTCTGTGTCCTGACAGCCTGTGACTGTGGGGAGAATATGCACAAATTCTGGACTGCCATTGCATAATTTGGGCAGCTTCCATGAATATACAGCTGCATTGGTTTCAGGTGACATAGAAGTAGTTTATTAACTACAACCCCAATTCCAAAATAGTCGGGACAAAGTGTAGATTGTGAATAAAATCCAAACGCAGGGACTTTCAAATCACACCAGCCAGTATTTTATTCACAATAGAACAAAGATAACATAGCAAATGTTGAAACTGAGAAATTTTACAATTTTGTCCACAAAATGAGCTCATTTTTTATGTCTAAATGTTTTTGCGGTGACTTTTTCCTACTCACAAATGCTATATTTATTATGAGCTATTTATAGTATTATAGGAATGTAAGCTCTGTGTTTTATAACTTTTGTCTATTTGTGTGTGGTGATGAACTAGGTAACGTGATTGTGTCATATGATGCTCTTCTTTTTCTACTTAAAAACGTGTTTTGTATTTGCTCATTATGTCCTGATGAAGACTCGTTGGAGTCGAAACGCGTAGATATCCCTGCCAATATTCATCAGAGTGCCTCGGATCTTCAGTTTTGACTGCCATTTTACTCATGGACTTTTATTGACTAAGATTACAGGCAAGTCATTGCTTCCCCTTTCTGAGCTCATTTCAAATTTGATGGCTGCTACATGTCTCAAAAAAGTTGGGACAGGGGCCTGCTTACCATGGTGTAGCATCCCTCTTCTTTTTAACACCGAGTGGAGGCGTCTGGGCACTGAGGAGACAAGTTTTTTGAGTTTAGCTTTTGGAATTTGATCCTACTCTCGTTTAATACAGGCTTCCAGCTGCTGGAGAGTTTTGGGTCTCCTTTGATGGACTTTTTGCTTAATTATGCGCCGAATGTTCTCATTCGGTGAAAGATCAGGACTGCAGGCAGGCCAGTTCAGCACACGGACTCTTCTACAATGAAAAAATGCTGTTGTAATATCTGAGGTATGTGGTTTTGCATTGTCCTGCTGAAATACACAAGGCCTTTCCTGGAATAAATGTCATCTGAAGGGGAGCGTATGTTGCTCTAAAACCTTTATATACCTTTCTGCATTCATGGTGCTTTTTAAAACATGCAAGTGTCCCACACCATATGCACTAATGCATCCCCATACCATCAGAGGTGCTGGCTTTTGAACTGAACGCTGATAACAGGAGGAGTGGTCTTTCTCCTCTTTAGCCCGGAGGACACAACGCCCATGATTTCCAACAAGAATCTCAAATTGGGACTTGTCTGACCACAGGACACTTTGCCACTTTGATACAGTCCATTTTAAATGAGCCTTGGCCCACAGAACACGGCGGCGCTTCTGGATCATGCTCAACAATGGCTTCCTTTTTGCATGATATAGTTTTAGGTGGCATCTGTGGATGGCACGGCGGACTGTGTTTATAGACAGGGGTTACTTGAAGTATTCCTGGGCCCATTTAGTAATGTCAATGACAGAATCATGCCGGTGAGTGATGCAGTGGCGTCTGAGGGGCCAAAGATCACGGGCATCCAGTAAAGGTCTTCGGCCTTGTCCCTTACGCACAGAGATTTTTCCAGTTTCTCTGAATCTTTTGATGATGTTATGCACTGTCGATGATGAAACCTTCAAAGCCTTTGCAATTTGACGCTGAGGAAAATTGTTTTTAAAGTATTCCACAATTTCTTACGCAAGCCTTCACAGGTTGGAGAGCCTCTGGCCATCTTTACTTCTGAGAGACTCAGCCTCTCTAAGACATCCCTTTTATAGCCAATCATGTTACACACCTGATGCCAGTTAACTTAAGAACTTGCTAAATGTTCTTTCAGCTTATATATTAATTGCTTTTCAGCCCTCTTTTGCCTGTGTCCCAACTTTTTTGAGTCCTGTTGCAGCCATAAAATTTGAAATAAGCTCATTTTGTGGACAAAAATGTAAAATGTCTCACTTTCAACATTTGAAATGTTATCTATGTTCTATTGTAAATAACAAATTGGCTCGTGATCTGAAAGTCATTGCATTTTGATTTTATTCACAATTTACACTTCGTCCCAACTATTTCGGAATTGGGTTTGTGTAATACTCCCATTTGCCCAGATGAAAAAAATGAGAATAGTCCCAAATTACAAATTATTTGGAAAGTCGTTACCAATGCTTGGCTGTTAATATAGAATTCAAGTTACATTTTTAATGTGATTACATTGTATCTGTTGTTTTATTTCTGAAGAAATATGTTTTGCAATCCTGACAGTC
Source organism: Gymnothorax javanicus (assembly GCA_029692085.1). Lineage (NCBI taxonomy): Eukaryota > Metazoa > Chordata > Actinopteri > Anguilliformes > Muraenidae > Gymnothorax > Gymnothorax javanicus. The sequence goes on along the minus strand of CM056199.1, from coordinate 96,466,372 downwards.
TTCAGACTGAGGTGGATTTGTGAGAATCTGAGGTATTTGAACAATCCGCAGCCCGTTCCCATTAGTTACCGCAAGACTCAAGACTCCTCAAATTAGGTTTGGCCTTACAGATGGTGTCACGCTCTGCCTGCGTTCCACTTTTCCTGAGTATTAACCACTGGCCTGCTCCTTCTTTCGTCAATTACTCTCACCTGTTGCTTATTATCTAATTACAGTAGTCTGTGCATATCAGTGCAGCTGGTGAACTGGCGATAGGGGAGGCTCAAAACAATCCCTTAAAATTAATGATTGGTCACGACCTGTTTTCAACCATTCATTTAAATTACCATAACAGAAACTCCGATAACTCTCAACATTAACAGATGTGGCCAGCCTAAAACGTTTGCACAGTACTGTACTTAAAGATAATAAAAACATTATCAAGATATGGTCAAAGATGCCAATATGTGAAAAATACTGTATATCACTGTTTCAATAGAACCAACCAGAATTATTTATTAATTCAAAAATCAATTTCCCACCAATCAAGCTTTCACAATTAATAGCACCTGTGGTTTAGTACTTGGTGCAACTAACATATAGAAGCATGGAGCCTTGTCCTGTACTGTTTGACATGGTTAAGGCACTCATTTGGTGGGATTTTGGCTCATTCCTCTATGAAACAACTAATAGAACTCAAAATAAACAATAAACAAGCCCTGTTTCAACACCCGCCTTGTTGGTCTCCCACTTAAATCCTGTGGGTCCTAAAAGACACATACAAAATATTGTTTCCATGGGAACAGTCCTGCCTGTGATGGACTAATGACTCCTGCATTTCTGACTGACAAAGGCAGCTGGGTCCTCTCTCATCAACATGTTCAGAGCGGAACTAACCGCTAAATGAATTATGCAATGTACTGGAAACCTGAGCCAATGTTAACATAATGGCCACCCTGGTCTTCTCACAGGTCTCTGATGCCTTGTTATTGCTAATTAAAGGACTGTGTGAGTTTAAGCTCTACCTTCTGTGACTGAGGATGACCTCAAAATGTTACACTCCAAGGAAATCCCTTTGATGATGCTCATTTCTTCATGAACAAAAATAAATAACGTATTTGATCTGCTTATCAAATTCCAACATTGGTTGCTTAAAAATGGGTCAGCGCTGGGAAATTAAAGTATTTTATCACAATGAAAAATAGCAAAAATGCATTGGCCAAGTATAATATTGTAATTAGTCATTGTTATAGATTAATAATTAAGGATACTGCTTGTGGAACTAGAGTCAAGTTAACACACTTTGTTGCTCTGGTCTCATTGTTCATTTTGATGGGAATCTCAATTAATTGAAAATACACAAAAAAAAAAACAACACAAGTCAGAAGTTGATGTGGAACTTTTATGGATCTTGGAATTTTGCTTTTAAGCTAGCAGAATGCATCAATTATTATTTATAAAAAAGCTAAAACAACATACCGCCCAAGAATCTTACTTCTTGAAAGTAAGCGTGTCCCAAGTGTGTGTTCAGGCAAAATGTTGGATGACCTGCAGTTTTCATTGGTAATGTGATAGGTTACCCCTTGGCGAAAAAGATAAACTGCAGTGGCTATCTCTGAATTTAAGAAAGATGTTCATTTTTCTATAGGAGCTCATACTGTGGGATTACTTAAACTCTCAAATCAAATTCCATCAGAACGAGCTATGCATGCCATGAAAAATACATCTTCTGCGGGCGTGTCTTAGTGGTAAATTTCAATGGCCATAGAATTGCATGAAAAGAGCTAAATTATCTTTAATCAATGAAATTTAAAGAATGATGTGAATTAGTACCCTCCTAGTTGGTTTGTACAAGTGGCCGCCAATCCTAGCAATCAGGAAGATAATGAAGAATGCAGTGACAACACTGATGTCACTAAATGGCTTATCCAGAGCCAGGTTGTGGGGATAGCAGACTAATTAGAGTGGCGCAGGCATCCCCTTCCCCAGCCACTTCCATTAACTCTTTCTGGGGAATCCCGAGACGTTACCAATCCCGCCAGGAGATATCGTCCCTCCAGCGTGTCCTGGGTCTGCCTCAGGGCCTCCACTCAGATGGACATGCCCGAAACACCTCTGAAAGGAGGCGTCCAGGAGGCATCCGACCCAGATGCCCGAACCGCCTCAACTGACTCCTCTTGATGCGGAGGAGCAGCAGTTATACTCTGAGCCTCTCCCAGGTGTCCGAGCACCTCACCCTATCCCTAAGGGTCAGCCCAGCCTCCTTGTTCTTGAAACGAAGCAGACATGATGTTGAGCAAGTTTTGCAAATATTGCTATTTCCAATCAATCCACAAGCAAATTAACTCGAATTTTGGACAGAGCATATATTCACGCTAATTCTCTGACAATATCAATGTGTCCGGTCTCTGGTGGACAGGTTGGATACCTGGGAAAGTAGGCCATTCTGGAAAAAGCTACGAGTTGTCTTTTATAAACATAACAGACATACAAAAATATGACATAACAGAAAAAATTTAAACCTAGCTAGCAGAACACATAACCATTTGCCTCATTTGTATGCATCTTATTCAGGCTTTCTGATCATTTGTGATGTAAGCATTAATACTCAATGACAACGGAAAATTTAACTTCCAATTTATTTGGTAAGTGGGGAATGGACGATGGGATAATGTAATTTTGCCTCATATATGTCTTGAATACCATTATCCTGCACGGACTAATAAGTTGGAATAAAATGAAAAAAATAAGGTCTCTTTACGTGGTAGTTTACAACCCCTCAGGAACGAGAATGTAATTAAAGCAATACACCGTTTAAAAGCGAATGTTGTCTCCTATAAATTAAACAGCTATACCTATTACCAGAGCTGTGATTAAAATCTTTCTGGACAAAGATATGCAGAGCGAGACCATTTTTGGACATGGTTCTTTTTCTTATTTATGATTTTTTTCCAGGAGGTTAGCGAATGAGAGGAAAATAATGCTACATTTTTAAAGGGACCCTTCAAAGCACTAGCACCTATAACACTTTATGTTTATATTAATATTAAATGGGAGATTTTCTTGGGCACCACCTCCTCATGAACATTCAATCCACAGCTGCATGCTCCAGGAGCATTTACAATGACGGAATCATTTAGATGCTGATGTCTATGGTTCTGCGCCTCTGCACAAAGGGCTTACAGATGTATCAGAACATCCCTAATATGATAACATGGACAGTCTTGCTACTTAAATCTATCGGCCGATTCAGCTGTTACCGCTCAACTGAATGGGCATTATTATCTGTTTTTAGTGTCACAGGTATTATATAACGGGCTTGTCTACCAACTAGCAGGTTGAGCGAGTCGATATCATCGATTGATAGCGTAAGTCCAAATCAGATGATGTCCTTATGTAGTGAAAAAGTCTACGTAGGGAGGAGTTGTCCTGGCGGTTGGGTCAAGGACTTTGAGTTTAACATTTCCACCAGTGAGTCAAGACCGTGTTTTAGAATCCTCAATTGCTATTCACTGACCCTAACCCTTACCTTAACCACACCTTGACCCAAACCATAACCACAGCACTGACACATCAGAAGACATAATTATATTTAAAGAGTGTGGGGTAGCAGTAGATAGAGTAGGGCCCTACCATCCCAAACCAATGACTCTGCTGTTAACAGATGATAATGTCTTTTTAACTGAGTGATAACAGTCGAAATGTGTGAATCCATACTGTATGTATTTGTCTGCTCATCACCCGGACCTTAAAATTCACATAAGGCACAGCACATATACCCATGTAAATGCAAATAAGTCATTTCATGTCAACCTCCACAAATATGATGACTAAATCTAAGATGTCAAACCAAAGATATCAAGATCACTCAGGTTTCAAATGCACTGCATCAGTTATCTAAAAAATAGAACAAAAAACTTAACTGGCTTCCCAGAGAAAATCAGTTCTGCTGCCCTTGGGACATACAAATTGTGACAGAGGTGAATGTATGAAACAGACATGAAAGCAATGACCCCAAGGTATATGACACATAAAATTGAATTAGTCTGAGTCATTGACCAGTGGACTGATTACCCACATTTAAATGGGGAATGACAGGTCTATGAACAGGTTCTCATAATGGATGTGTAAGACACAACAAGGCAATTGACTGAGATTTTCCAGCTTTATTGAACCTCAAATCTCCAGACAATATCTTGGACATGAGAACACTGCCAGACTGCCACAAAAAATTAATAATGACATGGATGGATGATAAGTGTGATTATGATAAATTGGTTTTGCAGGAAAAAAAAAAAGAAATCTGATTGAGAAAGATAAAACAGCTTCAGCTTCCCATTGCCCCAGATGTATGGTGTATTTCTTCTGAATTAGATTAGACAAGCCTATGTCAGATGACCGTCCTGAACAATTTCCATTTCATAGCCCTGTACATATTCACAGCCTTGAATGTACAGAAACTGGAAATGTTGCTTCATTCAGCACCAATTATCTTTACATACTACAGATGCAAAATGCAACCCTATTTCCAAAAAAATGGGACGTTGTGTAATATATAAATAAAAACAGAATGCAATGATTTACATATAATTCAAGTTCTATATATTTATTTTAAAATAGCACAAAGACAACATATCAGATGTTGAAACTGAGAAATTTTATTGTTGTTTGAAAAGAATATGCTGATTTTAAATTTGATGCCCGCAACATGTTTCAAAAAAGTTGAAACAGGGGCATGTTTACCACTGTGTTGCATCTCTTTAAATAACACTCTATTCAGTGTTGAGGTTCTGAGGAGACTTAACTATTGCAGTTTTGAAAGCAGAATGTTCTCCCATTCTTAGTTGATGTTGGAACTCAGCAGCTTAACACTTCATGGCCTCTTATGTTATATTTTTTGTTTATAATATGGCAAATATTTTAAATGGGTGACTTCCCGTGCGAGAGAACAACCATGGTCACCATGGTTGACCATTGCTGACCATGGTTCAGCCAAGTTTGGGAATGGTTTTGACCATGGTTAAGGGATTGATGGGCGGTCGACTCTGGTTACGAACAATGGATGACCATGTTTACTAAACCATGTTGAAGTGAAAACATGTTCAAGTTAATAAACCATGGTAAATTGGGCTAAGACCATGGATGGCCATAGTTGCCAACCATGGACATACAATAACCATGGTTAAGATATTCAGATAGGAACTTAACCATTATTATAATTTTCAATAAGCTTTTCATGTTTAACCACGGTTATTTCACCAGGGTTAAGATAGTTTAGCTATCTACAGTGCCATGAAAAAGTATTTGCCCCCTTCCTGATTTCTTATTTTTAGCTTACCAGCCCTATGGGCCGATAAGCTATTGTCGTGGTGTGGCGTCTGTCGTCCGGAACATTTTTTATCTTTTTTTTGGCCGGTTGAATTTTCGTGTAAATTTGCAATAACATACTACTAGACCATATCTCCAGAAGTTTTTCTCGGATTTTTGATTGAATCATTTTTGTCTGTTTCATGGGCCCTTGAAATGTTGGCTCCAATGTTAAAGATAGGACTGAGAAATTTTAAAAAATTATTTCTCAAAAACTGTGTGATAAATTTTTTTCTAAATCAGGCAATCAACTTATCTTGGTACCATCAATGTACAGTGCGAGCGCCATTTTGATTGAATCGACGGAACTGGGTCTATTGGGGGCGCTGTACTTTATGAATATGCAAGATGGCCTGTGGAGGCCAAATGGTCGCAGATAGAGATTAAGTTTGTATTATCGACATATAGGAAGTCATATATGACCTAAAGTTGACCTCAGATGACTTTGAAAGGTCAAACTCGAGGTCAGGGAATAAATTAACAATGTTAAAAGATATGATTTGAAATGTCAAAAAATTATTTCTCAAAAACTGTCTGATAACTTTTTTTCTAAATCTGGCAATCAACTCACCTTGATACACTTTATGTACAGTGCGAGTGCCATTTTGATTGAATCGACAGCAGTGGGTCTAGTGGGGGCGCTGTACTTTAACATTGGGTCTTATGGAGAATGGGCCAAATCGCCTGTGGAAGCTAAATGGTTGCAGATAGAGATTAAGTTTGTATTACTAACATATAGGAAGTAATATATAACCTATATTTTGGCTGTGTTAAAGTTGACCTCAGATGATCTTGAAAGGTCAAATTTGAGGTAAAGCAAAATGTTACAATTTTCAAACGTTTCTAGGCTTGAAAATATTGAAGATTGGGAACATATGTGCATTGAACACATATAGGAAGTCATGTATGAACTTTCATTTGGTGGCCTTGAGCTTAACCTTCGGCGACCTTCGAAGGTCAAACTTCACATAGTGAAATTTCAATGACTTCTGTCACCAAAACTATTTCAGCTAGAACATAGGTTTGTATTGCGGGCATATAGGAAGTCATGTATGAAGTTTCATTTGGTGACATTGAACTTGACCTTCAGTGACCTTGAGTGCCCAAACTTCACAGTGAAATTTCAATGACTTGTATCAGCAAAATGGTTACAGATAGTTTCAGTTTGTATTGGAGATGTATAGGAAGTCATGTATGAACTTTCATTTGGTGGCCTTGAACTTGACCTTCGGTGACCTTCGAAGGTCAAACTTCACATAGTGAAATTTCAATCACTTCTATCACCAAAACTATTGCAGATAGAGCGTAGGTTTGTATTGTGGCCATATAGGAAGTCATGTATGAAGTTTCATTGGGTGACCTTGAACTTGACCTTCAGTGGCCTTGAACGGCCAAACTATTCAGTGAAATTTCAATGACTTATATCAGCAAAATCGTTACAGATTGAGTGTAGGTTTGTATTGGAGAAGTATAGGAAGTCATGCATGAACTTTCATTTGGTGACCTTCATATTGACCTTCGAAGGTCTAACTTGACCTAGAGAAAATTCAATGACTTCTATCACTGGAAAGGTCACAGATGGAGCCTAGGTTTGTGTTACTTACATAGGAAGTCACATATCGAGGGCTGACTGCAATAAACAGTTATGTCCAATGTATTACATCTGGACATAACTGTTTATTGCAGTCAGCCCTCGATATGAACTTTCATTTGGCGACATTCAGCTTGACTGCTGATGACATTTGAAGGTGAAACTTGACATAATACAATTACGATGACTTGTCTTGCCAAAATGGTCACAGATGGAGTCTAGGTTTGTATTACAGACATGCTGCTTGTTCTGAGTAATTGACCCATTCATTTAAAGGGGCATGTTCAAAATAATAGCAGTGTGGAGTTTAATTAGAGAATTCATTCATCCTGTGAAGAAACAGGTGTCATTAATTGTCCTCTATTAAGGACAAAGGGAAGCAAATGTTTCACGCATTGTTATAAAATATATTTCCTTCTGAATTGCAAAGTAAAATGGGCCGTTCCAAACATTTTTTGGAAGAACAACATAATTTGATTTAAAAGTTGATTGAGGGGGTAAAAATGTATAAAGGACTGCAGCAAATTATAGGAATCTCACTTAAAATGATCTCAAATGCTTTAAAATAGCAACAAAAAAATGAAACACGCAGAAGGAAACGAGCAACTACAGTTAAAATGGATCAGAGAATAGTCAGAATGGCAAAGATTCAGCCAATCATCACCTCCAGAAAAATTAGAAGATGATATAAAATTACCTGTAAGTGCTGTTACTGTCAGAAGACGTTTGATCAAAGCTAAGCTATCAGCAAAAAGCCCCTGTAAAGCACCATTCTTGAAAAAAATGGCATTTGCAAAATTGGTTAAAATTAGCCAAGGAACACATCGATTGGCCCAAAGAAAAATAGCGTAACATTCTGCAGACTGATGAGAGTAAAATTGTTCTTTTTGGGTCTGTTGGTCGTCGTCAGTATGTCAGATGACCCTTGAGTACTGAATTTTAAGCCTCAGTACACGGTGAAGACAGTGAAGCATGGTGGTGCAAAAATCATGGTATGGGGATATTTTTCATACTTTAGTGTTGGGCCTATTTGTCGTGTACCAGGGATTATGGATCAGTTTGAATACATTAAAATACTTGAAGAGATTATGTTGCCATATGCCGAAGAGGAAATGTCCCCGAAATGGGTGTTTCAACAAGACAATGACCCCAAACACACGAGGAAGCGAGCAACATCTTGGTTCCAGACAAACAGGATTGAGGTAATGGAGTGGCCAGCTCAATCCCCTGACCTCAACCCCATTGAAAACTTGTGAGGTGACATTAAAAATGCATTTTCTGAAGCAAAACCCAAAAATTCACAGGAACTGTGGAGTGTAGTTTGTTCATCCTGCGCTGGAATGTCTGTTTCTATGTGCCAGAAACTAGATGCAACGCAGATGCGCTGCAGTTATCAAAAACAATGGTTATGCAACTAAATATTGGTTCAGTAATTTAAAGTGAAGTTAAATCTTGAGTTAAATTTAATATTTATTTGATTTCTGTAAAAGAATAACAGAGACTTCATCAAATTTGTTTATGCTTTGATTTGGAATTGAATGTGTAATGTTTCCACTATGTTTGAAATATGGAACTGAAGGATATTTAAAAATATTTGCACTTTATTCACATTTTTTAATGCACAGCTATTTTTTTGAATACAAATGTAGCTAATTTACTAAGCTAGTCACCCAAATTTCAAGCTAAGTCATGTAACTACCTAGCGACAAATGCTAGCTAATTGCTTTTGCCCAATGATTCACCTTTCAAATGCTCATCCTGTTATGATTCTGCCTGTGCCTGCTTCCTGTTTTTGTTATTTTTCATTATTAGGTATCATTTATCATTAGTCTACATCCCAGTTTCTGTTTTTGCCATTTGTTTATTTTCTGTTCTGTGCACCAGTGTCTACCCCTGTCTTGTGATCACTGTGGTAAGTTCCATCTCCCCAGTCTGCGTACCTACATGCTTCGGGCGATTTCAGTGGTTTCTGGTGTTTCACATAACTACTTCAATTCTCATTTACTTTCCTCACTCTGCTTTCCTTGATTTCTAATAATACTAACATTTATATTTTGCATTATACTTACTAACTTAACTAACCCGTGTACATACTACTAACTACTAACAAGCACTTGGGTTAATTTGTAAAGTTGCACAGCTACTAATTACTACTAACGTAACCTCAGCACTCGCCCTGTTCTAATCTCCGCCCCTTGCTTTGCTTTCCCTGTATCTCTCTGTGTTTCCGTGAAATCTTTTGCACGTGCTTAATTGCTATCCTGCACTCTTTCATCTGTGCATGTAGAACTCCTTAACCGGAGCCGTTTATCTGTCATAAGTTGGCTATGTGTTCCCAGTCCGTGTCTTGGCTTTTGCCAATCATTGTGTTAGGGCTTTCTCGTGTGCTCTCCTTCATTGCTCATTATCTATCACTCCTACCACCTGTTTCCCCATAGCATGTGACTTCTGTTTGGTGCATTTAAGCCCTGCATTTCTGTTCATTCCTTGTCAGAACATTGTTCATTTATTCTGTGCCGAGAGACCCGTACGCCAGTTTATTTGAGAAATTTGAGACACCCTTTGCCCAACTTTCGTTTTCTGCTTGAGCCCTTTGGATTTATCTATTTATTGTTCTGGTTTTGACCCCGCCTGCCTGACTACGATTCTTGGTTTTTGCTGCCCTGGTTTTTGGATTTTTGCTATGTCTCATCTACACTGATTTCTGCCCACGGTTTATGTACTGTTGCCTATCTGATCCATTGTTGCTGAACTCCACCTGTCCCACGACCCTGGGCTTTGGATCGTGTTTTTTGACACTGTACCTTTGCAATCTCTGGCGGCCTGGACTCGGACTGAATAAAGGATTTCAATTTTTTTTTTTTTTTTTCTACAACTGCTTGCTTCTGGTTCCTGGGCTGTTACATTACACAAGCAGTAATTTGTTAAATGCACAATAACAAACATATCTCTAAGTGTTTAACAATGGTGGTTATCACTCCAGGGTGATCCTTCTAGAATAAATTAAAAGGTAAGAGAATTTCGGCCTTGGAAACGCAGGAGGGCATGAGTGCGCGAGGGGAATTTTGGCTTTGCAAACGCAGGGGGGGTTTGCAAGCTCTTGAAAATTCGTTTTTCTCTTGAAGTGCAGTTTGCGCGGAGGGGCATGCCAGTTCTCTCAGGTTCCCTACTCTCTCATAGTTGATTTCTACTTGCGAAGTAACCTGGGGCATGTTCAAGATCACACTGTTGAGCAAGAGCCCACAAGTTCTTGCCTCAAACAATTTAACTACACTTTGTCTTGTGTAGACCAGCGAGAACATACGCAGTCTCGCCTTGGTTTTCAAGATGTTGTCCACTTCCACATACCTGGTTCAATAGAATTTGATGCAAACCCTAGCTGGCTGTCATGTTGGAAAAGATGCAAGAACCCACAAGTTGTTCAAAACACGGGAGTCTTTGCGAGATCTAGGCGTAAGACACTGATCTTGAGCATGCCCCTGACTTTTTGACAATTTGGGACGGAAACCCTGGGAGGCACTAGCTCTCTTATGATTAGTCACTTTCAAAGTGATCACACCCACATGACCTCCTTCGACCTTCATTAACTTCTGTTAACTGAACAACAAGCAGACAATTTGGATTCAATTACCTGAAAATTTGAATTGAAGGTTTGTGCTAATTGATAACAGTAATTTGCCTGAGTACAAGCAAGTTTTATTCAGTGCAGTAAAATATGAAAGTTGTGAATGCATGAGATTATGTACCATGGTCAAGGGGCGAACACCAAAAGACTCTTAAGGTGGCTGAATTATTTGCTAGTTGTCTCAGCAGTTGCTGTTACGGTGGTGATACTTTTTCCCCATCAGATGAAACATCAGTGGAATTCAAATTTTCATAGACTTGTAAAGCAAATAAACAAATGTTCTTGCATATATCTACCCATACCATTTGCTTTGTTGATTTTAATGGGCTGCACAGAGAAGTTCAGTACTATTAGGCTGGCTCTTAGTTGCAAAAGAGGGTTCCTCAGGCTCTATCTCCCGCACAGAGTCTGCCAGGCTGGATCCATTAAGATGGATTTATCATGTCCTGCCTGCATTGTTATCTCATCAATAAGAACTCCAGTAAATGAAATTAATGAGGAGTCCTTATGTCTGTCGGCCACTTTGCCTGCATGAAATAAAAATAGATCAGATGTTTAAATTGCATTTGTCACTTGCTAAGCTGATACCTTTGTAACAGACCAATTTACATGGTTGGCATGAAGGAAGCAATTCATTTTGATGCAGCAGGTCTTGAACCATACTTTATTACTTAAATTAACGATGCGCATGCATGCACGTGCACACACATCCTCACACATACACACTCCAAACAAACTCAGCAGGGGAAACATTCATGCTAACAAGGCACATGCACCATACTGTGAATGTGCAGTCCCTCCTCACCTGGGGATGTAACAGTGACCTTATTCTGTCAGGCCTGGCCACAGGAAAGTAAATTTTCTCTCAGATTTTGCTGTCAGTGTGCACTTTTCAACCACACCGACCAACGATTAATCTACATCACTGTAACGTCACCATGCGACCTTATGAACAGTGACTCTCACTAGGAGGGGGAGAAAATAAAAGGGGCAAGGGAGATATAGAGCAGGAAATGGAATGAGAGAATTAGAGAAACGGCAGGGTCATCAAATGCTCTCATAGGATTCACCGGACTCATTCCCAGGAGCCAACCTGTCTCATGATCCCGCAATAACGGTTCATCTCAGCTACTATATTGATCTCTGGTCTCATATGCACCCAGACCTTATGGTTCATTGTGGCAGCGCGAAGGATAGACAGGCATAGTGCGAAAGAGGAGACTGAAAAAAAAATGTGAGCCTTGTATTGTTTTCTGGCTGCTTTCAAAAACACTTTCAGATCACAGAATAGCATTATAACAACAGAAAAAGATACTTTATGAAAAGGAATCTGGGAAATTCTGCCATATATTGATTGTGAAACACCTATGTTCTCTTTAGTATGTACGGGCGTATTCCTTTGTTAGCACAATTCAATGTATAGTCACAGCTTATACAGTATTCTTGCCAGTTGTAATTGACTACGAATACATCTTCTGCATGTCACTATTTTTGTTTGACATTACCATCAAATGTGGCCAATAGTTCATGAAATAACATCTGAAGTTAGACACAGACACATTCCTAAAAAAACTGGCAAACTAGAAATTTGATGTGGTTTTCATTTTTTTGAGAGCTGTTGGTTTGGCTGGTAAATAAATAATCCACCTGCCTGATGTTTCTTGTCGGAAGAGGGTAGATGGCACATGGTAGCAGATGGCTGTGTGAGAACAGTGCTTCCTGTAGGGAGCAGAGGGGGAAGTTTGGGCTAGCCCACGCCCTTTGGCGAGACTCCATGGGGGACTTGTCCTTTTCATGCATTGTGGGAAAGCTACAACTCTCCGGTCTCTCTGTGATCTCCCTGTCAGCCCATTAAATCAGCAGCCAGAGCAAATGAGGCACACATAAAGTAAGACAGGGAAGAGGGCCTACTCACCTAACAGAGGGAGGGATTCAGCATGGCGTCATCCTTGTGCCCGCACCACATAGGTCAGACAAGGATTAATCAGCATTCAGCAATTTCACTTGCGGAAGCTTACAGGGTGGTGATTAGTGTCATCGACAAATAATCCTTTGCTCAGCCACCCTCGTAGCATTAAAACACCATTAAGCTCGCAGCACAGCTAGCAAAACACTAATGAAGTAGGCTGATGCTATAGGATGCAGCAGAACTGTGCGCATGCTTCTAACACTGGTTAAGACAAATTTTTAAACTAAAATTTATCACCTTCTTCAACGAGGGAAAACATGGCCAATAAGCGCAGCTCAGGCACTTCGGGAAGAAACTCACCGCTCTTTGAGTAAATGAGGCAATAGACCACTGGAGTTGAGACAGTTACTCCTCGATTTCCAATTATTAAAGCACAATACTACATCCATCATCTACTTCTCCCTCGCTAGGGTGCCTATCCCAGCTGATTATGGGTGAAAAGCAGGGTCACACCCTGGACAGCTTGCTAGACCATCGCAGCGCGCACACACCATTCAAACACACACTCAAACCTACAGGCAATTTAGAGTCCCCAGTTAGGCTGACATGCATGTCTGAAGGAAACCAGAGTACCGATAGAAAACCCACACAAATGAGGAGAACATGCAAACCCCAGTCAGAAAGGCCCCAGGCCAGATTCAAACCCACAACCTTCATGCTGTGAGACAGTGGTGATACTCACTGTGCCGCAATGCCACCATAAAACTGTTCCAGGCCAAACCTTCCAAAAGGTCTTGCCTATTTACCCAGTGCACCTGACGGAGCCTGTACGAGGTCATGAACAGTGTTATTTAGTCATTAGCAAAAAAGGGTGTGTAACATACGGTGTGGCACAAGTGCACTTCTTTTACACAAGGACAGGGGGGCCCGAGGCTTTGAAAACAGTTATCTGTTCATATTCAGTTCAAACTACATCAGAGAAAAAAAAAAACAAAATGTCTAATTACAGCAGAAAAACAAGTACAAAGTACACTTGAATATGGCCAGAAAAAGTTCTGCTTCACTCCACACAAAAATAAAAATAAAAGCAACCGCTTGAAACTAGCAACTGCACTCTTGCTAAAGAGAACGAATACAACGCCAACTCATAAAAATTGGGACGTATGGAAAATTCTCATGATAAACGGAAAGCAGTGATTTCTACATCTACTTAGACTTGTATTTTATTGCAGACAGTAAGAAGACAAGATACTTAATTTTCTGCCTGGTCAACTTCATTTTATTTGTAACTATACACTACAGGCCAAAAGTTTGGGGCCACCCTCAGATTTTTAATGGTGCACCAAGTGCAATGTGACCCCTTGGTTTTGGGGAAGGCATTTATACAGCATGCCTTCTTGTTACATAAAATTATTCACGTCCTAGTGACATAAAACCGTGTAACACAAAGGCATTGGAACTCAGTTATAAAACATTGTGGTCAGTGATCAATCAGTCAAGACAGCTTTAAAATGTGGTCTGAGGTCCGGAATTCACCCAAAACCTATTGGCTTCCTATATTTTATGCACTGAAGTAATTTCATGTGCAAAAAATAAGGAAAGAACTGTTGATGCGTGATTTTTTAAAAAAAAATCTGAGTACATCCATTCATGCCGTTTAAGCCAGCAATGCATTACAAAAAAGCTGTGACGGGCAATTTAGGACTAGTGATGAGGTAAACCATTTGAAAAACTATATGATTTGAAACAGTGGACTTTAATCATCATTTGGTACAAAAGCAGTGTCCAGAAAAGTCCTAGTCCTAAGAACCTAAGATAGGCCAAAGATGGACCATTTGTCCATCATAAATACACTAGAAAATCACCAAATGGATTAAAGACAATGTTGCAAAAATAAAGGTAGGAAGGGATTTGGATATTTCACCCTCTGCAATGTATAATATAATTAAAAGACTCAAGGAATCTGGAAGAATTTATGTGTGTAAAGGGCAAGGGCACAAGCTTAAGCTGAATACCCGTGATGCCTGATGACTCCGATAGCACCAATAACCGCCACTTATATTTCAGTGATATAATCACATTAGCTCAAGTACTACTATATGTAATAACATCTACAAATGTCAATTAAAACTTCACAATGCTAAAAGGAAGCCTTGTGTTAAAAGTATTCAGAAGCGCCGTCAACTTCCCTGGGTTCAAAGGCATCTGCGATGGACCATCACACAATGGAAACATACATTATGGCCAGACAAATCAATATTTCATGTCTTTTTTTTTTTTTAGAAAAAATTGGTGCAGTGTGCCCCAGACCAAAAAATAAAAGGGCCATCCAGCAACTAGCAACAAGTTTGAAATCCATGCTCTAACATCGTATGGCCTGTGCCCTTTGATATATAGTACAGTGTTGTGAAATTGTCCCTTCCCAATTTCCTCTATTTTGTCTATTTTTCATATGTAAATGTTTCAGATCATTCAACTAAAACAAAGACAGTGTGAGTTAATATAATATTACATGCAATTTTTAATGATCATTTCATGTATTGAAGGCGAAGGAATTACTCGCCTGTTATCAAAGTGAAAAAAAATAATTGATCCTGAAAAACAAATAACTAGTTGTACCACCCTTGGCAGCTACAACTGCAATCAAACATTTGTAATAAGTGGCAATAAGTCTTTTACATTGCTGTGGAGGAATTTTGGCCCGCTCATCTTCGCAGAACTGCTCTAATTCAGCCACATTGGAGGGTTTTCAAGCATGAACTGCCTGTTTAAGGTCATGCCACAGCATCTCAATCAGATTCAAGTCAGCACTTTGACTAGGCCACTCCGGAACCTTCATTTTGTTTCTTTTTACCCATTCAGAAGTAGACTTACTTGCGGTATGACCCAAAGTTTACTTGCGGTCCAACGGTATGACCCAAAGTTTCGCGCTTCAGTATTAGGTCCCAAACTAAGGGCTGCACATTCGTCATCAGGATTTTCTGGCAGAGGACAGAATTCATGGTTACATTAATTATGGCAAGTCACCCAGGCTCTGAAGCAGCAAAGCAGCCCCAGAACATCATACCACCACCATGTCTGACTGTTATATGACGTTCTTATTGTGTAATACTGTCTTAGTTTTACGCCAGATGTAACCAGACCCATGTCAACCAAAGATTTCCACTATTGACCCATCAGTCCGCAGACTATAATCCAAAAAGTCTTGGGGGACATCAATATGTTTTTTGTAAAGTGTGAGATGAGCATTTATATTCTTTTTGGTCAGCAGTGGTTTTCCCCCAGTCTCTTTTTTACTGTGGAATTGTGAACTCCAACCTTAAATGAGACAACCTCCAGTTCTCTAAATGTTCGTGTAAGTTCTTCTGTGACCTCCAGGATGAGTCGTTGATGCGCTTTAGGGGGAATTTAGGCTGGCAGGCCAGCCGGCCACTTCAAGGAATGTTCTCCAGTGTACCAATTTTTCTCCAATTGTAGATAAAGGCTCTCATCGCGGTTCGCCGGAGTCTCAGAGCCTTGGAAATAAATGGCTTTGTAACCCTTTCCAGATTGACAGATGTCAACGACTTTGTTTCTCATCTGTTCCTGAATTTCTTTATAATGTGCTGCTTTTCGCCTGGTTCACATGCCCAGACAGGTTCTATTAAAGTGATGGCTGTAATCATGCCTGGGTGTGTTTAGCGAAACTGGACCCAGTTATCAATTTAATTTGCTTAATCGGTTAATTTAGTAGCTTAAGGGAACAATTACTTTTTCACATAGGTCCAGGTAGGGTGAAATAGCTTTTTTCTTCAACAAATAAAATCATCTCCTAAAAACTTTGTCCAATATTAAAATTATTTTGATGATGTCAAACATGTTAGTCTGACAAAAAAATGGAAAAAAAACAGAAAGGGTGCTAATGCAAGTGTCGTGAAAGGGAATGGGAACATTATAAATTGGTAATTACTTAACTGTCCCTACTTTTTTGAAATATAGTGCAAAAATCTAAATTCAAATAAGCAATTATTTTGAAAAATCAATAAAATTCACTTGATGCAACATTGAACAATGCGCTATTATATTGTTTTCAACACAAAACATGTCAAGGAACATTAAAAAAAACACTGCTTCAGTTAAAATTTTAAATTCACATGCTGTCCCAACATTTTTTGATTTGCAGTTGTATATCCTCATCAGTGAATCACAGCTTGTATCAGTCTCGATGCATTTCACAGGTAAAAATTTCCAGTACAGCATAAGTTTGTATTTATGATTCAGGATTGCATCATATATCAATCCAGATTTCATCAGCATAACTCATATTCCTACTTTGTTCAATCTTGGCTATGCACACACACAAACAAAAAACCCAATACAAAAACATAATATCCCTGTTAAAGAAAGCTGGAACCAGGCTCAAAGTGGGTTTTACAATGAAATGATGGATGAAAGATGAAAGGTTTGATCAGGAGTCTGCATGACAGATGTCTGCAGCCTATCCAGCAGATGCTGGCTGTGTGGTCTCTTCTCCCTTCTGTTCTCAGACTTTTAATTAGGCGATGGGAACCAGGAAAAGTAAACACACAGCCTCAGTCTTGCAGGGTCTGACAGCCAACGTGTAGATTCGTTCAATACCTGGGCAGGCCGGCACTGCAATCGAGCCAAACATTGCACTGCAGATGAGCGTCCGAGCCTGGCTTTTCTCCCCCTCTGCCTCGGCTTCACTCGGAGTGCTGTACCAGCAGAGCCCGGAAATGTGGGCAGGAGGGAGGCACAGGTCAGTTGTCAGAGACGTGGGCGCGTGTGTGTTGGGGGGAGATGAATGCTCTTTTCACATTCAATACTGCGAGTGGTGGGAGGATGAGTTCAAGGTAACATGACCTTCTTCTGCGTTGCATCCAAGAACAACCGTCACGCACAAAAACAGAGAAACAGACTTTAACAAACAAGGAGACTGACAGTGACAAACAAGCACAAACATATGCACAAACAGCATCTGGGAAGCTTTTCATCTGGATGCAGAATGAAAGCATCCAATTTTCAGAACAAACCTTCCTCTGCCACCCCCAACCCCCCCCATTCACTCGTAGCTGAAAGTCAGAAAGTGCCAGGAGCGATTGGTGCTTGTTCTAAATTCAGCCTGTAACAATGCGAGTGCTGCAGTTTGCCCGCCGAAGAAATGGCAGCAGTCTTCACTAGAAAAACACATGCAAAAAATAATTTTCTGGTTTTTCCCAATAAGTTCAGCTTTTAGGGTAGGTTATGGGCTCAAAAATATGCACCAACTGCACTCTAGAGAGGCAAAGTATATAGACCTCCAGTCTACTCTCTCATACACAGTAAAGCGAGGTATGACGTGAAGCTTTCATTCATGTCCTGAACAGCCCTAAATCAAACATTCATATTTATTACAAGAAAATGCATATTTATTGTAAGTGAGGAGCACAGATCCTGCTGAGTGATATGTTCTCTGGAGTCTGTAAGAACAGGAAAATTAATAATGTCACAGTAAGCAAATACTGCACCTCTAGGATGAATTTTACCAGTGCCTTGGCAGGGGACACATTCATCTGGACAAAAGCATCGACTTCAAAAGGTAAAGAGATACTGCTGAAAAATTCCGCCAGATTTTCAGTCATTTACAGGTTGAGTACCACTTTCAGCATATCTGTATCAAAATATCCCAATGAAAGAGCAGCCCCTAGTGGAGCAAGCCCCAAATAAAATTTCAGTCAATAACAAATATGACCTTACCAATGGCATACGACGTCCGTAAAAATGTTCTAGCACTCCTACAATAAATATGACTCATTCAGTATGACGCGCAGGTCTGGATATCACAGAATTTTCAGCAATGGTTAGTACAACTGACACAGATTAACCGCAGTATAAAATCCTAAAAAAAAAAAAAAAAAAAAATCAGATAGCCACACGCAACCTAGTACATTAACGGACTCGCACTGATGTACTTGCCTCAAGTAGATCAATAAGCCTATAAAATTTTAACTGCTCTAACAGAATTCCATTTGTATTCATTTATAATCCACCACGACAAATAGCAGCTCCTTGAGGAAATACATTTTAAGCGGGCTCTAGACAGTACCTGGCGGCAGATATTAATCCAAATTAATATTAATTTGCAATTATAGAGCACTCTAAATCCATCATTGAACAAAGGAGATTCAGCTAATGGCAAAATAATCAATCTCATCTCCAACTCTCTCTGGGCTAAATCCATTACAGAGCACATCCATTTTCATACCAATAAATAACATCATCCAATATTAGACTATGGGGCATGCCGATCACAACGCGACCCCCATATGCACACCACCTAGATTAGGTCTTAAAATCCACTGATGAATTTATTAAATTTTATCAGTGTGTTTCCCGCATCAGGAAGTGGAGCATTTAAAAAAAAAAAAAAAAAAGTAAAATCCATGACTGAATTCATCATCGATGAAATTTATCGAAGCAAATTTCAACCAATAAAATGCTCCGTTTCATCGATCTTTGTTGCCAACTAACGCTATCCTAACGCTGCCGCAGTTAATTGTTCCGATTGGTGTATAAAATGTTTACATTGAAGGATATCGCCGAATGAACCAATCGCGTTCGTCGTCAGTCAAACTCTGATTTGTAATCAGTATATTATTTAATTTATTTATTTTATACAAGTTGTATTATTGTAAAAATGAAATATTTGTATGATTATTATACAAGTTACAATTTTACAGATTTGTATAATATTCATACAAATATTATCATAGACTTCTATTCATTACAGATCCATTATTTCAGTTGTAATTTACTTGTGCAATATCTAGTTTTGATAAAAGTTAATATAATGTGAGTCTCAAAAATAACATTTCAAAAGGTATGTCACGAATTTATAGATAACTTACCACATCCTTGAAGAGCTTTTGGTGCCAAGAATAACCCTCTTGCTTTATACATGTATAATGATTTGATAATTACATGAACACCCCTGCTTCTAGCTTAAAACCACACAGATCACATGCATCCAAGATACTTGAATTTATGATATCATTTGCTGTTTACTAAGAAAACGTGTGCATTGTTTGTAAGGATTGACTGAATTTAGTTCTGACCTATGTCTGACCCTGAAGAGACTTATTATGATAATGTTGGAAGTCGTTCAGGAACTAGATCATAGTGGTTAGGCTATCAAACACTATCAGGACTGAATTTAGTCCTTCCTTACACCTTACACCAAGTGTTTAAAATGTAAGCCAATGGCTGGTATTCACAAAGAATGAATATGTTTATTCCTGGAATAAAATAAATCATGGACTAAAGTTTAGTCCATCAGCTTCATTCCATAGTAGCCTGGAATCCATACTGATCAAGTGCTGGTCGCTCCCAACGGTCACTGACTTATCAGTCTGGCCTCAGTCGAATAGCCAGCGTTTAGCCCTTACGTCACTAATGAAGTGAATATATGAATATTCATGTTTTCTGCTCTTGGTGAGAACCACCAATCGAATATGAGTTAGCTGGCCAGCAACGGCATTTGTGAACGTTATTTGACATGAGCTTAAAAATTAGATTTTGGCTTGCTTGCGTTTACTCTTGGAGTGGTTGTTTGGTTTTGAACAGGATAATGTTTGGCCATATCTGCATTTTGTTTATTTCAGTGGGATTCCCCGGTAAAATAAAGGCTAAATTAAATAATACTCAAATTACATTAAGTATTTCACTGTAATTGGCATTAGCTATAGCTCGAAAGGCATGACTGCATCAGCTAGATTAAAATGATACTCCACCCAAAAACTATAATTTAAATTACTCACCATTAGATGTCTTGAACGGACGAAGTTGTTCTTCACTTGGTGCAACTTTATGGCCACTGGAGAGTTTTGAAAAATTATCCAAATTCCTTTTTTGCTGGAAGCAAATGGGGTCACCTAGTAGCAATGGGAAAACTCCACAAAACGTCCGTTGACAAACTTTCAAGCCATCGTCCAACGCATCGTCCAGTATAATCCAAGTCAGCTTTGTCCACTCGTATCCTCAGAACTCAAGAAACGCGGTTATTTTTCGCTAAAAATAATAAAATACCCCAGTTCACTTCAACGGAAGTCCCGCCTCCCAGCTCGTTCATTGCCGAGAGGCTCTGCTGCCACTCAGATGAATACTCGTATAAACACGAGCCGGGAGGCGGGACTTCCGTTGAATGCAGAACTGTGGTATTTTTATTTATTTTTAAGTCTGTCTAAAGGGGGGATGGGGGCACCCTTGCGACTGTGAGCCAATCACAGATATCGCATGGATTTTGTGCGAATATTTGAAAGTCAAACGCTGGCCTACCGACTGAGGCCAGACATACAAGCAAGTGACCGTTGGGAGCGACCAAAACTTGATATGGATGGATTCCAGGCTAATTCCATAGTGGTGTTACGACCCCTGTCGTACATTTGTGAATCTGTGCTTTGAAATCTGTTATCTTTGTTTTGTTTTTTTGGTTCGCCTAAGGTCTGACACTTCCGTTTCCGGTTCACCTCTTGAAAAGGCGCGGGCTAGTGTTAAACCGCGGAGACTAGCTCTTCCGATCTGTAACTAGCGTTCACGACCTGAGAGTATTGTACTGCCTTCTGTTTTGACTCGGACTGCCTTTGGATTTACGATTCTCGCCGTGCCCTTTATTTGGTTTGTTTGAATTGTGGTGGTTGACCCTTAGCCTGTCCCATTTGACTAGAATTCTAGCCCTTGCGTTTTGGTTTGGTTGCTTGGTGAATTCCCGGTGTTTGACCTCGGTTCTGTATCTGACTACCCCTCTCGTCTCGCCCTTTTTGTACGCTGTTAGGTTTACTCTGGTTAGTCAGTGTGCTCCCAGCTGGATCTCACAGTCCTTCCATCGGGGCACTTCTTTGTTATTTTGCTTTGCTATTTTTCCTTTATTATTTTTGAAGGTGATTCTGGGTGGAAACTTGTTTCCATAGGGGTACACACTATCCGTTCCCTCAGTCTTTATTTGCGGACTGAGAGTTCGGGAGCTCAGTGTTTAAAAAAGCGCCCGAGCCCGGCGAACCTTCAAGAGTAACCCGTAGGAATAGTTTAGCTCTGGTTAGGCAGATAGGGACCAGAGTAACTGAGCAGCGTGCTATTCGTGCCTTTTACACTTCTTCCCGCCCGTCCTTCCCTTACTTCCTCTACCTGTTGCTGCCTATCCTAGACCGGGTCGTAACAGTGGCGTATGGTGTATACAAATGTAAAACACCATGCACCGATATGGAATGAAGCCGCTGAGTCCTTGTCTAAGTCGTATCAAATAGATTTATTCCTGGACTATTTCAAGACTCAGTTTCGATACAAATAGATTTGTTCTTAGAATAACTGTATTCCTCCTATGAGAATACCAGCCAATGTGATCATCTGTCAAAGGACCTTTAATGCTAAAATTTGGATGTATAAAGCTGTAAATAAAAGAAATAGTTTTAAGACTAGAACTTCTGAGGCTGAAGCTGTGGTTATAATATCAAGCGTTTGTGTTTTATTAGGGAATTTTAGATTTTGTCAATGGTAGTTTCTGCTTATTATTGTGCAAAGGTAAAATTGACAATGGTATACATGTAGGAGACAACAGTTGAACTACACGCAATAGTATCAATTTAACCATCCTATAATCCACCATAGTCGAAATCCAAAACTCCCGATTTGGATCCTGGTGAAATATAAAGGAACAATTAAGACCATTTTAAAATGTCAGTGTTTGTTTATACAACCCCAATTCCGAAATAGTTGGGACAAAGTGTAAATTGTGAATAAAATCCAAAAGCAATGACTTTCAAATCAGACCAGCCAGTATTTTATTCACAATAGAACACAGATAACATTGCAAATGTTGAAACTGAGAAATTTTACAATTTTATTCACAAAATGAGCTCATTTCAAATTTGATGGCTGCTACAGGTCTCAAAAAAGTTGGGACAGGGGCCTGTTTACCATGGTGTAGCATCCCCTCTTCTTTTTAACACAGAATGGAGGCGTCTGGGCATTGAGGAGACAAGTTTCTTGAGTTAAGCCATTGGAATTTGATCCCACTCTTGTTTAATTCAGGCTTCCAGCTGCTGGAGAGTTTTGGGTCTCCTTTGACAGAATTTTCCTTTAATTGTGCGCCAAATGTTCTCAATCGGTGAAAGATCAGGACTGCAGGCAGGCCAGTTCAGCACACGGACTCTTCTACTATGAAGCCATGCTGTTGTAATAGCTGCAGTATGTGGTTTTGCATTGTCCTACTGAAATACACGAGAGCTTTCCTGGAATAGATGTCATTGGAGGGAAGCATATGTTGCTCTAAAACCTTTTATATACCTTTCAGCATTCATGGTGCTTTTTAAAACATGCAAGTGTCCCACACCATATGCACTAATGCATCCCCATACCATCAGAGATGCTGGCTTTAGAACTGAACACTGATAACAGGAGGGGTGGTCTTTCTCCTCTTTAGCCCAGAGGACACGACGCCCATGATTTCCAACAAGAATGTCAAATTTGGACTGGTCTGACCATAGGATACTTTGCCACTTTGCTACAGTCCATTTTAAATGAGCATTGGCCCACAGAACACGGCGGCACTTCTGGATCATGCTCAACAATGGCTTCCTTTTTGCATGATAGAGTTTTAGGTGGCATCTGTGGATGGCACGGCAGACTGTGTTTACAGACAGTGGTTTCTTGAAGTATTCCTGGGCCCATTTAGTAATGTCAATGACAGAATCATGCCGGTGAGTGATGCAGTTGCGTCTGAGGGCCCGAACATCACAGGCATCCAGTAAAGGTCTTCGGCCTTGTCCCTTACGCACAGAGATTTTTCAAGTTTCTCTGAACATTTGGATGATGTTATGCACTGTCGATGATGAGACCTTCAAAGCGTTTGCAATTTGACGTTGAGAAACATTGTTTTTAAAGTAATCCACAATTTTTTCACGCAAGCCTTCACAAGTTGGAAAGCCTCTGGCCATCTTTACTTCTGACAGACTTAGCATCTCTAAGACATCCCTTTTATAGCCAATCATGTTACACACCTGATGCCAGTTAACTTAATTACTTGGTAAATGTTCTTTCAGCTGATTCTCTTTTATATTAATTGCTTTTTCAGCCCTTTTTTGCCTGTGTCCCTACTTTTTTGAGACCTGTTGCAGCCAGAAAATTTGAAATGAGCTTATTTTATGGATAAAAATGGAAAATGTCTCAGTTTCAACATTTGAAATGTTATCTATGTCCTATTGTAAATAACATATTGGCTCATGTGACCTGAAAGTCATTGCATTTTGATTTTATTCACAATTTACACTTTGTCCCAACTATTTCGGAATTGGGGTTGTATTAACCTCAGATTGAAATACTCCTTAAATTCATTTAAAATACCATCATCCTGAATAAAATGGACAAAATGCAAGAAGGAATCCACAATCAAACAGTTGGTATATAATGTTTATTGTACAAACATTGGAAAATACAATGTTGCATCAAGTGAACATTATTTTATAAAAAATCATCAAGTGAACGTTATATTCATTGACCTTGACAATAATATAAAACCTGATGCCACTTGCAAGTCAATATACATACCACAGAGTGAATCCCAACAGTTTACATATTAATGATATTGACTACCCGGCTTGTCTTTTTAAAAGAACTACTTGTTTTTTGATATTTCATTTAGGCGGGAATTCCCGGAAATGCTCCACGTTCTGGCATGGGAAATGTCGGTAGTGTGATAAGACAAACATTCCCCACATTTTAAGACCAAATTCAGGTAGTGTGCAGGAGGGGGTCACAAGATTGGTTTTCTGGTTACATATTGATGCCATGCCCCATAGTCTAATATGAACAGCGCATGCATTCTGTCATCACTCTATAGGAATCAGCAGCATAGGACACCCGTTCTGTACATACCAATAGAGAAGCTTCACTATTATTCAACGTACATGAACAGCATACCCACAAGCTGTTGCAGAGGCACAGCTATACCTATTCTAACGTGCCTTTTGCCCTACAAAATAATGTTCTTTAGCCACCCAAAATAATGTCCATTTTAAGTCTAAATCATCAATAGTTAGATAGATAGACAGAAAATCTTTATTGTCTGTCCCATCAGTAAGAAATTCTTCTTTGACAGGGCTCAGCATACACAATTCACATTTAAAACACATTCAAGGCATAAACACCACATGTTACAAACACCTAAGAACTGTTAAAAATAGGACCAAGGGTCCTGTAGCTTACCGGCAAGTAATCTTATAGTGATGATACAAGTTATGACAATTTCATGTGAAGTTTGACATTCGAATCATTAAAAGTCAATGCCAAGGTCACCAAATAAAAGTTCATAACATTTATAAGACCTAAATATAATCCCAAGCTCTGGATCATTTTTGGTGACACAAGTCATTGAATATTCAATATGTCAACTGTGAACTTTAAAGGTCACAGAAGGTAAAGTATAGGTCAGTAAATGGACTTCATATACGACTTTCTAAATGTCTCTACACAAACCTTGGCTCAATCTGTGACCATTTTGGTGATAGAAGTCATTGTAATTTCACTGTCGAGTTTGCACCTCTAAGGTCACTGACAGTCAAGTTGAATGTCACCAAATGAAAGTTCATATGTGACTTCCTAGATATCAGTAACACAAACCTAGGCTCCATCTGTGACCATTTTAGTGATACAAGTCACTGAATCTTCCCTAGGTAACATTTGACCTTCGAAGGTCAATATGAAGGTCACCAAATGAAAGCTCACAGAGTATATGACTTCCTATTCATCTCTAATACAAACCTAGGCTCCATCTGTGACTGTTTTGGAAATACAAGTCATTGTAATTGTATTATGTCAAGTTTGACCTTCAAAGGTCACACATCGAGTTGAATGTCACCAAATGAAAGTTCATGTGTGACTTCCTTTAAGTCTGTGATACAAGCTTAGGCTCTATCGGTGACCTTTTTAGTGAATGAAGTCATAGAATTTTCACTCAGTCAAGTCTGACCTTCAAAGGTCAATATGAAGGTCACCAAATGAAAGTTCATATTTGACTTCCTATACGCCTCCAATGCAAACCTACACTCTATCTGTAACGATTTTGATGATATAAGTCCCTGAAATTTCACTGTAAAGTTTGGCCGTTGAAGGTCACTGAAAGTCAAGTTCAAGGTCACCAAATGAAACTTCATACATGAATTCCTATACGTGCACAATACAAAGCTCTATCTATAATAAATTTAGTGAAAGAAGTCATTATAATTTTGCTATGTGAACTTTGACCTTCAAAGGTCACCCAAGGTCAAGTTCAAGGCCACCAAAAGAAATTTCATTTATGCCCTATAAGTGTGTAATACACATATGTTCCCAATCTCAATATTTTCAAGCCTAGAAGCCTTTGAAAATTGTAACATTTTGCTTTGACCTCAAGTTTGACCTTTCAAGGTCATCTGAGGTCAACTTTAACATAGCCAATGTATAGGTCATATATGACTTCCTATATGTCGATAATACAAACTTAACCTCTATCTGCAACCATTTGGCCTCCACAGACCATCTTGCTTATTCATAAAGTACAGCGCCCCCACTAGACCCACTTCCGTCAATTCAGTCAAAATGGCGCTTGCACTGTACATTGACGGATGGACTGAATGCTTTCTTAAAGATGTTTTTGCTGGCCAGAGGGACTTTGTAGTATCTGCCTAATGGCTGTTACACAAAGGAGAGGTGAAGGGGGTGAGAGGGGTCCTCAGTGATCAGGGAGACGTTCCTGGTCACTGGGCGCATATATAGATCAAAGAGGGGAGTTTGAGGTGAACCGATTATTTTGCTGGTCTGATTGGTTTCCCGTGAAAGTTTGTTTTGTGTTTAATGGTGAGGGAGTTATATCAGGATGCAATATTGAAGGTGAGAATGGATTCAAGGAGTGAATGGTAAACCAGTTAAAATGTCTTTGCTAACATTAAAAGTCCTTAGTTTCCTCAGCAGATGGAGGCACTGTTGAGCTTTATTGTACACATATTTTGTGTGTTGTGTGAAGGACAGGCAGGTGTCTATCTCTATACACAGGTATTTAAAACACTGGACCTGCTCTACCAGCTGACCCTGGATAGAGCGGCTGGAACAGAAGTCATGGGGTTTTTTCTCTGCCTCCACAGCACAACTCCTTGGTTTTTGAGATGTTCAGCTCCGGCAAGTTTTCACAAAACGTTGAGACCAGGTTGTTAACTGTTTGCGGGTATTGGGACAGAGCATGCATGCAGGTCAGGTGAGCCACCAGGGCCTTGTCATCAGCATACTTAAAAAGAGACATTCCCTCACTGCTACAGGAGATGTTATTAGTGTAGACAGAAAAGAGAATGGGAGATAAAACACAACCCTGGGGGAGCCCTGTGTTTAAAACCAGCTTATTGGATTTAAACCCATTTAAAATCACCTGTTGTGGCCTGTCCTTTAAAAAAAATGTTTATCCATAAAATAGCTGGAAAAGAACAGGCCAGCCCAGCCCCCTCCTGATTTATGCTTTTTTTTTTTGCACATTTGTCCCACTGAAAAGCAGCAAATGATGCTGCTGTGAAAAGAAATTCAGAGAGATTAGAAAGTTATTGAAATATATCAGTCTGGAAAGGTTAAAAAGCCATTTCTAAGGCTCAAGTACTCAAGGCGTATCTCATGTCAAGTCATTTAAAGAAACAAGGTTTAGACACCCACAATCTCAGATATTGCTGAAACACTATTAGATAGAACATGTACGTAAGTGCTGCAATAATGACATGATAAACGTGAAGAGATCATTCTCCTGACAAAAAAAAACTACGTAATGAGAACAATCTATCAAATGAGAAGTTCATTACATAATTTGAGAAGTTCAGCTTATTACGTTTTGTCCCACACAATGCAGTTGTATTGTACACAGTCCCGTGAAATATTCAATTTGTGGGTTTCAAAGGCTTAATGTGGAGTGATGGTTCTTTTAGATTCCATGTCTCTCAATCAGTAATACCGTCAAATCAAACCAAAATCATAATTTTCATTATGTCATAGTCATAATTTTAAAGTTATTGAGAGTTTAAAAAACAAAAAAAAAAAACATTTGCAGTCAAAAGCGGCATACTTGGCCCATTCAAATTAGGCACAGGATAGAGTTACAGCAGCCGTAATTGACAAGCCAAATTCTACCGTTACGGCACCCGTTCCGCGCATGCGTATTTTTAGGGACGCTTCCTGCTGTAACTGCAACCAGCTATGCTAGTGACTAACCCTAACCATTGTCCTTTTATGCACATGCTTAAATGGCTGCCATAACTCCAGTGCAATTATAAATACGTTACGGCTGCCGTAACAGTAGCCAGTGCGTACAAAACTTAACTATTATGTTGAAAGAATACTTTTTCCAGAACAGTACATTATCGGATAGAGTTTCAGAAACATCAGTGATGGTGGGTGTCAGGCCTCGGAGGTCTGACATCGAATTACCCTGCTGCAAACCATAGTGTCAGCCATTATCTCCAACTAAAGAAAACTTGGAACAGTGGTGAGTTTTCTCAGGAGTGGTTGGCCTACCAGACTTTCTCTAAGAACATACCGACAAGTCGTTAGGGAGGTCATTGAAGAAGCAAGACAATCATGCAGTCTCACTCGCATAAGATAGTGAGTATCCAGTAGACCACCATTAGAGAGAGTCTGAGCAAAAATAGCATCAATGGGAGAGTTAGAAGTGAAATCAATGGCTGAACAAGAGGAGCACAAAAGGTTGTCACCTTCATTACCCCCAAGCCTTTTGAGACAATGTTGTGTCAACTGATGAGTCAAGAGTGGCATTTTATGGAAGACATGGGTTCTGATCCATCTGGCACGACGCAAGCACTGCACTCCACAAAAAGAAAATTATACCACCAGACACACATGAACGTGGTAATGTGATGGTGTGAGGATGCTTTACTGCTTTAGATCCTGAGTGACTTGCTGTTATTGATGGAACAATGAATTCTGTTCCCTACCTGAAAATCCTGCAGGACAATGTCTGGTCATCAGACCGGGATCTCAAGATCAAGAGGAGATGGGTTACCTAGCTAGACAATGTTCGAAAGCACCAGTGGTGCCTGACTTGAAACCCACAGAGATACTGTGGCAGGCATATAAACAGGCAGTTGACACACAAAAACCTCAACCAATTCTGCCAAGAGGAAGACATTTCAGGATGCAAAAAAAAAAAAACATAATTTGGAAGCAGAGTATATATCATTCAGAGGAAGCAAACAAAACATGGAAATAAAATAACCTGTGATAGAGGTTAAG
Source organism: Gymnothorax javanicus (assembly GCA_029692085.1). Lineage (NCBI taxonomy): Eukaryota > Metazoa > Chordata > Actinopteri > Anguilliformes > Muraenidae > Gymnothorax > Gymnothorax javanicus. Next base: position 96,437,614 of record CM056199.1, on the reverse strand, counting down.
ACACCAAAATCTAGATGTGCAGTGAGATCCACTGTATTTCAGCCAAACATCAAAGAGCCAATACAGTGCAATTTCAGTAATGGCAATATTACAGTCCTGAATACAAGTGGGCATCTGAAGCTGTACAACGCTTTACTAAAAATAGCAACCAACATTTACCGACTGGATAGGTAGCCATCTTGGTAACCTGCAGACTACTGAATAAATGGCAGAAACTGGGAAGGTGGGGGGGGTTGTACACTGTCGTTTCTAAGTCCTCCAACAATTGATAATACGGCTGCTTTTTACATTTAGAATAAATATTCTTTTCAAAATCGCAACAGTTTCACAATTTTTTTTAATCATTATTATTATCATTTTATTTCATTCTTTATAATACAACCATTTGTAAATGATGATTCTGATTGCACAGCAGGATATTTAAAGTATTAAATGAAAACAGGCCAGATACATCCACTTCGTCTTAAAACACAATAAAAATACATTCCAGTCAGTAAGTAAAACTGATTCCATATCTTCACATTATTCCAATAAAAAAGCTGATACAAAAATAGTGTTTGGAAAATATAAACACAATAATGCTGAAATAGCATAGCAGGGAAATTTGTTCCCACCTTGAATAGGTTTGAGTTCTGAGGTAAAAACAGTCAGAAATGAGGATAAGTAAAACAAACATCTGACAATTGTTATTAAAACCATAACCCTTCAATGCAATAGTATATATTGAAGGTGCTACTTTTTGCACACATTCATCCAGTCTGGAATATACATAAATGCTGCACCAGTCAGTCATTAGGTTTCTTACAAACGAGTCAGAATCACAAAGCCAGTCCAGTAATGACAACAGAAATACAGTTTGTGACTGAATTTAATACATTTTAACAAATATCAACAGTACACTCCCATAAAAAAAACACAGCTGTATTTATATAAAAATTTGTTTCATACATGAAAATATTCATTACACCATCATGTTGCTAAACATGAAATACTGCGAATGTAGGAGGAATCAATTCCTTTCAATTATCTTCCGCTTAGAACAATCACACAAAAGCTAGAATCATACCTTTGAAAAGGCAAGTCATTCATATTAGAGGAATAGACAGTTTGGACAGTTTAGTCTGTTCGTGCGACAAGGAGTCTCGTATGGTGTGTTGCCTGCCTAGTGCCCAGGTAGGAGACCTCCTGGAGCGTGCGGACAAGCTCCTGGCCAGAGCGGGGAGGGATCCAGTTGTCATGGTCCATGTTAGGACTAATGACATAGGTAAGGGTAGGTTTGAGGTTCTGCAAAGCAAATTTGTTGAATTAGCTGAAAAGCTTAGGGAGCAGATCCTCCACGGTAGTGTTCTCCGGGATTCTACCGGTACCACGTGCAAGCAGAGGGAAGCAGAATTTTATCTGGAGGTTTAACACGTGGCTACGAACCTGGTGTAGGAAAGAGGGGTATAGGTTTATGGGGCACTGGAACTACTTCTGGGACAGGGTGACCTGTTCAAGCTTTAATGGGCTACACCTGAACCGGAGGGGTACCTTTGCACTGGGTCAGCGTATGTTGAGGGGTAGCAGAGAGTTATTTAAACTAGGGACTTGGGGGGCAGGGAGGTTAGAGAGTGTTACACAGAGGGAAATGCAGACTGCCCTGATGGAAGCTGACAGCGTTACATGCACTATTGATGATATATTTTTAAAGCAAAAAAGCGTGGTGAGGGGCTTTGAGCAGCGGGCACATGGGAAATCGAAGGGGAAGAGCGTTCGTGATAACCTGAAATGTTTTTATCTAAATGCAAGAAGCATTAAAAATTTCTAGATGTCATAAATGATAATTTTTTGGTGCAGTATGTTAATAAACCTACAAGAGAGAAGGCAATTTTAGACTTAGTGCTCTGTAATGACCCAGATGGAATTAGCAATGTTGAGGTACGGGAGCCACTTGGGACAAGTGATCACTCTACTATTAATTTTGAGGTTTCATGGGAAGTTAAAAAGGTGTATTCAAAAACAAAAATTTTCAATTTTAGGCGAGCAAACTTTGACAGGATGCGCTCATATCTAAGTGAAATAAAATGGGAGACACTCCTGGACTGTGAGTCTGTAACTGAGATGTGGGAAAGATTTAAGGGGGTTTTACTTGATTCACAATGCAAATTCATTCCAAAGGTATCCAAAAGTAAGCTGAAAAAGCAGAATCCTCAGTGGATGACCGCAGCTATTCGTAGGAGTTTGAGGGAAAAGAGGAATCTTTATAAGATGAACATAGAGGATAACAATGAGATTACTAAGGTCGAATACTGTAAAATGCGGGCTGTGGTCAAAAAAGAGCTGAGGAATGCTAGAAGACTGTATGAAAGACAAATTGCAGAGGGGGCAAAAACTAACCCTAAGCGCTTCTTTCAGTACTGTAGTAGAAAAAGGAAAGTCAAAGAGCAGGTTAAGTGCATAAAGAATAAAAATGGATCGCTGCAATATAATAACAAGGATATTGCGGACACCTTAAACGGTTACTTTGTTGAGAATTTTACCTCAGAGCGGGTCTTTATTCGGCCAGAGGGCATGTCCAATGCTCAAGATTATTTAGCGGAAATTGAGGTTAGGGATAACGTAGTATTAGACAAGTTGCATAAACTAAAGGCAGATAAGGCGGCGGGTCCTGATGGCTTATATCCTAGAGTGCTCAGGGAAGTTAGTGAGATCATCTTTAAGCCGCTATCCGCCATCTTTAGACGGTCTTTAGAAACTGGAGAAATACCAAATGATTGGAAACAGGGTAATATAATACCAATATATAAGAAAGGGGGACCGTACTGAGCCAGGTAATTACAGGCCAGTCAGTTTAACTTGCATTGCGTGCAAAATATTGGAATCTATCATAAAAGATGAGCTGGACTTATTTCTTGAACGTAACAATATCTTGAGGGATAGCCAACATGGTTTCCGTAAAGGAAGGTCATGCCTGACAAACCTTCTGGAATTTTTTGAAGATGCCACCAAGACTTATGACCAGAGCAGGGCTTATGACATCATATATTTGGATTTTCAGAAAGCATTTGACACAGTACCGCATAAGAGACTAATTTTTAAAATGAGCTCCATTGGAGTTACAGGAGGTATTCTGAAGTGGATTCAAAACTGGTTGAAGGACAGAACACAAAGAGTGGTGGTCAGTGGTGTCTCATCTGAACTAGGTATGGTGAGGAGTGGCGTCCCCCAGGGATCAGTGTTGGGACCCCTGCTGTTCCTCATCTACATTAATGACCTTGATAGGTATATTGAGAGCAGATTAGTGAAATTTGCAGATGATACTAAATTGGGAGGTTTGGCAAATAGTTTAGAGTCCACTAAAGTGATTCAGGATGATTTGGATAGAATCCAGAATTGGGCAGAAATGTGGCAAATGAAATTTAATGTAGCGAAATGTAAAATAGTACATGTAGGTAATAAAAACATTAGAAGGGATTACTTCACGGGAGGTTTTAAACTGGAATGTGCTCCACAAGAGAAAGAGTGATTGTTGACCAAACCCTCACAGGCTCTAGCCATTGTGCCATAGCAGTTAAAAAAGCCAATTGGATGCTGGGATACATTGCCAAAAGTATTGAGTTCAAATCCAAGGAGGTGATGCTTTTTTGTACAACACATTCGTCAGACCACATCTAGAGTATTGTGTACAGTTCTGGGGACCATACTTTAAGAAAGACATAGAGGCTTTAGAGAAAGTTCAGAGAAGAGCCCACGAAGCTAATTCGGGTATTAAAGATGAAAGCTATAAGAAGAGGCTGAAGATCCTTAATCTCTTTAGTCTTAGGAAAAGGAGACTAAGGGGTGATCTGATTGAGGTCTTTAAATATGTTAAAGGGATTAACAAAGTGAATTATGTCGGATTCCTTCAACCAAGTGTTGCTAGTAGAACTCGGGGTCACAAATGGAAGCTGACCAAAGGTAAATTTAGCACTGATATTCAGAAATATTTCTTCACCCAAAGAGTAATTTCGGTGTGGAACAGCTTGCCTGACCATATTGTTGAGGCAGAGACCTTGGGAGTTTTCAAGAGCAGGCTTGACTTAAAGTTAGATACCATTGAGTCATTGAGTATCTGAAGTAATATATTCATGATAGTACAAAGAAACTGGCGAGCCTAGTTGGGCTGAACGGCCTGTTCTCGCCATTCATGTTATGTTATGTTATGTTATGTCATGTCATATCTTAAAACACATACCAAGGATGAAAATCTCTTCAAAATTTCAGAAACATTTTTAAAAGACCATTTGGTTCCAGAACATACAGTTTAATCACTATTCAAGAGTCAACGAAAACATTGTCTCACAAGCCTGCAAATCACTTATACTGCATTTATACTGAAAACACCCGAAGTCAGACATCTTGCCTGCCATCAGTAGACAGTCTGGGCAGAAAGGGTCTAATACAATGAACTGGCGGAATATTTTCCCTTCTGTTGCCTCCCCATTTAAAATAAAACAAGAACACGCCCTTCTGTGAGCAGAGCAGCCTTGAGTACAGTACATTCATAACTAATCCCTTATCTACAGCTAAGAATAACTCACTAACTCCATCCATACTCACTTCGGACTGATATTGGCCAGATCCCATCTCGATTTCCTACACACTATGCTTGCTATGAGAAGATACTCATTACTGATTATAAACTGCAAGAATGAAAAGAGTGAAACTAAATGACTTGTGTGTTTACAGTCAATTAATAATGTGAGCAATCTTAAAGGTTAATTTTGTCAAACAAACGAGCAAAGAAAAAAAATTATGCACTGCACTGCAGTCATTCCAAGTAAATTCAAGGTTAATGATTGAGTCTTCTGTAAACCAATACCTTCATTCTCAATTAACAGTCTTGAAAACTTTCACCAGTATATTTTGTTAATTCAAGGCTATACATTTATGTTGAACCATTCAACTAAAGTGAAAACTAAATAAATATTTTGGTTGTAATCCAACTTTAATCTCCAGCCTTGCCTACTCTCTCACATCCCTGAAAAGTCAAATGTACCATTATAGCTGCACTGTCCATCTATGCTGCATCCCAAACGTAGCCAGCATAAAAGCAGCAAAACAGAAGTATTTAATTTCACAACTGGGCCTTAGGCTGATGTGATAAACTGTCAATAAGGTTTACTATGGAGTCATTTGTGTGTTTCATCATAGGCATTTAAAAGATGAGCGCTAAAATTGCTTCACAACTCTGACCTTCGTTGGGGTGCAATGCCAGACATGGATCGGGCCAGATGGTGACCCCTGCCATACACCTCAACCCCTAACATCCCCTCCTCACTCGAGCTGGACATCCACTCCAGGTGGTACCACTGTGTACCTGGGGTCAAGTTCAGGAATAAAGCCTTGGAATTCCTGTGATGCCTCAGTTTCAAAGAAATCTAGTACTCTCCGGTTCATCAACGCAAATCTGAGAGCACAGAGGAAAAAAAAAAAGTTTAGTTTTCAGGTTTGGTTAATATAGAGTACTAAATGTGCATAGAAGAGGTCTTATAAAGTCTACTTACTGTGATAACAAGATAGAGACCCTTGTAAAATGGCACAATTGTATGATTAAAATAATGTAACTGTGATCTACGGATAGAAATTGAAAAGTACTGAGAAATTATAGTCTTGTAATTCCTCAGCAATTGTCAGCCAATAAATCAAAGTAAAAATTGCAGTGGATAGTCTCTCTTGGGTTAATTGAATCTCATATAAATACCACATTAAGATCAAATGACATTCCATACTGACATGCATACTGAACATGACTTTATTATCGACCTCTTAAGCCCTATTTGGACAGGATTAGTTTTTACAGGGGATGTCAGGTAATTATGCATTTTACTGACATTCACTGATCATTTCATTTTTATCAGAACATAAACCGATGCTTATAATTAAACTTTTCCCTCCAACCTTTTGATTATGATGGAATAAAAAAGTTCATTTTAAGCTATTTAACATGTCCAGTGATGACTAAATCTGTTTGTATAAGGCAGATGAAAAGAAAAGAAGAATGGCTAAACGTCAAAAATGGGTTGTGTCGACATCAGGTCCTAACAATCGTCCGCTTCTCAAAAGGGTGAAAGTGAGTAGGCCATCTTGTACATTACAAAATGTGTTGGCCAGGGGCGCCGCTGGCAATTTTGGGCCCTATGACTGGAAATCAATTTGGTGATTGGCTGATGTATGTAATGGTCCAAACTGACCAGCAGAAAATTTTTTTGCAGCCAGTTCAGGCACTCGCGTAACTTGGGCCGTACAAAATGATGAATAGTAAGAGGGGGGCCCATGTGCTGAGATTATTCTTAAAAAGTTGAAAATTGAGAGACAAACAACAAATTAATTTTAAATCGATCAAGTTATTACAAAAATTTAAATATAAAATTAAAGTGTCCATATATTTTATTTACAAATGTTTATGATAATAACAGTATCCCCTGTGGGGCCCCTGTGAATGCTGGGCCCCTAGAATCGTCTATGGTTACCCCTCCCCCTTACGGCGCCCCTGGTGTTGGCGAATGGACAGGACAATTTACCAATTTTTGGAGGCCATTTTCTAGCACAGAGAAAACTTTGGAAGTAGCCAGGGTTTCACAATAATTAATTACCAATGGATAACATTGACATTTTTTCCAGCATAATTTGCCTTCAGCCATAACTGGAATTTTTCCTGATTTTGCATATGATGAATATGTTTTAGTTTTGCCTTTTACAAAATCCAATTCCAATGAAGTTGGGACGTTGTGTAAAACGTGAATAAAAACAGAATACAATGATGTGCAAATCTTACAAACCCATATTTTATTCACTATGGAACATAGACAACATATCAGATGTTGAAAGTGAGACATTTCACCATTTCATGAAAAATATTAGCTCATTTTGAATTTGATGGCAGCAACACATCTCAAAAAAGTTGGGACAAGGCTGTGCTTACCATTGTGTAACATCCCCTCTTCCTTTAACAACAGTCTGTAAACGTCTGGGAAGTGAGGAGACCAGTTGCTGGAGTTTTTGGAGAGGAATATTGTTCCACTCTTGTCAGATGTAGGATTCTAGCTGCTCAACAGTCGTGGGTCTTCTTTGCCTGATTTTCCATTTTATGATGCACCAAATGTTTGCTATTGGTGAAAAGTCTGGACTGCAGGCAGGCCATTTTAGCACCCAGACTCTTCTACTGGGAAGCCATGCTGTTGTGATGAATGCAGTATGTGGTTTAGCATTGTCTTGCTGAAATATGCAAGACCTTCCCTAAAAGAGACAGCGTCTGGATGGGACAATATGTTATAAAACCTCTATATACTTTCCAGCATTGATAGTGCCTTTCCAGATCTGTAAGTTGCTAATGCCATAGGCACTAATGCAACCCCAGACCATCAGAGATGTAGGCTTTTGAACTGTGTGCTGATAACAAGTTGGATGGTCCTTCTCCTCTTTAGACCACACAACGCGGCGTCTGTGGTTTCCGAAAAGAATTTCAAATTTTAATTCATCTGACCACAGAACAGTTTTCCATTCTGCCTCAGTGCATTTTCAATGAACTATGGCCCAGAGACGACGGCGGTGTTTCTGGATCGTGACCACATATGGCTTCTTCTTTGCATGATGCAGCTTTAACTTGTATTTGTAGTTTGCACGTCAAACTGTGTTCACAGACAATGATTTCTGGAAGTGTTCCTGAGCCCATGCAGTGTATTCCAGAGCAGAATCGTGCCTGTTTTTAATGCAGTACCGCCTGAGGGCCCGAAGATCACGAGCATCCAATACTGACCTTCAGACTTGTCCCTTGTGCACAGGGATTACTCCAGATTTTCTGAATCTTTTGATGACCTTATGTACTGTAGATGATGGGACATTCAAAGTTTTCACAATTTTACATTGAGTAACAGTTTTCTGAAATTGTTCCACAATTTTTAGACACAGTTTTTCACAGATTGGTGACCATCTGTCCATCTTTACTTCTGAGAGACTCTGCCTCTCTCAAATGCTCTTTTTATACCCAGTCGTGTTACTGACCTGTTGCCTATTAAGCTAATTAGTTGCAAAATGCTTCTCCATCTGTTTTTATTAGTACCACTTACTTTTCCAGCCTTTTGTTGCCCTTGTCCCAACTTTTCTGAGGCGTGTTGCTGCCATCAAATTCAAAATGAGCTAATATTTCTCATGAAATGGTACACGTCTCACTTGTAACATCTGATATGTTGTCTATGCTCTATTGTGAATAAAATGTGGGTTTATGAGATTTGCAAATCATTACATTCTGTTTTTATTCACATTTTACGCAACGTCCCAACTTCATTGGAATTGGAGTTCGTAAATCCAAAACCCAGTCATTAACAAATGCTCAATCTGAAGGCGATTTTTGTTGGTATGCTACATAAGGCAATGCTAAATGAACAGTGCAAATGAATTAATGCACGTCAGCAAAAAAACAGTGGAGGAAATCTATATTTTGTTCATGCATTAACATTTTTGTAGGCAGCAGTTACTGAATTTGGAATATGATTATAATGCCTTACAAATTACACTACAAAAAAATTTAAGCAGCCTCTCTGTCCTTTTTTTTCTTGGACATTCAGCCTTTTGACAAGAATATTCTTTGCAAGATCGCAAGTCCATACTAGGCATTTTTGGTATTGGAAGCACCCTGAGTCATGTCGTTATATGGTCAAGCATGATACTTATATGCAGGTATGAGACTTTCCCATTTCTGTAATAGTGAGAAATTACAGAGATTCCAATCCCGCCCAAAGGGATACATGAAATAACTGATATCCTATACCAGTAATTAAAATGCGTACGTTGAAATGGAAAAATGATCCCGCCCGAATAAGGTTTCAGAAGCACATAAAGTAATTGCATAACAGGACAATTCCATTTCCTAAGGGTGTTAGTCAATAAAGGTTTGTTCTAGAACTCACCTCCCCTCCTTTGAATTTGCAACTGGGGCAACAACTTGTATACAGATAAATCCAGAGTACACAGACTCATGCACACCTACCTGCCCTTTGTGAGCCGAAGCAGGAACTTCCAGTATGATGGTCTCAGATTCTGCACCTCCATCACAGCCTGGAGAAGAGGAGCAAAATCAAGTGGCTATGCATTCATTACGAAAACCGTAAACACTCTGCACAGGCATTCACATACGCACCCACAATCAAAATAACATAACATTTCAGGGCTTTGATCTTGTCAGCTGGAGGCATAAACATCAAGTGCAGTGCGCAGTCCAGTCAAATCAATGGACGAGTGAAATGACACCACCTGGCTGCAGTAGCAATCCGTCATTGCAGAGGAAATCGCTTGACTTACTGCCTGAAAGCAGATGGCAGTAGAGACAGCATAGATCAGGGTGTCTGCGTGAGGAAAGTAGGGCAATCTCCCAGCTTCAATGCCTTTGAAGTACATGGTCTGAGGAACACAAACATTGACAAACACTATCAGCACTCACCAACTTCTCCTCTTAATACACATGGCAAAACTATTCTTGAGGCCTTTGAGTCTTTCAGCATTTCAGCATCAGTAGTTCTGCCCAGTTTACCAAGCTGAAGCGTACAAACAACTGGCTGCTGACAGAAACAAAACCAGATCACACTTATATACATTGCCACCCACCCAATACACTGATATACACTGAAATGGTTACCTCCCTCAAAGAAAAATTACATCAAAGTAGCTAAGCAATGGATTATGAACATTCTTCACTCATAGGCCCAGAGAGAAAATCTTATAAATTGAATCCAAAGTAAGGAGGATATACTTCATGATGAGTCTTAGTGTGCCTCATATAAACTGTTACCTATAATGTTGGAATAAATTTGTATTCAGACACTTTATCTATGAAGAATAAATCATTGTCACAATCACTTCATGAAAAGAGGTAAAAATATTTTATTAAAACTTTGTGAACAACAGAGAAGTAACATATAGAAGAAACAATTGCATCTTATACACATCCCGGTGACCCAAAACATAGTGACCACTTACACATAACGTAAACAACGTTATCTCGTATCTACAGATCAACAGTGCATTTCAAAGTCGGAGATAGATTGAACATTCAGTTCTCATAGTCGACATGTTGGATGTTGCAGGAATGAGCAGGGGTAAAGGTTTGACAGACTCTGACAAGGGCCAAATCATTATTCCCAAACTAATGGGCCAGAGCATCTCCGAAGCAGCAAGGCTTGAGGGGTGCTCCCAGACAGCACTGATGAGTATGTATCGATAGTGCTCCAAGAAGGGAAACAGCAACAAGGTGTTCGGTACTAAAGCTTCTTGATGCGCAAGGGCGACGAAGACCATCCCGTCTGGTTCAAGCCAACAGAGCAGCTAAGGTGGCACAAGTTAAAGGAAATTTTACTGATGATTCCATGAAAAATGTATCATAACACACGATGCATCTTACCCTGATGCGTAAGAGGCTTGGTAGCTGTAGAACGGTCAGAGTGCCCATGTTCACCCCTATCCACTGGTGAAAGCATCTACAATGGGGATGCAAGCGTCGGATCTAGACTTTGGAGCAGCAAATGAAGGTCAGTTGGTCAGGTGAGACCCGTTTTCCTCAACGTCATGTGGAGGACTGGGTACGTATGCGCCATTTGCCTGGCACCAGGATGTACAATGGGAAGAATACAAGCTGATGTAGGGAATAGAGTGTTCTAGGTCATGTTTTGCTAGAAAACCCTGGGCCTTTACATTTATGCAGGCTTCAGTGTGGCACAGGCCAGCGGCCTAAACATCGTTGCAGACCATGTATGCCACTTTATTGGCAATGGTGTTCCCGAATGGCAATGGCCTTTTTTAGCAGGATAATGCACATTGCCTACTTGTACAGTGCTTCAGGAACATGGCCAAGAGTTTGTGGTGTTGCTCCAATCTCCCAATGGCCTTCTCAGTCAGATATGGCATCTGTGGGATAAGCTAAACAACAAGTCCCATCCATGGTAGCTCCTCCTCGCAACTACAGGATTTAAAAAATCTGCTGCAAACTTCTTTGTGCCAGATACCACAAGCATCTTCAGACATCTTGCAAAGTCCATGCCTCATCAGAGTCGAGCTGTACTGGCAAAGGCAGAGGACTAAAAGTATATGAGGCAGGTGGTCACAATGTTTTGGCTCATTCGTGCATTAGTATGATAATTAATTAAGGCAGCAAACGAAAGGTAGCATTTAATAGGAGCACCATGACAACTGCTGTGGATATAGAACACAAAATCATTAAGTTACTGTTATCATTTGTTTTCTTATAAGAGCATAAACAGAGAAGATTACCTCCACTAATTTGGAAGCGAGATACATGGATATGGAGGTACTCTTGTAGAAAAACATGGAGATGCCAGCCAGAAAACCTAAAGAAAAAGACGTAGGTAAAGCGTGTTTGGGGAGTGAGTGCTTGGAGGATATCACACCTTAGGGGATTCTTACGTTCCCTACATATGCAAACCATCTACCAGAATACTAATGGAAATCTGGTAAACAGCTTTATTTTCAGATTAACTGTGGGACTAATTCAACCCGACCAGTCCTCCTACTGCTTACACCCCCCAACCCCGCCACCGCCAGAGAAAACCCTGTGGTGCCTCCTACGAAAGTGCATTGTCTAAACTGAATCAGCAAGAACAGAATGAGCTGGCAATGGACATTCTACTGCATATAACATGGGTGTAGTGTTGATATTTGCCAAAATGCATGGTTTGTATAAGATCATAGCATAAAATCACAATTATTAAAGTGATCACCTACTCTTTGTCTGGAGAAATATGCAACACACCAATTCCTTACACTCAGACTGTTCTGAAGGTGGAGGGCAGCTTACCAGCAACCAGGGCGTGGAGCTCATCGTCAAGGTTACGAAGCCACCTTAGCAAACAGCTGGTCCCCTGACAGAGGGGTCAGATGAAATGACAGATCATTCAGTTTTACCAAAGGCATGTACAGCTCAGGATATAGGGAATTGCTCACTAGGATCCATTGACGATGACAAAGTGTTCTTTTCGCTGAGGAGGAATAACTCACTAAATATATTAATTGAATTAACACACAACATACAAAAAGCAGTGAAAGAAAGGGCAAGGTAGTCTCTGGTCTAAAGGTGATCTGGGGTCCTCAGAGCTCTGGTATGGGATCAATCTTGATCAGTAACAAGTTAAAACTAAAGAGCAATTTCGGATCGCAGATAAACTCACATATTGAGAGTCAGAGGAAGCCAGACTTGAAAAAGACAATCAAATGTATGCAAGCAAATAAACATTTTTGGATGCATCGTTATCCTAATTACATATCTCCCATTTGAACAGAATTTGAACATGGATACTGTCACCGTTTCTAGGCTGCCAACACATTGCCATTTTGTAAAATTGCCCCTCACTCTTCCTTATTTTGTGCGAGCTTAGTAGCAGTAGTAAAATGTTATGGGTAGCCCGATAAAAATGACACAAATACTTTTAACTTTGTAAGCAAAACATCTTATTTTAAAAGGAAATCCTGATTAAAAAATAAAAGAAAAAAATTATGTCATTCTGCGGTTCATTTGGACATCTGTGCTTTTGATATTTACTGCTTTCATGGCCGTACACATCATTAAATTTAAATGAGACCGCGAAATTCCAATTTGGCAATGTATTTCCAATGGGCTCAACATGGAGAGACAAACTCTAACATAAACTGGACAATCCATTCGCCACGACTGCATGGGCATAGCCCCCAAAAGCCCGCTTCTCTCCTTTTTTGCGCAATATTCGGCCAATACTGTCCCCATGGCAACCAAAATCGATAGGTGTCATAACTTGAGTATAACACATGCCCATACCAAATATGAAAGTAACTGGTCAAAAATTACAGCCTGTACAGCGCCCACAAGGAAGTGTCTGTTTCAGCACAAATTTGCACATTATTCAGCCAATACTGTTGCTATGGCAACCAAAATCGATAGGTGTCATAAGTGAAGTATAACATATGTCCATACCAAATATGAAAGGAATTGGTCAAATATTGCACCCTGTAGAGCGTCCAAAAAGAAATGACTATGTTTTACCACAAATTTCCACATTATTCGGCCAATACTGTACACAAGAAATGAGAGGACTCAGGTGAAGTGGCCATATTCAAATTTTGCATCAGGGTGCTGAGTCACCTTATATATGCTAACAAAGGATCCCAGGAATGCCCCGAGCTGGAAGTTCTCTTTGTCGTAGAGCAGAGACAACAGGCGGGAAGGTTTGGAGAAGGCGTGCTGAAATGTTGAGGGAACCTTCAGAAAATACTGGATCAGATAACCCACACTGAACATTCGAATAAACCCCTGAAACAGAAAGCAGAATTCAAATAAATGTACAAATTAGCAAGCACAGACAGCAAATATAGTGCTCATCAATGTCCACATCTTCCAAGAACCAAACTGAGTAATTACAGCCATCTAGCCTGTATGCAGAGTGATATTTTACTGAATAATAGTGAATATTAAACCAGAAACTGTGCACAGCTGAAACTCAACAATATACTCAGAGACCATTAATAACCAATCGCCACCATATGTGCACAATGAATGGATTCAGCATCTGATATAATAGATCCTTGTAAACATCAGACACTGTACCATGGTCTTACTTTGACACAGTAAGAGATGCAGTTGTCATGGTAGTGTCTACAACATTGGTGCCTAGGTCCACGCTTGCACCTGGAACCAATAAAGGCAATAAACAAACAAATTACATTGAATCAACCACTAACTGCAATAATAATAATAATAATAATAATAATAATATACCTCCCCTGAAGCAAAAAATCACTTAACATAAATGAAACAATGACAAAATCTCCTATAGCATTGGAAACAATCAGACATCAGACCAACTGGGGCTTTGTGCCCTGTGTAACTACCTATAATGGATTTACCCATGTGGGGCACGGGTAAATCCATTACATGCAAAGTTTAAATCTGAAAAAATTTATTACGTTTATCAATGGCAATTTAGTTTTATTAGTTTTATTTGTAAATGGCACTTTTCAGAATTGAAATAGACTCAATGTGCATTACATGGCACAGGGCCTGAGCCCCCAAGGAGCAAGTCAGTGATGACATAGACAAGGACAAACTCCCTTATCAGAAGAGAAAGCTTTGGCAGAAACAAACTTGAAAAAGGGAAACTCATCTGCCTGAAGATGGCCTAGGAGAAAGGTGGAGAAAAGAGGATGGAGAAAGAATGGAGAGAGGAAACAGGAGCGTGGAGACAGGAAACTCTTGAAGGGTTCAGTGCAATAACTTGATAAATGCTAATCTCATGTTTTATGGTATTACACAATATATACTTTCACCATGTACCAATGTTGTGTACTGGTCAGGATGACTTCGTAAAGCACATGTATTGTTGTTGCATTAATAAAGCAATATGCAAAACCATCCAAAGCTTGATTTCTGTAAAATTGCACATGTAACATTATTGCACTGAACCCTCCATTTGTGTGTGTGCATCCACCAGTGTGTGCACATGCGTATTGGTTTTGTGAGTTTGAGTTTGACAGCACTTCTCACACAGACTCCAGCAGTCTCTGAGTCATCGTGGAGATGGATGTCCTGCTAGAGTCAGTCTGGGGCTGATATCTCCCTCTCCTACTGACTGACTCAGTGGTGCCCTGCTCTGGTGTCCTGATGTCAGCATGTTCTGCCTGCAGTGAATGTGAGGGAATCTCTTCTTTCCCCACAATGAACCTTGATGGGGGGAGTCACCCTAAGCTCTTTATAAAGACACATATTACCACCCCATCGCAATCCTGCTCAAAGGACAGCTCAAACTATCCCAGAATGCCGAAGTTGGCACATTGAGAGAGAAGCTAATTGAAGCAGGCTATTTTCTACAATTCACAGCTGCATAAGCAATCCCACATCTGTGCTAAAGGCCCACAAAAGCAATGACGAGGCCAGAAATAGACAGACAACAGACCTACTGGGGTTTTATGCTCCATACTATTGCTGTTTAAAAGCTGTCACAGAGGTACCAATCCAGCAAAGTCATAGTCGACACACTACAAAATGTTCCACACACTTACTTAAGAGCAGAAAAGGCAAATCCCTGGAGCCCATCTTTGCTGCTAGAAAATTAATAATTACAATTCACTTAAAAAGAATGATAACAAGACTGACAAGATTTCTTAAGTGCATTCTTAAAATTCAAACTCAATGTAACTTGGTCATTCTTTACACATTTTCTGAGGCATTACTAATATGCAACATTTCACAAGCTAGAAAGCATCAGAATTTCCACAAAAAGTTAGTTAAGATTAAACTTATTTTTAAACAAAAAGTAGACACCTCCTACCCCCTTGCATGATCAAGAGCAACTATAAGCATAATTAATATTCAAAACTCACATTCATAGAACAGTGAATGTGCAGTGTAGAGCTGCATGAGTCAGCCTTCACCTGCTCTGTGTTCTTCAAGACATAATTCATGAGCAATGAGACTGTAAACAGATGGGAGCAATGCTCTGCCAGATGCTCCCGCCTTACCGAAAAAAAAAAGAAAAACAACATGAAGACTGAAGCAGTCAAGCTGAACAGTAGTATCTGGAGTAGAAAAGAGATATTATGAATCAAGAATACACTGGCCCTCCAAAAGAGGTAAATTTTGGCCAGGAGGAACCACTAATAAAAGACCAGCTTCTACAGACCAAACAGACATCAAAATTTTTACTGCTCCCTCTAGTGCACCAGACTTAAAATTACATATGTTACAACAGACATACAGCACATATACTATGGCTAACTGTATGTGGACAAACACTGACATATTCAACATTCCAAAATCATGGGAAATTATATTGCCTTGTTTTCATTAAGTAATACTGTATGCAAGCAATTAAAAGCGACATGCCGGTCATAAGAATACAATCGGAGAACTAATGTGGCCCATCGCAAAGCGGAGGACCGTTAAACACTTAGGTGCGCAAATATTTCTCTATGACTGGCATGGAGTTGTTTATTGCACTTATACCATAGTTAACACACATATGCTCAGCTAAAGTTTAATAAATTGAGTTTGCATGCAGACTATTTGCTTCCATCACTATTAACTAATAATAACTCGAAACCGCTAAATTGTGCAGGCTATGCACTAGATGCTAGAACACTGTTTCGGGGACTAGACTCTATACAAGCTAAAAAAAAGCATTTATTAGCACTCACAATAATGTTAATAAATTAGGCCTGGTTTTAAGTCAGGTTTCCTAGTTGATCCCAATGGGGTTTAATGGGGCTGAGGTCACTTTGCACATATACATTTGGCAAAGTGGCATATATACTCTCAATCCTTCCATTATTAAGCATTTTTACGTCAAAAATGCTGTTGCTTAAATGTAACCCTGTAGTGGGAGAGTCACATTCCTATTTTGTTAAGTAATCGTGAACTTATTCAACATGACAGCTTACGAAAGAGTCTCATGACCACCACACTAATTGATGAATGATAGGATTAACAGTCTTCTTTGTCATGGTGCTCGCAATCTCAGTTATAAAAAATAAAGTATAAAAGAAACTGTTGTGAAGCTTGAAGAAAGCAATTCATCTTGAAGCAAGACTGTGACGGGTTTAAGCACATTAAGAATGCAGTAGTTCAGGAACAGCAACTGAACAGACATCTGATTGAGAGGCCCAGAAAAACTTACCTCTCCATGTTTTATGGGGTTCACTAATCCCCTTTGAACTGCCATTCGAAATATTGTTTCAGTTGCCTAAAATCACACAGACCAATACGGCTGATCAAAATGACATTCAGAACAAATACAGCACAAGTTTAACATTTTTATTCACAACATGACACTCCCTCTGTCGACATGGCAACTGTGATGGAATCAGATTGGAATGTCAACTGCAGGACTGGTGAGCATGTTTCCATGGCGATAGAGGGTCGGCTTTTTTTGGTCAAGTCCCACAGTTTTCACATATAATATGCTCCCATGAGCCTTGCACAAAAACCAATACTGTTTAATGAGTAGACAGTGACAAAAATATGTTTCATGAAGGCAAAGTAATCAAAACAGCTTAAGTACATCTCCTGTTTGGAAGTTATTTTGTCTTTTATGTGGTGACTATTTACAGTTTTAAAGGTATTTATGCATACCTGCTAATGTTACAGAAAATAGCATGTATTTAAGGGCAATGGGGTGTTCAAAACTGAAAGTCAACTGACTTTAAAAGTTTCCAATTCGAAAGTAGAAGTCAAAACAAAGTGGTTTCTAACATCACCAATACTGCAGCTACATTTGGCAAAAAGGTCACATATATTTTTGAATTAAAAACTTTGCAGTATTGCTGCAATAGTGTTATGTTCTCATCTGCAGACAGTGATACACCTCATTTCTTTACATACCTGAATACACAATTTAATAACAGCAATTAACCTTTGTAAGCTGTGTAGGCCTTTTCCAATACATACAGAACCCTCCGATAATCCTACTCATTTTCAGCGCTTCCGAAGTACAGGCTGTTCACTGAAAGCCTTTGTAAATTGCAGAAGCCAACACACCTAATTTGAGAGACCATCCAAAACTTTCATCTATTTTAAAAAATAATTGCCTCTTCCTAAACCTAATGACTGGCTGTGCCTCCCTTGGTGGCAACAACTTGCAATCAAATATTTGCGACAACCAGCAATGAGTCCTGTAGAAGAATTTCAGCCTCCTCCTCTTAACAGAATTGTTTTAATTCAGTCACATTGGAGGATTTTTCGGCATTTTAAGGTCATGCCACAGCATTTCAATCACATTCAAGTCAGGGCTTTAAATAGGGCACTCCAAAACCTACATTTTGTTTTTTTTTCAGCCCTTCAGATGTAGACTGGCTAGTGTGTTTCGAATCATTGTCCTGCTGCGTAACCTGACTGGACTTGAGCTTTAGGTCACAAAATTGATGGCCGTACATTCTCCAGCGGAATTTTGAAAAAGAGCAGAATTCATGGTTCCATCAATTATGGCAAGTCGCCCCATCCTGAAGCAGCAATGCAGCCCCAGACCATCACACTACCAACACCATGTTTGACTATTGGCATTATGTTCCTCTTGTGGAATGCTGTGTTAGCTGTGCACCACATGTAATGGGATCCATGTCAACCAAAAAGTTCAACTTCTGACTCATGAGTCCACAGAGTATTTTGGGGGTTATCAAGATATTTTCTTTCTCGAAAGTGAAACAAGCCTTTGTGTTCATTTATTCAGCAGTGGTTCTCGCCTTGCAGCTCTCTCATGGATGCCGCTTTTGCTCTGTCTCTTTCTTATTATGTCATTATTATGCCATAATTACAACCTTAACTGAGGCCAGTGAGGCCTGCAGTTCTTTAGACATTAGTTCTAGTTCCTTTCTGACCTTCTGGATGAGCTGTCCATGCACTCTTGGGGTAATTTTGGTAGGCCAGCCAATCTGAGAGGATTTTCCACTATTCCAAGTATTCTCTATTTGTAGAGACTAAGTAACAGTGGCTTCAAATGGGCTTTGTGACCTTTTCCAAACTGATAGATCTCAATGACTTTGTTTCTCATCTGTTCTGGAATTTTTTTGATCATGTCATCATGTGCAGCTTTTTGCCTTCTTCACATGGCCGGACAAGTTCTATGTAAGTGATGTTTAGATTTAACAGGGCCTTCAGAAATCATACCTGGGTGTATCTTGTGACATTGAACCGAATCATATGTTAAATTTGTTTATTTGATGGATTTGGTATAACTAAGGGAGACTATAGAGGGTAGGTTGGCGATACGGTTGGCCATTTGTTGTTTGGAGGACACTATCAGTAGGATGGCGATAAGACAGCACCTGCGGGTGGTAAAGCACTACTTTATGGTTGAGGTCTGTTAGGGTTGTGCTTCATACACAGTTCAGGTGCACGGAGGACAGGAAGTTGAGGACTGGACTCAGGTGCAAGGATGGACTTAGTAGTATTTATTATGTCTACTGCGCAGCAGAAGGCACAAATGAAGCAATACAAAACAAAGAGGAATCGAGGTTCCTTAATAAACACTATTGGTAATACAGACTCTGGGCATTAGCTGCAGTAACAATGTTTCACAAATAGAAAACAAATTGGAATCGAGGTTCCTTAATATAAAGTGCTGGAATAAACAGTAACAGCACTAAGTATAAAGAGTTTTCAGAATAAACACGCAATAAGGGGGAATACGTCTATACAAGACTTAGGGCCTGATTTACAAAGACCTTTAGCACATGCAAAATCTTTTCGCCTGTGCAAAACCAATAACATTGCCCATGATTGGCCAGGGTACTTGCCTTGCACCAATTAGTGGCAAGGTTTCTGGTTTTGCACGGGCAAAAAGATTTTGCATGTGCTAAAGGTCTTTGTAAATCAGGCCCTAAGAACGCAAAACAGGCATGTAGTTACGAGACTTCACAAAGACATAGTGTGAGACTCGGTCTTAGATAGCACACTGCTACCACCCAGTGGAAATGACAAACAGATGAAAACAATGATTAGTGGAGTGAGGAATGAAGTCTGGGTCTTAATAGACTGGTGAGCTGGACGGCTGGAGGCATGGTCTTACAGGGTCTCTTACATTCTCTGCTATTGTTTTAGTCGCGAAGGTCCCGCGCCCGGTAGTGACGTCTTGGTGGTGCGGCAGGAGTGTCGCAACCGTCACCCAATGACTGTAGCACCACGCCATCAAACAACTAGTGCCAAGAGCTTCAGATCCAAGCTCTCAAAGATCGGTACGTGGAATGTCCGAACACTATACCAAGCAGGAAAGCTGGATAATATCCTTGTTGAAATGGACAGGATGATATTACATTGCTTAGGCCTGTGCGAAGTTAGGTGGCCTAATTCTGGGGATTTTGGGAAGGAAGGTAAACGAATCCTCTACTCAGGGGGAGATCAACATCATCGCGGGGTTGCCCTGGTTCTCGGTAACCGGTTCAGCAACTCCGTTCTCTCTTTCTGGCCTAAAAATGATCGCATGCTTCTAGTCAAACTCAAAGCTAGTCCATTCAATGTAAACATCCTAGTCACTTATGCACCTACAGCCGAGGCCACTGATCAAGAAATCGATAGCTTCTACAACTCCCTTGACGAGATGATGAAATCTTGCAAGAGCAACGAGGTCACAATCGTTATGGGGGATTTCAACGCCAAGGTCAGCGAGGAAAAAGAAGGAAAAGTTGTCGGACCGCATGGTCTGGGCGAGAGGAACGACAGGGGAGACAAACTTGTAGACTGGTGCACTGAGAACGACATAGTTGTTACCAACACATGGTTCAATGTGCACCCACGCCGGCGTTACACATGGATTAGTCCTGGCAACCGAGCCCGAAATCAAATTGACTTCATTCTGGTCAAGTCGCGATTCAGAAATGCCGTCAAGACCTCGCGTTCATATCCAGGCGCCAATATAGATTCCGACCATAATCCGGTGATCGCGAAGTTCAAACTATCTCTCAGACGTGTCGAGAAACCAAAACCCAACCTTAGGTTCGATTTTTCCGCGCTGCAAAAGGTGGAGATACGTGACAAATTCAAGGCCGAGGTAATTGCAAAGCTACCAGAGACGCCGCCTGAGGGCATAGACGCACACTGGGAAGCACTAACATCAGCGATTCAAGAAGCGGCCGAAAACACCATACCCAAAGAGGAAAAGAAGAAACCGTCATCCCAATGGTTCAATCCAGAACTCAAAGATCTGCTTAGGAAACGAAGGATCTCTAAACCAAATCCTGTGAAATATCAAATTCTCAACAACGAATTTCGCAAAAAGTGTGGAAAAGCAAAAGAACGCTGGCTCGAAGAGAAGTGCAAGGAGATTGAAAACCTCAGTCTCAACGTGAAAGAGATGTTTAGGAAGATCAAGGAGATCGCCGGAAAGCGACCTGCTCCCTCATCCAAGTGTATCAAAGCCGCAGATGGACGTATCCTCCAAGAGTCGAATGAGGTGGCTGCTCGATGGGAAGAATATATTCAGGACTTGTTCGAAGATGATCAGGAAATTGAGGATATCGTCCCAGAGTATGCTGAAACTGGTCCATCCATTCTCAAGTCAGAGGTGCGATGTGCATTGAGCAAAATGAAGATCGGAAAATCAAGTGGCCCAGACGGCGTCTACACGGAGATGTTACGAGCATTGGAAGAGGATGGAATAGACATTGTTTGGAAACTAGTATCCGAGATTTACGAAACCAGGAAGTTTCCGAAAGAGATGCTCAAGTCCATTTTCGTCGCCCCTCCCAAGATTCCCGGCACACTCAATTGTGCAAGTCACAGAACCATAAGTTTAACGTCTCATTTGCTGAAATTGCTTTTGAAAGTCATTCTCCAGCGTATCCAAAGGAATACACTTCCAGAAATTCCACAGACCCAGTTCGGTTTCATGAAAGACAGAGGAACAAGGAACGCAATCTTTGTGTTGAGGATGCTAGGAGACCGTGTCATTGAACACCAACAAAACCTGTATCTATGCTTCATCGACTACCGAAAGGCTTTTGACAAAGTTCGCCACACGGAGCTTTTCAAAATGCTACAAAACGTTCAAATTGACGACAAAGACATGCGCGTCATCAGATCAGTTTATTGCGATCAGCTGGTAGCAGTTCGCCTGCCGGACGGCACAACAAACTGGTTTCCAATCAAAAGAGGAGTACGCCAGGGTTGCGTCATGTCGCCGGATCTCTTTAACTTGTACTCAGAAGTCATCCTTCGTGAACTCGAGGATATGCCCAAAGGAATTGTCGTCAACGGTGTCAAGATCAACAATCTTCGATACGCAGATGACACAGTTCTACTCGCCAAGTCTAAGGAGGAGCTCCAATAACTCTTCGATGCTGTGGTCACCAAGAGTGAACGAATTGGCCTCTCGGTCAACAATAAGAAGACCAAAGTCATGGTGATTTCGAAGTCGGAGACCGCGCCTACGTGCCGTCTACTACATGGCACTGTTGTCATCAAACAAGTCTCCTCGTTCAATTACCTCGGGGCATTGATAACATCCGACTGTCGCTGCAGGAAGGAAATCCGCAGAAGGATCAGTCTCGCTAAAGATGCCTACAACAAGATGAAGCACATCCTTAACGACAGAAAGCTATCCGTGGAAATTAAGATCCGATTACTGAAAACCTTTGTCTGGTCAACTCTCTTCTACGGTTGTGAATCATGGACTTTCACAGCCGAAACCCGTCGCAACTTAGCAGCCGCCGAGATGTGGTTTTACCGCCGCATGCTACGCGTCTCTTATGTAGATTGGGTCACCAATGAGGAAGTACTCCGACGGGTCGGAATGAAGCGACAGCTCTTACATACGATCGAAGACCGGCAACTGAGGTTCCTTGGACATTCAATCCGCAAAGAGGCACTTGAAAACCTGAGCCTCTCGGGAAAATTGGAAGGCAAACGAGCCCGTGGCGGGCAGAGGAAGCAGTTCCTCCACAACTTCCAGCTCAGAACCGCCCGAAAGCTCTGGGACAGTGCAAGAAACTGTGAAAAATGGCAAGAAATCGTTCGTCAAACACCAAATCGGTGATGGCAATTACGACGATTGTTTTAGTGCCTTAATAAGTGAAGAAACTCTCTCTCTGTGATTCAATATTGCAGATACTCAAAATCTTGAGTTTGTTCTGTGTAGCAAAATGGTTTGGTCATACAGAAAAAAGGGATGGTTCTTTGGCTGCAGCACCTGCAAACAAACTTGCAATTAAACCAGGTGACAGAAAAGTTATCAGAAATGCTACCTAAATCACAGACAGACACTAAAAATGTACCACAGTAAAATGAGAAAACTGTAATGAACCCCACTGTAGTTTCTCAAAATCATAACAGATAAATTTAAAGTTTTATTTGTTTATTTGGAAGAAGGGCCACCAGCCATTTCAGGTGCATTTACTCAAGGTGGATTTCAGCTTATTCTCATGCTGGCTCGTTGTTACATGTATGGCAGGGTTTGGCTGATCCAGGACCGGTCATTGGTCGACATACAGAGCACAACACTCTTTCCATAATAGATACAGTACGTGTCACAATACACTTTCACTGGCAAGAGAGATGTGATGTTTAAAAATACATTCAAATGGGGGCTGCCGGATAGCTCACTCGGTAAAGCATCGTGTTTTGAAGCAGAAGTGACTATCACGTCGCGGGTTCGATCCCCGCTTCGTACCAGCCGGCAGTGGTCGGCAGCTTTTTCAGAGTAGCGCACAATTGGCTATTACGCTACAGGGTTGCAAATTGGGAAGGGACTGCCGGGAAGGGAAAATAATAGTTGCCTTGTTCGTTGCTCAAGCGCCTCCTGTTGGCCAGACGGGCGCTTGTCAGGAAGATTCTAAGTCTGTTCATGTCCGGGTATCCTACGCCCCTGTTCTGAACTTGCGAAGATTCAACCAATGAGTGTATAAGAAGCGGTGGCTGACAGGCGCGTGCTTCGGAGGAGAGCCGCGAACTGTCTACACTCTCCTGAATTGGCAGCAACGGGTGGCATACGAGCAAGCCTTGTACATAGTTCACCAATTCGGCATTCCAGATTCGGGTGGGATTGGCGATGCCAAATTTAAAAAAAGAAAATACGTCCAAATATTACCTTTGTGAATTTTAACAAAAAAAAAAGAACGTGTATTTGACCAAATGCGACTATGTTCAAAGAATAGTGATACAGTCTCAGAAAAAAACATACCAGATTTGCCATGTATGTGGTTAGCAGTCCTCTCCTGCAAAAACAGAGAAATTAAGATGCACATGAGAAAATGCATTGTGGCAAAATCTGCCAGATGAACCCATTATACTCAGAATAAGACACAGCAACAACATCTCTCTTACTGAGTGAGTTCTGAAATTATTTTTTAAAAAATCGTCAGGTTGAATCAGGTGATATTTCCCCAATCAGAAATATCATCTCAAATATACCAATTGTAAATTCAAAGACTTATGTGGTCAACTAAAAAAATGGCTATCAAAGACAGAAAAAATCCATGAAATTCATGGATTTTGCTTGCATATATTTGTTAACATAAAGTAATTGAAACTCCAGTTAGATAGGAGAGACTGTTTCAGCTGTGATTTTCTTCCCTGTTAAGGCATAAATCCATCAGTTAATCCAGTTGGGTAGGATACCGGTCTTACTTTAAACTAGATGCAAGACATTACAAGAGAAAACACGATGCTTCTGCTTTGACAGTTATATTGTACAATGCTGTCATTAAAATCAAAAAGTCACTGAACACAAAAATCTAAATGTACTCAATTCACATTCAGCTAACCTGGCAGTGGTCAAGTCTGAAGTGTGGAGGCCAGAAGTGTGGAATGTCAGTATTGTTTAAGTAGTAGAGGCAGAACAAGTAGCAGTTAGTGCAAGAGCCATTTGAAGCAGTGGTCAGTCTAACTGACCATGTTTTCGTGTAGAAACCATCCAAGTTTTTGTCTTTATTCTGAAAAAGACAATACTCCTACCATGCTGTTTACATGGCGAATGAACATGAATGTTTAACCACTATTCTTGTTTCTGTGCAGCCCTGCATTATCAGGGCTTCTGGTAAACGTTTAACTACAAGGGTATTTTTCAAGGCAGAGTTTCTCCCAGGGGTGAAGACATTCAAAGCCGGGTCATTCCATGCCAAGTGGACCAGTTTTCAGAAAGTTTGCACCACATCGTCTCAGAAAAAATTGAAAAAAATCATGGGTGTTTGCCGTCATTTCAAATGGTAAAATCCCAAATCTTAAGTTCCAACAATTTTTCATTGAGTAATTGCCAATTTAAGGAGGCGGTGTCTCGTCACTTACAAATGTAGCAATGACTTATAAGCATTTTTGAAGGGATACAAAAACACTTACCAGTGCTCCAAAATTAATGTCTATGGGTACACATAGGTAAAATTACCTGAAATTTATGAATCTGTTATCAGATTGGGCATATCTCATTTGACTTTCCTGTAAAAGGCTGTTGAAAATTACAGTTTTCACAGAATCAAAATTTTTATTTGATTTTTAGTTGGTCCCCTTGACTGAAGTATGCTTAATCAAGGGTTCATATTGCAGCCGCATCCTCAGCAGCTACAGCACACTGGCCCCTTAAACCCAATCTAATCTCCTTTCTCTAGTTTAGGAGTAACTTATGATGAGAAAATTCCCAAAAATGCCTAAATTCAAGGCATGAATTGGTCATGTGGACACGCCAGAAAAAATCTTAGAAAATTTGTGGAGCAGCTTTTATATTAGGGCAATAAACAGTACAAAATTCGTGAACATTTTGATGCCCTATATCGAGATGTACAGCTACAGAACTAAACGCGAACATTTGGCATTGATTCGGCGAAATGAGCATAAATTAGTTATTACAACAATGTTAAGTCAATGTTGGTGATTGGCGTCCAGGAGTCATTTTCCAGGCATAGTTGTAATAATTCTGTGCATGCTCATTTTTTCGTCCATGAATTCACTTGCATATATTAACCGCCAGTCAAAATTTTGAAGAGTATTTTACCCAAACTACTTAGTTAACGGTAGCTCTGATACTCCAGTTAAAATAATTTTTTTCATATTCCACATCTTAATCTGAAAATGCTGCATTCAAATTCAAAATGCTGTTGCATTCGGAATGATAGGGGACAATCAGCGCATTTGTGTACATAATCAGTGAGAAGCAGTGATCAAAGTAGTGTGAAGCATGGATTTGAGCACCAGTCCAGACAAGCTATTGGAGCCCCAATGGGCTCGCACAGCAGCAGTGTGGCACAGTGGCCAATGAAGCAGTGTCCACAGCAGGAGTAAAGAGCCACGATCTAGACAATAGTTTAGGCGGGCAGATCATGTGCAAGTGGCAGGAACAGTATGAGGCTGACCTGCTTTTCCGTTCAATCAGGATGGAAAGGTAGGAGGCAGGCAGAGCTGCTCCGAATCCTGCAGACCATGAATAGAACCGGCCCAGAATTCTCCTGAGTGCACAAACCGAGTGAGAGGTGGGTCAGACCAAACAACAGTTATGCTGTGTTCACAAGGATCACTGTAGGGGCGGTAGAATACACAGCAAAATGGCAATATTTGAAAGGTATGTGGAAGAAAAAAAAACAGAACGGCACAACTGCTAATGCATGATACTCTGCTATGATGATTGCTCTTTGAATAGAACTTTATCTAATAACGGAATATTTTTCCAGCTTTCCATGTCCTTGTGTTGTGTTATGTCACATCAAGTTTGAAATCTGTTGAATATAGTGATAAAAAAATTACCCAAAATGAAACAAGTTCCATTGGGATTTTTTCCTCAGGGGTCCTAAACCTGTGGACACTTGTGTGGGGGTCCCAATCTAGAACTTGAGGGGGTCTTATCATTTGACATGGAAGTGTAGCCATGGAATATCAGGGACAAAGCTGGTACTCCATTTGGTTCTGGTCCACACCATAAGGTCAAGCATCCTGAGGATATATACACTCCTGCAACCAGCACTTTAGACCAAGAGTCTAATTTTCATTTCAGCTTCTTCTTCACCTCTGCTGTAATTGTGGTGTTCCTACTTAATAAAATCAGACAATAAAACCAAAAAACTGTGTTAAACTGACTAATTATAATTGTTCATCAATTCTAACAAGAGAGACACCGACTATAATCGCATAGATACAGAGACCACTTAACACCTCTGTTTCTTCACAGAGCAGAACTTTCTAACGGTATAATTAGCCTCAAACTCTTTGGTTTGTGGACCCTCCTGCACAACTCTGACCAGCATGTCAACCAGTTAATGTAAGAGCTTCATTAAGTCTCGAGTCTGTTGTGCATCAGGATCATGCATGTGTACTGTTTGACGCACAGAAGCCCTCACTGCAATACAATCTACTTTGTAAATCCGCATTGGTGCCTCGGCTCAACGTAGTCACTGATCAATCAACCAATCAGCAGGCCACAATTTCAAGAAAATAGCACCATTGAAACATTATGTAGTGCTCTATTAATGTCTCATTATTAATTTCCACTTGGATAATTCTGGATATGTGGTCGAGAAACGGCACCATTTAAGTTCGTTTAGGTTAAGTTGTAGATGCAAGGGTCCAGTTCCTTCCTTCAACTAAGCCCACATGCCATAACTGTGGATCATAAGCGTAATGTAGCAAATCTCTTGACAGATTTTCAGTCATTAGCCTGTTTTTTAGAAGTTTGACTGATAAATCAAAGACCGTTTCCTTCTGCTGTCACAGCAATATTTGGAACTGCTATAACTTAACACCCATCAACAAAAGAGGTAATTACCCCTTTTGCAATTTCATCCCTTTTATGGATTATTCACACTTAAATATCCCAAATCATCAAATTAATTTTAATATTTACCAAAGATGTCCTGAGTAAACACAAAATGTGGTTTTTAAATGACGATTTCTTTTGTTGAAGGAAAAATAGCTGTCCCACCCCACCTGGCCCTATGTAAAAAAAGTAATTGTCCCTGCACTAACTCAATCAAATCATTTAAACAAATTTGGGGTTCAATTTCACTAGACACAGCCAGGCATGGTTGCAGCCAGCCCTGTTGAATCGAAATAGAACAGTTGAATCACTTTAATTGAACATGTACGGTAAAGTGAAGTGTGCTAAAAGCAGCAAATAATGCTGCAATCTAGAGATATTCATCTAAAGAACAGATGAAAAACAAAGTCGTTGACATCTATCAGTCTGGAAAGGGTTCAAAAGCCATTTCTCAGTCTCTAGGACTCCAGCAAACCATGGTGAGAGCCATTATCTTCAAATTATGAAAACCTGGAACAGTGGTGACTCTTCCCAGGAATGAGCAGCCCACCAAAATTATTCCAAATATGCATCGATGACTCACCTAGGAGGTAAAAAAAAAAAAAAAAACCCAGACTAAGATCAGAAGACCTGCACGCCTCACTTACATCTATTTAAGAGCCAGAGTCTGTAACTTTGGACCAGCTCATAGAAGGGGGTGATATATCATGTTCCAGTAGGCCACTGAAGTTTTTTGTGGGGGTAGATATTTTTTCCAAACTGACAAAAATTACTTTTTTTTATCAGAAGATCCCTTCGGGGTGGAAATTACAGCCCTTCTTAGGGTAGGGGTGAAAAGGGCCAAAATAGTGACATAGTTAAAATCTGGACATTGACCTTTGAATATTTTGGTGCACCCTCAGTGACCCTCCTTGATCTTATGGTATATGAATGTATGGGTAGAGTTCTTTCATTTAGCATTATAATTTTCAAGGATTACTGAGGGCGCCGCCTATAGATGGCGCTTCAAATCGTGACTTTTTGCATTTTGGGCTACATTTGAGACCCTCCCAGGGCCTGCGCCCTCATTAAACCTTGCTTATTTATGTGTATTTGGATACATTGGGCCTGTTTCTTTCCAAATTTGCATAAATAGCTGTGGTTTAGTTGGGGCGCTTTTGCATAGGTGGCGCTTTTTATGGAAAGAACGCGATTTTAGGCGATTTTCATTTGGCCTTATCTCAGTGCGCCCCCTATGGGTTTCAGTGAAACTTGTTTTATTGTGTTTCTCTATATTTCTGCTATTCATGATGGAAATATTAAGAAGGCTTTTTGCCTCTATGTGCTAAAACATTCACACCAGATCACACTCCACTTTAATCAAGAAAGACAAAAGGTTAGTTCTCCAATGCTCCAATAGGCGGCTCATATGGCAGGTGGCAGCACTGCTGCGACCACATGTTTTGATGGCATGTTCAGAGAGTGAATAGAGCCGTGGAAATCCTGCTTTATCACGAACATCTTCTGATTTTAAGTCCTGCGAGCAGTACATCGTTCCATCTTTACCTTGTGGGATATTGTGCTAACGATTAGTTTTGCTCCCAAGATATTAGATCATATATTTCTGATCACATTGTTGAATGGATGTGGCCTGTGTATATGCATAATGGATGCAGCAATGCAGAATGTAAAGACGAGGTCCTCAACCCCCTCTGAAAAGTACTATGGTTACCGCTATGGTTTGAAGTAATGCAGAATACTTTGCTGCATGACTCATTTGATGAATATGAATACCATAAGGACCCCCAAGGACCAAAAAGCTAGGTTTGCCTCTGCTTTGGTGCATACAGAGTTTACTAATACTTCATGTCCCTTCTTTTATTTTATTTCAGTTTTTACATTTTAAAAATTGTTGCTTTTTTGAATAAGTTCTCTTGCCTCAATGCTCTGAAAACACTCAAATAATTCTCCCCACTGGTGGTGGGGACTAAAACAAAAATGGGCATTTTTCGGTGGTGGTGCTTGATTGTGACATACATCAAACTTCGGCATGTAAAGGGTTAATAAGGCAAAAAGCCTTCTTGAAATTTTTATAATGAATAGCAGAGATATAGACAAACATAATAAAACAAGTTTCACTGAAATCCATAGGGGGCACACTGAGATATGGCCAAATGAAAATCGCCTAAAATCGTGTTCTTGCCAAAAAAAGCGCCACCTATGCAAAAGCGCCCTAACTAAGCCACCGCCATTTATGCAAATTTGGAAAGAACTAGTCCCAATGTATCCAAATACACATAGGTAAGCAAGGTTTAATGAGGACGCAGGCCCTGGGAGGGTCTCAAATGTAGTCCAAAATGCAGAAAGTCATGATTTGAAGCGCCACCTATAGGCGGCGCCCTCAGTAAGCCTTGAAAATTATTATGCTAAATGGAAGAACTCTACACATACATTCATTTACCATAAGCTCAAGGAGGTTTACAGAGGGCACACAAAGATATTAGAAGGACAAAGTCCAGATTTTGACCATGTCACTATTTTGGCCCTTTTGACCCCTACCCTAAAAAGGGCTGTAATTTCCACCCCGAAGGGATCTTCTGATAAAAAACGTAATTTTTGTCAGTTTGGACTAGATATCTACACCGACAAAAATCTTCAGTGGCCTACTGGAACATGATATATCACCCCCTGGTTCATAGTTACAGACTCTGGCTCTTAAGTTAGTGTTCACAATTGAAGACCACAATGGAAAAATGATCAGTCACATTTTCATGTTGTGCAGAAATGATGAATTAAAAATTTAAACGATCTTAGAAACAAAGCACTGAAAAAATATCCAAAAAATATAAAATACTGTAATAATGTATATTATTATTATTATATATTATAATACATATTATAATAATATATAATGTATTAAATATACAAAAATGCAAAAATTTGGACTCTGATCATTTTTCCTTTGTGGTCTTCAATTCTATACTAAGAAAAAACACGAGTAAAAATGGCATCCACGGGAGAGCTGCAAGGCGAAAATCACTGCTGACCAAAAAGAGCACAAAGGCTCATCTCACATCAGAGAAAAAACATCCTGATAACCCCCCAAAATATTCTGTTGACTGATTAATGAAAAGCGATACTTTTTGGTTGACATGGATCCTGTGACATCTGGCATAAAGCTGACACCATGCCACAAGAAGAACATCGTACCAGCAGTCAAACGCGGCAGTGGTCTGGGGCTGCTTTGCTGCTTGAGGACTTGGACGACTTGCCACAATGGATGGAACCATGAATTCTGCTCTCTACCGGAAAATCATGAAGTAGAATATTGGGCCATCCGGTTGTGATCTAAAGCTTAGGCGCAGTTGGGTTATGCACAAGAGTTTTGATTTTTGTTTTTATTTCGGCATGATTGTATACTCATTTCATGACAATTTCAATACAACATGTATCATAACCGAAAGGGTCGCGGGAGAAGCGAGATCGCTTGTCAAAGTCCCGCCCCCAACTTCCAGAAAAACAGTTTGATTATGGTTAAGATATCATAGAGATTCATATATCACAACAGAGCTGAGCGCCCATTTACACTACGATTTAAGCGCCACAACGTAAGATAATAAAGAGTTGTGAACATCATGAAGAATTTTAATCACAATATAGTTTATAGTTTAGCCAGGATTTGAAAAGTGGGTGTCTTCACTTATTTTGGGGCTTAAAGCAATTGTGTGCCCCAAGTCTTGTCTAGCGGGGGGGGCTGCTGCACTATTGTATTGCACCAGAAGAAGTATTGCTCTTCAGCCACATTTTTTTGCTGAAGGGAAGTACTTCTTACCTTAAACAGATAATTAAACAACCATGAAATGCTCAGATCCCCTGCCAAAGGATGGCTGATATCTGACCTGGAAACAAAACATGAAAGTGGGACAGACAGATGGACAGGAGGACAGACTGAAGTATGAGGAGGCAGATCTACACAATAAGGCGTAGCCATACACTACAAAACCAATGTTTAAGTTCTGAACATATGCTAAACACTTTTCTGTCACACTTTTTAAACATGTCACAGTGTTTAGATTCAGTTTTTAAGTGCATTCAACAAATCTGAAGAACCTTGATTGCAACATCCAATAAACAATAGCGTTTTGAATGAGAACACCTATTTACAAAAACAATCACCAGGCATTTAGCTTTTACACACTGGTGTTTAGATTATAAATGTGCCACGTTCCACAGTTTTACCTATATTGAATTTGAGGAATATTTAACAGTTTAGGAGTTCTGGGCTGGAATAAACAGGATGGCTGATATCTGGCCTGGAAAAAAATGCAGTGAATGGACAGATAGATAGATAGAAGGATGGATGGGAGTACGAAAAGGCAAATGTACACAATAAAATGTGTCCATATATGAAATTTCACAAAGAAATATCCGACGGTTTAGGAATCCTGGCCCCGAAAAGAAGCGTGATGGAAGGACGGACGGATACACAGGTCAACTCTCAGTCCCATATCCCCATCCACTTCGTGGCAGGGGAAGGTAATGTAAAATAGCCAATGAAAATCTGAAAAATTTTAAGCCACAGTAACTTTCTTTTCCTTCAATGACTGATAAACGAGTGAAATTTAAAGGGACAACAAAAATGCTTGTCCATGTTTAGGCGGGGAGTGGGCCAAAACTCCTCCACAGCGACTTGAAAAAAACTCATGGTCAGTTATTGCAAACGTTTGATTGCAGTCATTGTTTCCAAGGATAGCAAAGCCAGTTATCAGGTTTAAGGAGGGGCAGTTATCTCTTCACATTGGTGATATAGGATTTGAAAACCCAAAACCAGTAAAGTTGGCACGTTGTGTAAATCGTAAATAAAAACAGAATACAATGATTTGCAAATCCTTTTCAACCTATATTCAATTGAATACACTGCAAAGACAAGTTACTTAATGTTCGAACAGGTAAACTTTGTAATTTTTTGCAAATATTATCTCATTTGGAATTTGATGCCTGCAACATGTTTCAAAAAAGCTGGCACAAGTGGCAAAAAAGACTGAGAGAGTTGAGGAATGCTCATCAAACGCTTATTTGGAACATCCCACAGGTGAACGGGCTAATTGGGAACAGGTGGGTGCCATGATTGGGTATAAAAGCAGCTTCCCTGAAATGCTCAGTCATTCACAAACAAGGATGGGGCGAGGGTCACCACTTAGTGAACAAATGCGTGAGCTGATTGTCGAACAGTTTAAAAACAACATTCCTCAACGAGCTATTGCAAGAAATTTAGGGATTTCATCATCTACGGTCCGTAATATCGTCAAAAGGTTCAGAGAATCTGGAGAAATCACTGCACGAAGCGACAAGGCCAAAACCAACATTGAATGCCCGTGACCTTCGATCCCTCAGGCAGTACTGCATCAAAAACCGACATCAGTGTGTAAAGGACATCACCACATGGGCTCAGGAACACTTCAGAAAACCACTGTCAGTAACTACAGTTCGTCGCTACATCTGCAAGTGCAAGTTAAAACTCTACAATGCAAAGCGAAAGCCATTTATCAACAGCACCCAGAAACGCCGCCCGGCCGCTGGGCCCAAGCTCATCTAAGATGGACTGATGCAAAGTGGAAAAGTGTTCTGTGGTCTGACTAGTCCACATTTCAAATTGTTTTTGGAAACTGTGGACGTCGTGTCCTCCGGACCAAAGAGGGAAAGAACCATCCGGACTGTTATAGGCGCAAAGTTCAAAAGCCAGCATCTGTGATGGTATGGGGGTGTATTAGTGCCCAAGGCATGGGCAACTTACACATATGTGAAGGCACCATTAATGCTGAAAGGTACATACAGGTTTTGGAGCAACATATGTTGCCATCCAAGCAACGTCTTTTTCATGGACGCCCCTGCTTATTTCAGCAAGACAATGCCAAGCCACATTCTGCACGTGTTACAACAGCATGGCTCCGTAGTAAAAGAGTGCGGGTACTAGACTGGCCTGCCTGTAGTCCAGACCTGTCTCCCATTGAAAATGTGTGGCGCATTATGAAGCGTAAAATACGACAACGGAGACCCCGGACTGTTGAACAACTTAAGCTGTACATCAAGCAAGAATGGGAAAGAGTTCCACCTGAAAAGCTTCAAAAATTGGTCTCCTCAGTTCCCAAACGTTTACTGAGTGTCGTTAAAAGGAAAGGTGATGTAACACAGTGGTAAAAAGGCCCCTGTGCCAACTTTTTTGCAATGTGTTGCTGCCTTTAAATTCTAAGTTAATGATTATTTGCAAAAAAAAAAAAAAGTTTCTCAGTTTGAACATTAAACATCTTGTCTTTGCAGTGTATTCAATTGAATATATGTTGAAAAGGATTTGCAAATCATTGTATTCTGTTTTTATCTACGATTTACATAACGTGCCAACTTCACTGGTTTTGGGTTTTGTACTTTTTACCTTCAATAAATGAAATGATCATTTAGAAGCTGCATTTTATGTTCACTCATGTTGTCTTTGTCTCATATTAAACTCAGTTGGATGACATGAAACATTTAAATATGACAAATAGGCAAAAACAGGAGAAATTGGGATGGGGAGAATACTTTTTCCACGGCACTGTATACAACCCTTAGCATTTTAGGCCACTTTAACAGTGCATAATAGTTAGGGTGATTTCACCCATTCAAAGCATAGCAAAGCTCAGCAACTTGCACAACAATAAAAAGGGTGATGCTAAAGTGCAATACTATTTATCAAGACCCGTATGTTTATCACAGTCATATGAATTCTCTCATCTTCACTCAGAGGCTTCCAAGTTATGCAGGTAACTCTTATCGGCGGACTTTCAACGATCATTAAACCAGTGGACGAGTGGCAATTACCCAACAGCTCTTCAAGAGCTGACTCTGCGCAGTTCCCACCTGAGAAGGCAGAAAAATACGGCGTATAGTCCTCCATTTGCAGTCAGAAATGAGGTTGATTGTATAATTTCGGGAAACAGTCGTTTCAAATAGTAATCCTTTTTTCTCCTCCGGAGGATGGCAGCAATCTGCAATATATCATGTTACATTACACCCATTTTCTGTTCAGATTTTAAAAATAAATCCGCTTAAAGTCATTAGTAAATTATACCTTAATTTGTATTAATCCCCGAGGGAAGACTGAGCCATCACAGATAGAGCCATGTAGCAACTATTCACTAAGCACAGGCATATGGTATGCGCAACTGCCTCATAATTAACTTTCGCTTTATACGGTTTACAGACGAGACTGTGCGATGTCACCATAGACGATTTAGTGATCATAGTATTACTTAGGCTACGCAAGAATAAACTGACACCAAACTCAAAATGGCTAAATCTTCAACATAATACGAAATATAAGATAACAAAATATTGAAAATTAATTATTTCGGTGAATACAAAAATTATTATTATTTTTTTTTAAGTTAAGAAACTTTTGACTCACAAGATACAAAGGTGCATATATTTTAAAGGACACCTCAAGGGCTCCTACGATAACCTGTACAGTCGAAACTGCGCACGCCGGGTTCCAGGTATGTCCAATTTCGTAGCAGCTGTGTGGAATTGACTTACTGAAGGCAGCCATGCTGGCTTGTAAAGCCCCTGTAGAGAGCGCGCTCACGACAGATTCCGCGCAGTAGCGAGTTGAAATCAGGGAAAAGTTCGTAGTGGGGTTATAACAGGACATACGTAGTAATCCTCGGAGAGCGGTGGGCTTCTATTCATGTTGAAAACAAATACATTTGGCCGAGAATCAGTGTTCGGTTGGGATGGCAATTTCAAGCCTTTGAAACAGTTTCGGAACTTTTGAAACAGGTATGGAATCAAATTAGGCTCAATAGTTTTGTGCGTGTGTAAAAACGTTTTGAGCTTGTAAAGTAGTTTTGTGCATGTGCAAAAAAGTTTTGAGCTTGTGAAATAGCTTTGTGCGTGTGTCATAAAGTTTTGAGCTTGTATAGTAGTAGAAATATATATTTATTTCTTACTCATATTGGTACATTAAACATACACATACAGTACGTTAAACACACGGAACAGGGTAAAAAAAAAAATTACAAGAGAACAGAAAAAAAAAATCCATCAACCAGTTAAAATGTCATTAATCATATCATTTCAAATCCTCAGCAGTCTTGGGGATCTCAGCAGAGCTTGCTGCTATCTGTTGGGACTAACCTATGCCTTGGATCTGAAATACCCCGGGAATCTCAGTGTTTTGAGGTATTCCAAAAGGTACTGCTGGAGCTGGATACTGGAAACCTTTCCATCAAGGTTCAGAGGCTGAAAAATTACCTGCATACCTAGTTGCCTTGAACTGCTGTTTCAGCAAGATGCTTTCAAATGTGAAGTTCCTGTGGCAAGGTATAGCTGTTGGAAAGTTAAACTGATGTTTACATATGATTTGAGATTGCAAGTTTTAAGAAAATTGCACTTTGGACTGTTTACTGCTCTATAACTGTACATCAATAAGGTTTGCTGAAGTTGGATCCCGGAAACCTCTCAAACAAGGTTTAAAGACAGATAAATAACCTGCGTGTGCAGGTATCGGCTAATGTTCAGCAAAATGCTCTCATAATGCTTTTTTTCTTTGGCAAGGTATAAACTACCGGTCAAAAGTTTTAGGACACCCCAATTTTTCCAATTTTTTATTGAAAATTATGCAGTTCTAATCCAACAAATAGCTTGAAATGGTACAAAGGTAAGTGGTGAACTGTCAGAAGTTTTAAACAAAAGGTAAGGTTACCCAGGTTTTTTGTACGCCGTTGAGTAGGTGAAAGGATGGTTCCTCAGTGTGTGACATCAACTGTCAAACATGGAGGAGGAAGCGTGATGGTCTGGGGCTGTTTTGCTGGATCCAGGATCAGTGACTTATAGAGTGAAAGGCACCCTGAACCAAAACGACGACTACAGCATTCTGCAGCGCCATGCAGTACCCTCTGGAATGCGTCTAGTTGGTCATGGGTTCATCCTACAGCAAGATAATAACTCAAAACATAAGTCCAATCTCTGCCAGAACTACCTTAGGAAAAAAGAACAAGATGGTAAGCTTGAAAACATGGAGTGGCCAGCACAGTCTCCAGACATAAACCCCATTGAGATGGTTTGGGATGAACTGGACAGAGGAGTGAAAGCAAAGCAAATTACAAGCGCCACACATTTATGGGAACTTCTGCAACAGAGTTGGGAAGAACTTTCTGAAGAATATTTGATTTCCATTGTAGAAAGAATGCCACGAGTGTGTTCAGCTGTTATATCTGCCAAAGGTGGCTACTTTGAGTCAAAAGTTTAAAATACATTTTGGTTCCATGATTCCTTTTTTAACTTTGATTGTTAATTTGTTCTATCGTGTCTATGCTTTCATTCCAGAGTACAATGAGACATTAAACTGCCTAATTTCCTATTAAAAAACTGGAAAAATTGGGGTGTCCTACAACTTTTGACCGGTAGTGTACCTGTTTGAAAGTTAAGCTGATATAGTCATATTTACAAAGGAGTTGAGATTTCTGTTGATATGAAAATTGCATTTTGGACTGGTATTGTTTGTTGTGGTGTAACTTGACAATCAATGAGTGCTGCTGGAGCCGGATCAGGGAACCTTTCAAACAAAGTTTTAAGACTGAAAATTTACCAGAGTATGGAGTTGCCAACTACTGTTGACCGTGATGTTCTCATAACATAAGAAGATGGCATTTTATGACTGTACTGTTCTATAACTTTACCTTAATGTAAAGTGTTTCTGTTAGGTTCAGGGTGTTCTTACTGACATTTTCACACGCTCATGGGCCAGTTTAATGTGGTTGAAAGTTAAGATGGGGGCAATACCAAACATTTTTACTATATAATTCAAGTTCATGGGTTGGTGCCAAACTGTCTTTTAGACTGGCATGTGCACGTTTTGAAAGGCTGCAAGTATTGTTTTCATCATCCATTAGTAGTTTGGTCCAAGAAATGTCAGAAAATTGTGAAAAATGTTGATTACGGTTTCCCAGATCCCAAGATGATGTCATCAAAAGTCTGCAACCCAAAGATAATGAGTTTACCGTCAGAGGAGTAAAGAAACCAGAAGATTTAATGTATGAGATTAATTAACAAATAGGCCATTCATTTTCATAGGTGGCATGAAATTGATTGTAGCTGTATAAACATGCAGAGTTTGTTTCAGCTGACTGTTTTCATAGCCTGGGCATTGTTACAAGTTATTTGCAAAGTAGAACAGATTGACTGTAGACTTAATGTCATGTCTTACAGGTCAGCTTTGGCTAATAAATGTTAATTGAAAATGTTAAGGTGTGTACAACTGCTTTCTTTATCATTTTGATCTTTTAGATATATTGACTGTAATTAAAGTGCTCCTAGCTAAAGGGTAAATACATTTTTAAAATTAAGTAGATTTCACATATTTATTTTGAAAATTGATAGTTAAGTTTAAATTAAATTATCTTCAAAAAGTAAGTGGATGTAGCACATTTTATAAATAAATAATAGTGCTGTTTACAGTTACATCTACTTAACATTTCAAGTATATCTACTCATTTTTTGTGGTTTTGTCTTTGGGTTACTGTTTCTTTAACTTGGGATTTTAATTCTATCTACTCGATTTTATATGTTAATGTACTAAATGTAGCTATTTAGAGCTACTTAATTTTTTCACTTATACTTACTCAACACATAAGGTACATGGACATATTGTCTTAGATACGCCTTGTTTAAATCCGAACTGTAAGTCAGAAGTATAGAAAACATGTTTATATTGATCCAAAATGATGATATCCAAAACTTTGGAGACAACATGTAAGTGATATACCTCTGTAATTATCACTCAAGCACAAAGGGGGTCACATTCATCGGTATAGAAACAACTGTTGCATAAAGCAAATGTTGAGCAGTATACCCATGTGATATCATTATATTAAATAACAAGGTAATATAATAAAACAGCATATCAGTACCATAGTTTTGTGCATGTGCAAAAAAGTTTTGAGCTTGTGAAATAGTTTTGAGTGTGTGTAAAAAAAAAAGTTTTGAGCTTGTGAAAGAGTTTTGTGCGTGTGTAAAAAAGATTTGTGGTTGTTCAAATATTTTGTGCACATGTAATTAAATTTCCTACCTTCGTGTGTGACAGTGAAGTTGTGGACACACAAATTTCCTTCCTTTGCATGCGACACTAAAGTTGCAAGTACAAACCACATTTACGAGCTTCGATTTACAAGCTTCGAGTTACGAATTATGACCCTATTTTTTTGAATAAGTCAGGTCTCTCAGGGAAGTTTAAGGCATGGATTTATCAGCATGGCATCCTGCTAAGGCCTCTCTGGCCACTGCTTATTTATGAAGTGCCAGAGACCATCGTGGAAGGCTTTGAGCGTAACATCAGCCAGTTTCTGTGCAGGTGGCTGGGCCTTCCAAACAGTCTAAGCAGCATTACAATTCATTGAAACACCAGCATGTTGCAGCTCCGCTTTTCCAGCGAATTGGAAGACTTTAAGGTCTCACGAGCCAGAGGGGTACTGTTCTACAGGGACTCATCCGACATCAAGGTCTCCTCGGCAGGCATTGAAGCGCATACAGGCAGAAAGTGGTGGGCCCATAAAGCTGTTGGCCAGGCAGAGGCAAAGTTGAGGCACAGCGTCCTAGTAGGCTTGGTGGTGAGTGGACGTGCAGGGATTGGTAGCTGTACTGGACCTCGCTATGACAAGGCCAACGGGAGACAGAAACATCAGCTGATCCAGGTTGAGATCCAGGCTGAGGTGGAAGAGGAACCAGAACAATGGCTACATATGTGTAGACAGGGTGTCTGAACTAACTAGGACCATGCAACTGCCCGTAGGATCACGTGGTCAGAGCTTTGGAAGTCAGAACCCGCCAGTCTCAAGTTTCTGATCCAGGCAGTGTATGACGTTCTCCCAAGCCCGTCAAACCAGCACTTATGGGGTCTAGCCTACACCCCTGCATGCCCACTGTGCCAGGGGAGAGGATCCTTGGAGCATATTCTGAGGTGCTGCCCAAAAGCCTTGGGAGAGGGGAGGTACAGGTGGCGCCATGACCAGGTGCTAATGGCAGTAGCAGACACTATCTGCACAGTTATCCAAACCAGCAACCACCAGCTCTACACGAGGCAAAACATCTCCTTTTTCGAGCTGGAGAAAAGCCGCTTCCAGAGCCCAGGGCCTCAACTGGGATTCTAGCCTCAGCTCCAGACTGGCAGCTGGAGGTCGACCTGGGGAAACAGTTGAAGTTTCCGCAACACATAGCAAGGAAGTCACTCAGGCCAGATTTGGTCGTAACATCAGAGTCTTCCAAGCATGTGGTCCTATTGTAACTCACTGTCTCCTGGGAACAGTGGATGGATGAGGCCCATGTGCACAAGAAGGCCAAATATCTTGAGCTCACAGGGGAATGCAGGAGGAATGGGTGGAAGGCCCACAGTGAGCCCATTGAGATTGGCTGCAAGGGCTTTGCAGGGCAGTCTCTGCATCGGGCATTCAGACTCCTTGGTGTTAGAGGGTTGCTGGAGAGAAGGGCCACCAGAAACATCACAGATGCTGGCATGCTGCTGAAAAAGCATTGAGGTGGCTGTGGATCAGGACAGATGATCCACGGTGTAGCACGCTGCTTGGTCGCTGGCTGGGGACTGATCACCCCCGGCGAGGTCGCCCAGGTGAGGGTGGATGATGATCAAACACCCGTAACACCCTATGACCCTGGGTTCATCGCTGAAGATGTCACACCATGTGGTGTTTGAGAGATCTCAAACACTTCCATAAGTTTTTGCATGATAGTTTCATTAGTTTTGCCAGGACTTGTACTTGCACTGATGATCATAGGCAATTTTGTGCAAAATGTGGCAAAATATGTCTATTCAAATGTAAATCTAAACATGAAGGACCAATTTTTTTTTTTCCTAATGCACTTACTAAGAGCAACTGTCGCCACCTTTATGAAGATGTCATATAGTTATGTCTTAGTAATACCTCAGTATTATTAGCATAACTGTAGTATTACCACAGTTTGCATAGTATAACTAGAGTAGTACTATAGCCATCACATTATAAGTATAGTATTACCACAGACAACATATTATCATAGTCCACACAACTGTATTACGGTAGTTTGAATGACTATAGTATCACTATAGTAATACTACTCTATGGTGGTGAAAAAACCATACATTTACCATGGGATAACTACAGCTTGGAACTATAGTAATTTTTCAAAAGAGCACATAAAGAAAAAAGTCCTGATTAGAGACATCCTTCATATTAAAATCACAACTTTATGATTCATAACAGTTGGTCGACAATATTGATTCGAGAACACAAACCATGATGAAATAATTAAATAAGTATATACAATTGTATTAAATGGGTTGTGTCACTTATACCTTCAGGCTTAGCAATCTCACAGTGTAGCAGTTTTTGAAAATATGTACAGACCAATGTTAAACTGATGCCCACGTAAGAT
The DNA here is from genome assembly GCA_029692085.1 of Gymnothorax javanicus. NCBI lineage: Eukaryota > Metazoa > Chordata > Actinopteri > Anguilliformes > Muraenidae > Gymnothorax > Gymnothorax javanicus. The sequence goes on along the minus strand of CM056199.1, from coordinate 96,396,968 downwards.
GTACAGTATATGTAATATGTTGATGATCTGGTTTATTTTCCATACATTATTTACTTTTGTGCGAATACCAATATGAATATTTTCCATATTTCATTTATTTTATTACACATCTAATATGAATAACATATAAGTGGATTCCAGTTGTATAAATAACAGTTTATCTCATTTTAATTCATTTCACAAAGAATTCAAGTTCAAAATCCAATACAAGGAGTTAAATTCAGTTACGGCACAAACAATAAGCCGTGACTTGCCTGAAAGACTGACTGTTCTCGGCAGGTAATGTTGCCTACATTGGCACGTGTTTATTACACCCCTCAATTTCAAGCACTTGCGAACTGTGAGTGAACTGGGCGACTAAGTGTAACTCTTCCTTTCGCCTTCTCACAAATGTTTGTTGTGTGTGAAAATTAATAAATAATTCATGAACTAACAATGCAGACATCATCATTTTGAATTTTTTTTGAAAGTATAAGGTCAGGGCTGCTTTGCTGTCTTTCTTTATTTTTACTTTTTATGGTGTAGTTACAGGCTATTCTTCATTGTACTCTGTTGAAAGGAGGGGAGTATCATGCCTCATGATGTACTTTATTTAAACAATTGAATTAGGTTGCATTAAGATTTTTAAGATTTTAATCATACCTGAATGTGTCCAGTGAAATTGAACCCAATTGTCAATTAAATTTGTTTATTAGGTTCATTTATCAACTAGGGGTGCAATTACTTTTTCCATATAGTGAATACGATTGGATAGCTTTTTTCCTTCAGTAAATGAAATCATCATTTAAAAACTGCATTTTGTGTTGACTCAGGTCATCTTTGTCTGCTAAAAAAATTAGTTTGATGATATGAATCACATAAGTGTGATTAATATGTGAAAATAGAGTAAATCAGGAAGGGGGGAAATATTTTTTCACAGCACAGTAGACTGCAGCAGTCTGTGCTTCTGGACTGTCTCGACTGGCTTGCCTACTTATTTCACCTGGCTCCCGTTTATGACCTCAATCAGAGCAATAACCATTCTAATACTGATCTATAGGGAAATTTGGGATATATTAATTTGTCTTCTTTTATTTTGCTGTAATACATGCTGTGGATGTTGTGAGAACAGGAAATTGTATCTCATGTCAGATTAACAGATGCTTATATTTCCATAAAACTCTGTCTGTCTGGGAGGTCAGAGAGTTCTTCAGGATGCTATGATTCACAAAGTCATCTACACATTGAAATCTCAGTAGTTTTGTGTCCGGGGGTGAATTTCTGTCTTAAATTGCTCAATTACCATTCACATATAAACGGCCAATCAGTGTGATTGGTCCAGGCACGTTCCTTTTCCTTAATTAGCCTTGCTGTTGATACACCATGGACCACTTATCTTGCATGAACAGCTTTACTATTTAACTACCCCCTCAACGGGTATTTTCACATATGTCTGAAGTTAATTACAAAATTACTAAATTATTGCCTTCTGACAAATGATATATACGGTCACGGTGGTTCTATTCGCATTAACTGAACACTAGTGATGGCAATTTTGACACTTAAAGTCGATTTGTTTTGAACACATCCAACAATTCTGGTATTAACTCAAATTTACAGTGCTGTTTCAAAACTTCAGTCACGTGACCAAGAGACATTCATCCCAGAGAGAAAGCGCTTCCCCTCCACAGGAAGGTCTGAATGCTTTGTTGAGCGTTTATGGTATTATTGCTTGATAGAAACAGATCCTGCTTGGTGATTAAATTTGCGAGACATATTTTTAATTTACATAAATAAATAGATGAAGACCACAAAGGAAAAATGATCAGAGTCCAAATTTTGCATTTTTGTATATTTTATATATTATTATAATTTTTATAATAATGTATAATAATATTATATATTATATATTTTTTGCATATTTTTTCAGTGCTTTGTTTCTAAGATTGTTTTGAATTCTTTATTCATCATTTCTCCACAACGTGAAAATGTGACTCTGATCATTTTTCCATCGTGGTCTTCAGATATTTTGATTAAAATATGCAAGTAGATATAGCTATATAGATACTGTATATATGCATTAGCTTTGTGTACACATGTTAGCTTTATTAAAAAAGCTGTGCAACTGCACATGCTCACAACTTCGAACGAAGTAAATCCGCTCATCTGCAAGTCAAAATCTACTTCCATCTTTGCAAATCCATCATCATTTTGCATTGTATTCATATATTTTAGTTACACAGGTATTATATTTTTCTATTTAGGAGTTTTCTGTGGAAACTTGAGAATTCATTGCGCTATTTTAGCACTTTAGCCGAAGGATATGAATAATATAAAGAAGAAAATATTTTTCTTCTGTGATTATTAGCGCTGGAAAACCAATTTATATTATTCATATCCTTCAAATTAAAAAGATTTCTTAAAAATAAAATCATTTTAAGATGGCCATGGTTTTTAAGCTTTTAAAAATATACGCGAAGTGGAAAACATTTTGTGAAGCATTTTGAAAGTGAATGTGAGAAAGAAATTATTTTTGCATTGCACGCAATAGACAAACACAGTGAAGACTTGGCAAACAGGTTCAGGTGAATCTATGCCAAAGATTTGTCGCATTTTTTATTTGATAATTGAACAAGATTAATTTGAAATAAAGTAATTCATAACTCTTGATTTTGGTTATTTTTGAGGATCTAAATAGCCGACAGTGAAGGTGGAAAACATTGTGTTTAAGTGTATTGAACGTGACATGTAAATTGTTATCGCATTCGCACGCAGCGGCCAAATGTAAAACTAGAAATAATGGAATGCAAAAATAATTTCTCTCTCACATTCACATTCAATATGATTCACAAAATGTTTTCCACTTTGTGTATATTTTTAAATGCTTAAAAACCAGGGCCATCTTAAAATTATTTTTGAGAAGTCTTTTTGATAATATGTAAAAATTCTACGATGAGAGGTGGAATTCAGAGGTTGACTATTTATTCAGATCATTGACATTCTTTCAATCTAACATGGTAGACTGGTTAGGTCTGTCTGCTTCTCATTATCTCTACCTGATCATTATTGGCTACATTTTGGTTTTGATTAGTCAGTTGGGTGAATAAATGGCTTGACTGCAAGTTAGGCAAAGTACACAGATATTGATTTAAGGTAAGCTAATTATGCCAGGGCAATGGAGGCTGTCCAACCCCACTGGTAATTAACGGACTTCAAATCACAGTTTTCTTTCCAGAATCATTTCAAATGGCCTCTGCTGTTCATTCAACAATGCGTTAGGTATGTGTCATAGAGAAGGTAATAAGCTAGCTCATCTGTCTGCCTCATAGTGGCAGTAACTTTTATTGCGCTGAAAATAATCGCGATTCAGTTAATCGCCCAGCCCTGTCAAACAACTTACGGCTGGTTCATATAGGGGTAATCCTGTTAAAGAATGACAAATCAACCAATCAGAGGACATGTCATAGGGACTATCAAACAAAGAACTTTTCCAATATAAAGACTAATACCTATAGCAGCCCCAGTCCCCTGAGCAGCCTGAAAATGCTCTAGTATGCGGCCTACAAACTACCAGCAGTATGAGGCTGAAGTATGAGCTCTGTGGTAGGCTGCCCACAGTCTACTGATAGTATGGATAATGTTAAAAGCTGCATTTCTGTTAACTTACATTGTCTTTGTCTTATAATAAAATTAGTTGGATGATCTAAAACATTGTCAGGTAAATTTGTCAGATAAGTAGAAATAGAAGAAATTGGTAGGGGGCAAATACAAACCCCAATTCCTATGAAGTTGGGACATTGAGAAAGACATGAATAAAAACAGAATACAATGATTTGCAAATCTTTTTCAACCTATATTCAACTGAGTACACTACACAGACAAGATATTTAATGTTCAAACTGATAAACTTTATTTTTTTTTGGAAATATTCACTCATGCTGAATTCGGGCCCGAGCTCATCTGAGATGGACTGACGCAAAGTGAAAAAGTGTGCTGTGGTCTGGCGAGTCCACATTTCAAATTGTTCTATGGAAATCATGGATGTCATGTCCTCTGGGCTAAAGAGGAAAAGGACCATCCAGATTGTTATCAGTGAAAAGTTCAAAGCCAGCATCTGTGATGGTATGGGGATGTGTTAGTGCCCATGGCATGGGTAACTTGCACATCCGTGAAGGCACCATTAATGCTGAAAGGTACATACAGGTTTTGGAGCAACATGTGCTGCCATCCAAGCAACGTCATTTTCAGGGACGTCCCTGCTTATTTCAGCAAGACTATGCCAAGCCACATTCGGCTGGTGGTACAACAGTGTACCTTCAAAGTAAAGGAGTGCAGGTAATAGACTAGCCTGCCTGCAGTCCAGATCTGTCTCCCATTGAAAATGTGTGGAGCATTATGAAGCGCAAAATACGACAACGGAGACCCCGGACTGTTGATCAACTGAAGTCGTACATCAAGCAAGAATGGGAAAGAATTCCACCTACAAAGCTTCTACAATTAGTGTCCTCAGTTCCCAAACGCTTACTGAGTGTTGTTAAAAGGAAAGGTGATGTATCACAGTGGTAAACATACCCCTGTCCCAGCTTTTTTGGAGCGTGTTGCTGGCATCAAATTCAAAATGTGTGAATATTTCCAAAAAACAATAAAGTTAATCAGTTTGAACATTAAATATCTTTTCTTTGCAGTGTACTCAATTGAATATAGGTCGAGAAGGATTTGCAAGTTATTGTATTCTGGTTTTACCCACGTTTTACACAACGTCCCAACTTCATTGGAACTGGGGTTTGTACTTTTTTCACTGCAATGTACATTACATACCTCTGCTTCATGAAATATTGAAGTTTGAAAGCCTGAAGGCACAAAAAGTTTTCATATCAATAATGTCAAACAGCCTGAATGTTTAAATTTTAATGATGGACTCTAATAACATTGCATATAACAAGGGTCCCGCTGGTAAGTGCAATACTGCTAGATGACTTCGCTCTGCCACTTCGGGTCGCTTGGCTCCACCTCCTCTCCGCTCCTGCTCATCCCGCTCAAGATTACTGTCTGTCCTGGCTCCCTGTTGGTGGAATAATCTACCAATTGAGGTCAGAACTTTAGAGTCCTTGAGCATCTTCAGGTGCAGCCTGAAAACCCACCCCTTCAGACTCCACCTCTCCCCTACTTCACTGCCCTCAGTGTAACTCTCCTGATGTCACGGCCCATGATGCTGGATTGTTGTTTGGTTATTTTGTTAACTTTGCTGGTTTATTTCTGCTGGCTACTGTTCGTTCATTTTTTTGCAAATTGCACTTAGTGTTACTTATGTCACTTCATCAATTAGAACTTTTTCTTGTCTCCTTGGAGCTCAGCACTTTTGTACCAAACTTTTGCACTTTTGTACATCGCCCCGGATGAGAGCATCAGCTAAGTACCTGTAATGTAATGTAAAACTATTGTTCAAAGCTTTTACTGTCTTCCCATTCTATGCCAATTACAGGAAATTCAGGTGTGAATTCAAAGAGCAGTCAGCATGTGAGCTAATGATGGTTTATCTTTCTATGGAGCGGTAAAGGAGTGGTTACATGGCTTGGAGTTGCAAGTTTCTGCCAAATAACTGTAAAGATGTTCCACGTCTCATTAAACACCGCCAAACTGTCACTCAATCTGTTAGGATAATGAATGTCTCACTGGAGGCAGTTTTATGAGCTTGTCATTAGCAGCATCCAGCTATTGCAATGCCTTCATCTTTTCTTCTTGTTTGCTCTGCATAACCTTGTGTCACAAAATATATCCTTTTGGGAAAGGGGAGGAGACACGAATGCTGTTTCCTTTGTTAAAAGCAATGCAACACATGACTGTTGCTGTTCTTTGCCATTTACCAGACAATGCAATGGGCTGGCTGCAACACGCCTGGGTTTCTCTTGTTTTTACACTTTGTGCGATATTCTCTGATGTTTATAGCATCAAAAGAACATTCTACATTGGAATTAAAGAAGAGAGATGGAACTATGCTCCAAGCAGTCAAAATTTAGTAACTGGGAAAGACATCATCAAAGATGAGTGAGTTACAGTATGACATTCATTGTTTGTAGTGTTTTAGAGAAATTAATATGGATATAATAAATATTCTTCCACTCATAGTATACAGTATGTTGCATTCATGTTTTGTATCAAGGCAGATTACTACCAGTGCTACTTTGTGTAACTTATTTTCTGCTTATTTTTTGAAAATAAATTCCCAAGTTAATGCTTTTTTTCTGCCTCTTTTGCCTTTCTCCTCATCATGTTCCAGGCTTGCATCTGTATTTTTACAGCAAGGTCCACGCAGAATTGGATCTGTATACAAGAAAGCGATGTACCGGGAGTACACAGACCAAACCTACTCCAGGGAAAAACCTAAACCCAACTGGCTGGGGTTTCTGGGCCCAGTTTTAAGGGGAGAGGTGGGCGACATTTTGGTAATCCGCATGAAAAACTTTGCCTCCAGACCATACTCATTGCATCCGCATGGCATGTTCTATGAAAAAGAATCTGAAGGTAAGCATATGCATGCTCAAGAACACATGGGCAATTCTTTTCTGTCACAGCCCATTAAACAAACATATTTACTGTATGTTAGGTCGTCTGATTTTCCAGCTATTGTTAAAGAGAACGCACTTTTAAAATTTTTTGTTATGTTCCAGACATACTATACATCTTGGAATGTCAGCTTCATTGAACATCTATAACTTTCTAGGGGAAATTTGTATGAGCAGTCATTTTCAATTCTGTTTATTATCTAAAAGGAGTTGCAAAGCTGAATAGTGTTTAAAGGTAACTGCTGCAATGCTCTTTATAGATAAATCAATATTCAGACACTATATAGTGTACAAGTTTTATTCAAGCCACTTCACACCTTGAAAACAATCGCCCTAACACACCAGGAATGTCGCAGAACTAAACATAAGCTGTGCAAACACTTACTCCCTAAGCACTCTTCTCAGAAAAGTGTTTCAGAACAAAAGCTGTGTTTAAACTCGCAGCATTTCAAAGAATGTAAGTGTGCTGAATTCAATTCAATTGTACAGCATTTGTGTACTTGTTTTACTTTTACAAAGGGCTGTATCATAAAGCACCCTCTCAGAGGGCCAGGCCTAAAAGCCCAATTCTACCATAAAGAAAACATTGCTAAAAACTACCTAGCTAGTATAAATATTCCAATAAAAGATGGGGATCATCGTGCAACGCCAACCCCAATAAAGCTGGGCACCATGTAGTATGCAAATAAAACTCATACATTTTCCAATATTCAATTGAAAACAATTCAAAAGAACAATTTTAAAGGTTTTTCCTTATCAGCTTTATTGACCTTTGCCACTACAGTATATGCTTATTCCAATGAAGTCCAGCAGCTAACTCCAAAAAAGTAGGGACTTGGGCAATGTAAGACTGGTAATGTTGGGGAATTTTCAATAAATAAATAAATAATAAGCTGATAACAGGTGATCCTTTCATTGTTGGCAATAAAATTGGGATTCAAAAGGGCTTAGTTGCTCACAAGCAAAGACGGTTTAAGGTTCCCCAATTTGCATAAAGCTGGGTGAGCAAATATTCCAACAGTTTAGGAACAATGATTCTCAATGCCCAGTTGCAAGCAATTCAGGTATTTCATCATTTACAGACCATAATATTATTAAAATATTCAGATAATCCACAGGAATTTATGTGCATAAAGGGCAAGGCTGAAAACTCGCACTCCAATGACCTTCGAGCCTTCTGATAATACTGCCTTAAATACTCACCTGCTTAGTGAATATAAATCCACAAGGTCTTGTGAATGCTTCCGTAAATTGTTGTCAGTTAACGCAGTTTGTCTCTGTATCATCAATTGCAAGTTAAGACTGTACTGCATAAAACTAAAGCCATACATCAACAGCATTCAGAAACTTTTCCAACTTCTGTGAGCTCGAGCGCGTCTGAACTGGACTGAGGCAAAGTGAATACGTATGCTGGAATCTGCTGAGTCCACATCTCTAATCATTTTTGTAAATAATGGACATCATGTTCTCAAGGCCAAAGCGGAAAAGGATCATTCTGATTTTTACGAACACAAGGTTCAAAATATTTTTAGAATTCCTGTGAAAATCAATTGCATCATTGAGTTTGACATCTTTTACTTATTCATGAAATGCTTACGGAGCTATCTGTGGTCAATAACATGAACGGAGTGCATTTTTGGAAAGTAATTGGACTCGTATAGATGTGTGCATGATTGGAATGAAATGCTGTAGGTGAGAAGTGGAAAGAGGAGTAATTTTACTTTTACAGTATTGCAATTATGCAATGATTTGTGGGAACAAGCACCAGGTGAAAATGGCAGTGCGTGATTGCATCACTCCTCTGCAGTTTGGAGTCTCCCTCTGCACTTTTGCATTGATTGTGTAATTATGTGGGTTGTCCCAGGAGCTCTGTATCCAGATGGGACACCAGGAAAGATGAAGCTGGATGACGCTGTCCCTCCAGGAGGAAATCACACTTATACCTGGATCATCACGCCAGAATTTGCACCGATGGAGGGGGATGCTAATTGCCTGACCTGGGCATACCACTCGCATGTCGATGCGCCGAGAGACATCTACTCTGGCCTTATTGGGGCCCTCCTGACTTGCAAGAAAGGTCCCAGGCAATCTACATACATCCCATAATGAGGCCATGTGATGTCAGTCTGATCGTGTTTATCCAGTTATTACAAGCTACCTCTCAGTGCTCTGCTCACGTGTTTCCCTTGGGATGATCAATGACACTGAGCCTGAAGGTGTAGGCGGGATATAATGTCATCCATTAAATCATTAGTTGGTTGCATTTAATGCAACGCTTTTGTCTAATAATGAACATATCAGCTATTTTATGTTTGGGTTATCTCCATTTCATGCAGTTTATTGCTACTTGCCAAAACGAAGTGGTGGGCTCACTTTTGTTAAATATTTCTTATTGTACTATTGTGCCTGCAGTTTTCATTCCTTTTTTAACCCCTTTGCGCAAAATACAAATAATGCCGAATTTTCCCTGTTATGCATGAGCCTATTTAGGTTTGATAACTCATTATTTGTGTCACAGAGACTGTGGAAAATTATTCCAGTGAAGCAAGACATTTGGAAATTCAATAACAGAATTATTTAGGAATTAAATTTCGGAATTTACAGACGCCGGCATCTACATCTGCGCAAAGGGGTTTTAATAGTAACAATTTGGAATTCCCAATAATGGTCATACCAGGCTGGTATATCACAGCCTTCTCAAAAGTCTGGAATTGAAAAAGGAGGAAAACGCATCTTGAGTTCAGTGGGCAGTCAGAGCACTCGGTCCACCAACAGGGATCACTAGCACATGTTGAGATGCCTTCTTGGCTGGCTAGCAGCCTCTATTTCTCGGTTAACATGAAACAACATAATTAAGCATCACCTTGCTGCTAGCCATTGTGGCCATTGGCACAGTCAAAACCATGGAGATTCTCTACGCGCAGGAGACGTTCAATACCAGCTGGCCCATGAAGTGTTAACTACCTAAAACCATTTTTTCTATCTCAAAGTTTTACTGGATTCACGCAGAATATCAGATTAATCAACATATTTCTACTTTGACCACTGCTTTACACTGTTGCTCTGCCATGGCTCCACACTGCTGTCCAGACTACTGCACCACACAGATCCAACACACCATTATTATTGTGTTTCCATCCCTCTGCTTTTTCTAGGCACCCTGCAGCAGGTGCCAAGCACTCCAACCGCACTGAGGCGGACAGATGTGGGCCAGGAGTTTGTCCTGTTGTTCACAGTAATGGATGAGAACCTCAGCTGGTACCTTGAGGAGAACATCCAGACCTTCTGCACAGATCCCACAGGCGTGGACCCTGATGATGAGGACTTCCAGGAGTCAAATAAAATGCACGGTGGGTGGTGTTGGCCTCCCTTCTACTCCTTTTGATGGTGTCGGTTAAGTTGATCTCAGTTTTAAGGCCTTTCTTCAAATATGCCATCATATTTGGCCTTGCTGTGGTGGGTTTTTTTCCTACCAGGGAAATTATATGTTTAAGAAGCGAAAATTCCTTGAATCACCGCAAAAATTAGTTCTTACATTGTGCATGCCTGATGGACATAGGCTCTGAGCTGTTACCAATGAGCTGGGAAAATATGCTTCTCCTCCATTTGGAATTTTCCTTGTCTTAAACATACAGGTCCTTTCTCTTCTAAAGAATCCAACCACTGGATAGAGAGAAGATGGAACATGGTAGTCTCTTCTTTCTGTTTCAGCCAGCCCATTCACATTGTTCTCTCCTCATCCACAGCCATAAATGGATTCTTGTATGGAAACCTGCCTGGCGTGGAGGTGTGTTTGAATCAGACGGTGGCCTGGCACCTCTTTGGCATGGGCAACGAGGTGGATATCCACTCCGTATTCTTCCAAGGTCACACACTGCTTAACCAGGGTCATCGTACTGATGTCATCAGCCTGTTCCCAGCAAGTTTCATTGCTGTAGAAATGGTGCCCATCACCACAGGAAAATGGCTGATCGGTTGCCAGGTCAATGACCACATACAAGGTAGAGGCAACGCGGTGCCGTCTGAATACATGGAAAAGATCATGAATGCACTCAAATGGAAGCCACACACACACGCATACACACACATACACAACACCTAATTATCTGAAAAAAATTCTTTTAGAGAATGGTAGACATCCAAGAGCACCCAAAGATAAGATCAAACATTTTGAGCAAAGAAAAATATGCAGACAAAAACCAAAACAGAAATGAACATTTTTTACTTGTTTATTGGGGAGCTGCGATATAGTGCACTTATTTCAGGACTTGATTGCCTGTCTGAAGGTATTTAATTTATACCTCAGATTCTGCAGTATCCTTGTAACCTTAAATCTTTCCTTGACGTTAAGCCATTTCTTTGGTAAAATGGTTGTTTTAGAATCTAAATATTCTTCCCATTTTCTGAGATCACTGTGTGGAGACAGGCATTAAGAAACTTAGTCTTTGCAAGAGATTTGCTGAATGGCCTAAATATAATGTGATGCCTCCCTACGGAGATTGATATTTTATTTTTTTATCCTGTAGCCGGAATGCAAGCCTTTTACCAGGTTTCACATTGTGGGGAGAAGAATAATGGCACTGAAGCGCTATCTAGTGGCAGAATAAGGCGGTATTATATTGCTGCCGAGGAACAAATGTGGAATTATGCACCACTGGGAATTGACCCTTCAAATAATATGTCCTTGGTTGCCGCTCAAAGGTCTGTAGTTTTTTTTTTTTTTTTTTTGTCGTCATAGTTGGGGAAATTACTTTTAAAAAGTAAGATATTACATATTGCATAATGCAATACAGGAACTGTCCCTTTGAATTGGAGGTCCTATTTTTTTTTTGCCGTGGAGAGTACCTTGTTGCACAGGTTGCATTTGATGCTGCCATTTTTGTCAACGTTTTTAGATGGAAATGAAGTACTGGGCATATATGAGCCCCTGAGAACAAAAGTGGTCTAACTCCAAATTTGTCTTTTTTAAAGTTTTAATCTAAGCATGATTCCTAAGTGGTCAATATATTTAGGATTAGCTCAGTGTAGTTTCAGTACTATACAATAGGTGGGTCATGTGTTCCAAATTTCAAGAACGCATTAAGTGTTCGCTACTATAGTGGGCCAAAATGAAAAATGAAAAAGAATAAGTTGGACCATTCTTGTTCTAAGAGGCTCATGTACACTTGGAAAATGTGAATGCATGGTTGTTTGTTGCAGGAAGTGTGATGTCATCCAGCAGTTGGCATTCAAAGCAATAGATTTTTGTCACATGGGTAAATCTATCAAAATTTTTAAAAACGGAAACATTTACAAAATCAATGGGTTACTTGACAAAGTAACTGTAATAAATATTACTCGATGTAAAAAAGCATCTTGTCATATTGCTTTGTTACTAAGGGAAGTAATATTATGCAATGCCTTGCTTTTGATACGCATTACTTTCAATACTGTTCCTAAATGATGAAACTGATGCTACTGATTTTTTTTTTTTTTTTAAATTTCTGTTGACTCAAAAGTAATTGCTTCCAGTCTCCTGTTGCTATGAATATGCTATAGTCGTGTTAGAACTATGGTGGCTATATTTAACTGGCGTTTGTGTGTCTCCTGACAGTCAGTCAGAAATTTTCTTTGGAAAGCAAGGGGGTCGGTTGGGAGGGGTATATAAGAAGGTTCGTTACGTGGCCTATACCAATGAAAACTTCACTACCAAGGTGGAGCAGACTGCTGCAGACAGACACCTTGGCATTCTAGGTAAACCTGTTAGATACTTATGATTTCAGTAAGAGATCAAGTCCCTTGCACTTGTATGAACTGACCCAACATGCAGTTTTGTATGGATATGCTGTGCATTTCAGTTCATAAATATTTGAACAATTGCACTGTTTTAAAGGGAAGTAGTTGCTGTACAATTTGCTGTACATCGATGTAAACACCCTCTCATTATACAAGATGATCTCCACTTTTATTGGAGTCAACCATGTGGGAATTATAACTCTTTGAAAATGGTGTCGTTGTCCAAAACTTACTGACTGCGCTGCACAGTGATATAATATTGTGCTTCATTTTCTCTTATTCGTGACTATCTGTTCCAATATAGAGTGCATACATACACATACATGCCCAAACACACACATCATATTTTAAGATATAGATACCAGGAAATTACTATATCACATAGCAATGCTGCTGACTCATTTCTTCAGGCCCAGTGATCCGAGCTGAAACAGGTGACCACCTTCTGGTGACATTTATGAACAAGGCCCAAAGGAATTACAGCATTCAGCCTCATGGCCTTCAGTATGAAAAAGCTTTTGAAGGGGCCAGCTACCAGGACGGTGAGGCCTTATACGCACTCTTTCTGTGGTGTCAGAAAGTATCACACCAATCAACAATGTCATAAAAATGTCATACTGGTATTCTTTGCTGGTTATATGGTAAAATGCATTTCAATACTCCCTAAATGTTGACACTATTTTACACCTCAGAACTCTCTCATCATGACAATATTTACCTCCGCCCAACAAAGTTGGAGGAGGTTATGTGATCATTACCGTTTGTCTGTTGGTTGGTTTGCTGGTTTGTTTGTAAGCAGGATTACGCAAAAAGTTATGGATGGATTTTCCTCAAATTTGGTTGAATGATTAAGTATTGTTCAAGGAAGAGGTGATTCGATTTTGGGAGGTCAAGGTCAAAGGTCTAGATCAAGGGCATGCAAAAGGTCAAAAACACATTTAAAACATATTTGCACGAAGACTACAGGACTGCATAAACACAGGGGTTGCTAGCTAATACTGGCATAAATAACATTGAGTACATTGGCAGAGGTACTTGAGCTCTCTGAGCGCAGCTCTAGTTTTATTATGTTGTGCAAATGTTTTGTTTTTGTGTCAGTGGGTGGGACACCATTGTGTTGAAACACAGATTGTATGGGTGGTATTCCCAGGCATTCCCAATGATGGAGCTCGTGTGCATCCTGGTGAAATGTTCACATACAGCTGGAGGGTGAAGGAAGGCCCTTCTCCCAGTGATCCAGCCTGCATCTCCTACTTGTACTACTCAGCTAGCGACCCAGTCAAAGACACCAGCTCTGGACTGATGGGCCCTCTGCTGGTGTGTAAAAGGGATGCTCTGAATGAGAGTGGGTCTCAGGTAATGTCTTAAAATGCTCCCCCTATTCTTCAGTATCAGAGGGCACATTTGGACAGTGCCAGCATGTCTCTGTTTTGTCAGGCTATTTGGTGGACACTTACGCCTGGCTCATACATGTGATGCAATATATTAGTCATGACTCTTAGAACAACATGCCATGTACTGACATTAAGCCATAAATACATGGTCTTCACTTATACAGGGTGTTCAAACCTTCAAAGATGCAAGTAGCTTCAGCTGACATGTAAAAATACTTGCTAATCTTCCTGTTTATTTTATTTGGTGGCTTTTAGTTCTATAGTTATCACATTCTCTTTGTTTAACTACAATTAATTTTGGGGTTTAAATGAGGTCCTTTATTTTTCTTCTCATTTTTTAACATTCTTCTGACAAACATTGGCATCCTTTCTGATGGATAAGTCCAACTTTGTGGAAACATCAACAGCCAGTAGTTACCCATGGACAACCCCACATCAGAAAAAGTTGGGACAATACGTTAAATTACAATTAAAACTGAAAGCAGTGATTTGTAAATTATCATTGACCTGCATTACGTTGAAAATAATACAGCAGCACATTCTGTGATGTTTTAGGAAATTAATTTTATTGATTTTGCAAAATAAACACTCATTTCAATTTTGATTCTTGCAACATATTTTAAAGAAGTTTGAATGGTAAAGTATTTACCACTTGGTTGTATTGCCATGTAAAAGTAAATTTAGAAATCACGGCTTTCTGTTTTCACGTGCATTTTTGATACATTTCAACTTTTTCAGAGCTGGGGTTGCGTGTACTGAATTTTAATTTATGTCTATAAATAGCATAGTAGGAAACATTCATTGATTTTGGCTATGCTGCCAGGGCTTTGGCAGTAAAAACATCTGGGTTATTGATGCGTTGCAGGAATGTTCAACTGAAAACAGTATCGGCCCAACTTCCACCATTTTTTTGTGTTTGCAGGCCATTGCATGTGCTTCTCTCATTGAAAGTAAATGTGGTAATAATATGTAAAAGTTGGGGTGAGAGAGAGAGAGAGAGATTGGCTCTTTTGTTTTCTTTAAAGGAGTGTATAGTTCACCAGTCTTATGGCCTGTGAGTCTTTCAGCATGGGCCCTGCAGCATACCTGACCTCAGCAACCTGATCAGCTTGATGCTGAGAGTCGTTATCTTCCTGAGAGGCCTGGTCTGGCACTGCCTGGCATTGATGATGTCTGTCAGGGAGGGCAGTGATATCCTGGTGATGCGCTCTGTTAAGTGATGCGCCTTGTCTCGATGCCCTTCATTACCTCCTTGTAAAATGTGTTTACAATGTGTGGGGAAACCTTAAATTTCCTAAGTTTTCTAAGGAAGTGAAGGTTTTACCTGGCCTTGCTCATGGGGAGGATAATGTGATTTGTCCAAGAGAGGTACTTGGTGATGTGGACACCATGGTGCCATGTTTCAGCTGATGTACAGTGGGGTGTAGCTGCTTTGCTGACTGCTTTTGTGGCTGAGAACCATCTCCTCTTAGTCTTTCCAATGTTCAAGGGTAGGCAGTCGGCCTGGTCGCACAGCACCAGGCTTTCCACCTTATCTAGATATGCCTTCTTGTTATTGTGGGAGATTAAGCCGAATATGATTGTATCACCAGCTGACTTAACCATGCATTTGGAGCTGTAAATGGCTGTATAGCCGTAATTGTGGTATAAATAAAGCAGGAGGCTCAGAAGACATCCGTGGGGGGCCCTGTATTGAGAGTGATGGTGTTAAAGAGGACTTCATCCACGCTTACCCTCTGAAGTCTCCCTGTCAAAATGACCTTGACTAGACCCAACTGCAAACAGAGGTTTTGAGTCCCAGGCCCCATTGTTTGGCGGTCAGGCTGTGAGGGATTATGGTATTTAATTCTGAAATTTAGTCCATGAGCAGCAATCTCACATAGTGCAACACCTGTGTTCTGGCATAGCTGGGTCTCACTGTTACAGGAGTTAACTGTCCCGGACAGACCTTTAGCATGTGTCCTGGCATGCCGTCTGTTCAGCTGCTTTCCTGACGCTCACCCATTTCACAGCTCTCATTACATTATGCTAGGAGAGGGAGAGCAGCTGCTTTGCACCAGTGCAGGCGGGGGTTTTCTGAAACAAGTGATTAAAGTTAGCAGGCTGTGACAGGAACGACCTTTGACAACAGTGCAGTAACAGAAGCCCAAATTGGAAACAGCTTGATGATAAAGTGCAGATGCCTGAAACATTTGGTGAATAAACAACATGAAGTGTCTGCTTAAGTTATTGGGTCACCACCAGCCACCAGAACAGTTTCATTGCACCTTGGTGTAAATTTAATAAGTCTCTTGAACATTACTGGAGGGCTGGAACACCATTATTATATTTAAAAAAATCCCTCATGTGGAGTTTTGATGGTGGTGCAGAGTGCTGTCTAACACACTGGTCCAAAGAGAGCCATATCAAACAATCAGATAGACATCTGGTGACTTTGAAGGCCAGAGCATATGATTCACTTCAATTCAAACTCCAAGTGCCATTTAATAACCTATCATACCCTGTGGTTCAGGCAATTGTAATCCTGGAAGAGACTATTCCCATCAGGATAAAAATGTTTCATCATTAGATATAACTGATAACAAACAAGTATTTATTTTCTGTTTGATAGAACACGTGTCTTTATTGAGGACAAGCAGACCCTAAACATGCAATGAAAATGCCAGCCATAGCATTACAGAGCCACTAGACCCGGTCACTGTTGGGGTCATGCAATCAGGCCTAATTTGTTCTATTAATTTGCACCATGCATGCACTGTTCCACTTCATGAGAATATGATGAGTGACATTTTCATTTGACTATGTCATGAGGAGATAATGCACTGCAACCCTACTATGATATCCCTCTCACATAATTGTTGAAAGTCTGTTCATGTGGACATACTCTGACTGTTTCCTGTGTTAACAGTCTTTGTCACACAAGGACTCCTGCTTTTTCATGTATACAGCACTTATTCATGACCATCACACTCATCAAATGTGCACTTCTACTGCAGTTCCCAGACCCATTTACTCATATCTTCCCCTTTAAACTGAAAGCAGATTTTATTTTGGTCACTCCTTCAGATTGAAAGTTTAGTAGTAATGAATTCTGTTGAATGAGCCCTCTTTCAAAGTCTTAAATCTTTTCCTCTTGCTATCTTGACCCAAAGTTTTTTTGTGCATTTTAATACATGCCATAGAGTATCGTAGGATGTAAACTGCATTATTGAGTCATGCCATATACCATTCTGGAAGTATCTACATTCAAAATGTTACTTCATTCGTTTCTCCAGATTGTTTTTTTTTTTTTTAATTCCTCACCTGTCTGTATATGTCGGTATAAAAATGGTATTGAGCATCGGAGGTGTTGACCATTGTACATTGGTTTTGCATGATGAGTTTCAGATGGGTGTGGACAGAGAGTTTTTCATGCTCTTCTCAGTGATGGATGAAAACCTCAGCTGGTACCTGGAGGACAATATCCGCATGTTTGGGACCAGCGAATCAAATGTGGCAAATGAGGACTTTATGGAGAGCAATAGCATGCATGGTACTTTAAGCAATGCTCAACTATCAGTGTCCATTCATAGGCTTATAAGCTTACATATTTCCTCAATATTGTTTTTTAAGCATCTGCGCTCAGATACATTCCAACATCACGCTCAAACATACCTCAAAAGCTTAAAAAGACTTTTTTACAATATGGTTAAAATTTATAAAAGAATTTATGTAATAGATTAAAGGCAGGGAACACAGTTAATTGACTTAATCTTGAGTTTATTTCACATTTCATTGTGTGTTCATTGTGCTTTAATGATGTTGAAAGATCAGTGTTTCTTTGTGTGTATCACACAGGGGTGAATGGACTGATGTACGGGAACCTGCAGGGTCTGGACCTCTGCTTTGGGGATCGCGTGTCCTGGCATGTGTTTGGCCTGGGAACTGAAGTGGACATACACGGGGTTTATTTCCAGGGCAACACTTTTCAGTGGGAGGGCATGAACAGGGATGCCGTAGGACTGTTCCCTCATACCGCTGTGACTGTTTCCATGCAGCCAGACTCTGCAGGTGAGTGAGGAGAAGAGATGACTGTAGTCCTGTTTCAGACAGGGGCTGCTAACCCTGTGAGATCTACTACAAACATATGAATATTGCCCTGGTCCCACCTTTTTTTAATACTAAAAAAAAGGGAATTGAGTGGGTATTCTCTTTCTGTGGGCTCTTAAAATTGTCTTCACATTTCACCCTACTTATGAAAAGACCTACAATCTGTTTTACAGAAACCTGCTGTCATTCCTACATATACTGTATATTGGTTGTTTTCAAGAATCAGTTTATTTATAATTTGGCATTAATGTATTTATTCTTCTCAGTCAGATACACTGTCTTTTGAAACTGCTTTGTAACTCACACATGCACGCGCATAGAGAAGCGACTGCAAAGCAAGTTGTGTAAGGTTTGTGATTTGGCACACAGTATGCTCTGCTTGACAGGAACATTTGAGGTGAGCTGCATGACCAGTGATCACTACTTGTCTGGGATGAGGCAGCTGTACCGGGTGTCACAGTGCAGAGGGCAGGATGCTCCTCAGATGGAGGCTCCCCCTCCCGTGGTGCAGTACTTCATCGCTGCTGAGGAGACAGAGTGGGACTACTCCCCCAGCAGGACCTGGGAACTGCAGGCAAATGGTGCTACTGAGGAGAGCAGGTACCATTCACCCAAACTGCACCCCCTGACCAGGTGTACTTATTGGACTTGTGCACCATCTGCCGCCCCTTTGAACTAAATTTTATTATTTTTCTTAACCCTTTGAGCGCCATTGGCAACTATAGTTGCCCAATGGTGTAAGATATCAAAACCAGGTGCTGTTGAAAACCTATCATGTGGCAACTTGTTTAAAATAGCTCCCACAGGGGAGCTCTTTTAAACAAGTTGACACATGATAGGTTTTCAACAGCTCAGGATAATTACATTTTTAATTCCTTGAAAATGTATTCGGCGCTCAAAGGGTTAAGATACGTTGCAGCCCATAAGTATTTTAACAGCTAAGCAATTCTGTGATTTCTTTTGATCTATACTTGAGCCGGAAATTACATGAGACATACCTAACGACTCCCCAATTATTTGTGGACTTCACAGCACTTCAACTCTGACCTTATTCGAGCCAATGAGCCGTGTATTGAAATTTGCACATTTATATTGCTTCCAATTTTCTCCTTAGTTTCTATTTTAACAAGTAGTATACAGATGGTGTCTGATGATGATGGAAAATTTTGAATAAATAAATGGTGGACCAAAATGAACACAGATGCATCCTTAAAGGTGAACTGCACAATCAGTTCTCATCCCATTAAGTTTTATGGGATGCATAAAAAATTGCAAACAGTTTGAGTTGACCTTGATTTTGGATCAAGATGGCTGAAAAAGATCGGAGTGACTTTGAAAGAGGACTCAGAATTGAGCCACAGATGGCTGGAGAGTCAGTCACAAAGACTGCTGAATTGGATAGTGTGGCATTAGAAACAGTGACATCCGCATTTGGATTCATGAGAAAAAGATGAATGAATAGGAAATGAAATGAGAATATTGGTTGAAAGTGCGAATTTTATGCCCTAAACACTGATGCATTAGAATTGTATAAACAATAAATTTATCAGCAACCTCACCTCTTCCTCTGGTGTCAAAGAATGTCAGTGCAGGACATGACCAGACTCAGAAGGATAAAAAAACACAGTAAACACAGTCAGTCATCAACTACATAGCAGATGCTATGCCAGGAATGCGGGGCCAAATGAGTCAATTAGGAGACCCGTGATAGTGAAACCAGTTATTCAATAGAGAATTCAACATTCCAAGTTCGGTTCACTGTCGAGAGAGCAGTGCATGGGTGGTGGGTGGAGGATAAGCAAGGGCCAAACATCACCAACCAGAATCTGGAGGGATGGGCAGAGTGTGGTCGATGATCTATGCCAGGATTAAAATAAGGAAGTTAGTCTTAAGGTGAGCGGGGGAGGCGAGAACAGAAATCTTGGAAAAAAGTGAGGTAGACTGGGTTGAGACACACATGAACACGAAGGGTTGGAGGCAGAAATCAGAAGCACACAAAGAAAATGTGAATGAGTTGGCAGCAGGCACAAGACAATCCAGCACTGACATGCTCTTTTTCTTCTTTGGCTTTGGTTGGCGAAACTTCGAGGTGCATACACCGCTACTTACTGTGCTGGAGTGTGAGGCCGGACATGGTGTGCCAACATTAATTCTTTTGCCCAATTCTGTTGTTTTGAGAAGAGTAAAAAATGCCTGACCTACCACCTCTTTTCCCATACTGTCCTCCAATATCCCCCATATACCCCACTCCCTCCCAGTCTCTCTGATCCTTTCAAACAGCCTCTCACTGTCCAGATCATATAATGAACAGAATATCAGCACATGTTCTGCCATTTCATCTTCTACTCACTGATCACATAACCCTGTCTCATGCTTAATAGTCTGTCTCAATGATCCATCTAATCTTATATGCACAACCCATGACCTGCTCTCCATAATTTCCTCTCTTCTGCAAATCCTGCTCCAAACTTGAAGCTGTTTACAGAGTTTCAGGAGCATAGCTAAAATCACATTTCTCGGATGATATACCTGTCATCTGCTCAGCATCTGATATAGACTGATAAGTAACAGAAGCAAACCGTTAATATTGAAGCAACCCTGTGTATTTCAAAAAGTACTCAACACCATCTTGTGCAACTAGCCAATGGGCCATATTGAACGATCTTTTGTCATAAAATAATGGACTGGGATAATCACCCTATCCAACACAATAACAGCGCATACCTCTGGGCGAAGGGCGACGTTTCGTCATTATCAAGCGACCGTTCTAGCAGACGACAGTTAATTGGGGGAAGAAAACCTCATTTATCTAGTCTTTGAAAACAAAAATTACACATTTTTGTATTTTACAACATTTATTTACTAATTATGTTTGTATAAAACAGTATTATGCGTTATCCTTGAGTTCCCTTTTAATGACAGTCAACGTGTCTTGGAAATTTAAATTTGTTGCATATACGGTGAGGAATGAAAACAAGTTGTTTCTCCGAGCTGCAGATGCAATGGTCCTTTATTCTTGCAAGAAGGGAAAACAAATACAACCAGCAACACAGGGTGTGGCTCCCAGTAATGCAGGAAGAGCTCTCCAAAGAGGAATCATCATCACAGCACATTTATACATCTTAGGTGGAGACTTCTAGAATATTCTATGGCAAGCAGCCAAGCAGCTTATATGCTATGCTAAGCACAACTGAGTAAGTTTTTTCCCCCCAGAGACCTATTTCTGAACAGACAACATCTTCTGACCTCAGGTCAGAAAAAAGACAGTTTTCTCACTTCTTTAACACTATGCTCAACAGGATGTCTGTCGTCTAGCTTGTCTTGCTTAAGCGTTGCTTGTACACGTGTCTTATGAACCAGTTCACTTCCACTAATTGCTTGGGACTTTCTGCAGTTAAACAGTTCCTCTTTCCCTGTCTACCATGTAGAACTAAAAAAATTCTTCATTTTCTGTAAAACTCTTAATACTGATATGTGATATAGTTAAGACATTCAAGCAAGAGGCAAATTCCATCACAAACGCATGTTATTAACTCTGTTGACCGGGGCAGCTGACTGAGAGAACATGAGAAATCTAAAAGTTGGTAATGTCTCCATCTGCAGGGCAAGATGGGTCACTGTCTGGTTTAAAAATGATGCGTGTTTTATGCTCATGGTCTCCGCAATCAAAAATTCTCCAGCAAATTGAACACATGAGAGATTTGGGACCAATGTGAAAGACAGTGCACTCCAGCTACCATCATAAAACACCAAATGAGGGAATGCCTTTGAGAGATTGGCACTCCTTCCCTCCTGTAGTGTTCCAAAGACTTGTAGAATCTATACAAAGATTCACTTGCTATTACGGCGGCTTGTGGTGGTCCAGCGCTTTGCTTGGATCCTTTTTGTGGGTTTTAAAATGTCTCCAATCAATTGTTATCAATTAAATAAATTGTGCTTCATCAACCAAACTCATTACATCAGAGTCCTAACTTTAATTATTACTGAAATCTCTCACAGTCCTGGGAGCATTTTTGTCGGAAGAGGTGAGAATCGTATCGGCTCCAGGTATAAAAAGGTGGTGTACAGGGAGTACACTGATGCCACATTCACGTCAAGGAAACCAAGGCAGCCACAAGATGAACATCTTCAGATTCTGGGTACATTTCATTTCATTTTCAATAAACTTTTAAAAATGAGCTAATTTAAGTTCAATCAAGGTTGACTGCATGCACATTTTCAACATAAAAAACATGCATAATTTCAGCCAATCTGGTTAAAAGAAACTGCTGTCTAAATAAATATCCCCAGTTTACCTTTTGAGAATCAAAGCTGTGAGTGGTTTGTGCATATGTGATTCCACTGAAGGTCCCATAATCAGGGCTGAGGTTGGAGAGAGAGTTCTGGTCAGTTTCAAGAACATGGCTACCCGCCCATTCTCAATGCATTCCCAAGGAGTAAAGACGCCCGCTGGCCAGCAAACGGCTGTCCAACCAGGTGAGAGCAGACTGAGTGCTGGTGTCAGAGTCAGTTACATTCACAAAAAATTATTAAGAAACAAAGGCATTGCTGAAAATTGTAATTCATATGCAGTTACTATAACATATAATGTAAAATCCATCCATCTAGTTCTTCTTGTTATACATGTGCAAAAGGTGGAATGCAACAGTATCAATGGGACTTACCAGAAAGATCAGGTCCTGGAGTTTCAGACCCCAACTGCATCTCATTTTCCTATTACTCAGCTGTTGACTATGTGAAGGTTAGTCACCTTAAAGCGTCAAGTCATAAGTATTGTAATTTTGATAACACAGTGGGCTCTAATTTCTTGGCGCAGCGCAGGGTGGCGCAGCGTGGCGCAGCCCACGCAGTGGTAATTTCGTCCGGTGCAGCCCGCGCGGTGGTAATTTCGTGCGGTGCAACACCATGCGCAGCCACTTTGGCAATTTGGTAGACGGACGTGCGCCGAGATGGGTGTGGCGGCGTAGTAGGGGGAGGTGTCACATATTCATCATGACGCAGTGACAATTTAGGAAAAAAGGCTCCGCCCGAAAGTGCTGGAGAGCTCGCCAGCTCCAATCTGGTTTACTTTCTGTGCAGTGATAATTTGGCTGACCGGGCGACAGCAAGACACACATCACCGAAACCTCACAGGCAGGTTTCCAGAATGTCAGGCACATTTCAATGCAATAAATAATTACAGCAACCAGTATTTAATGTAACAATCTGAATCAGCACATATATTGTAGTATCTATATCGATTGTCCTGATGTCAGATCAAAGAAAGAGAGAGGGAGAGAGAGAGAGAGAGAGATGTGTGCATGTGGGCGTGTGAGTGCGTGTGTAGGCTATGTGGGTATGTGTCCTTCAGCTGCTTTCACACTGGGCCTTGAAACAAAGCAAAGCAGTGATTACATTCAAAGTCAATGCAAAGACGCGAATACACGTGTGTATTCGCATCTTTGCATTGACTTTGAATGTAATCTGTCGTGCGAAAAATTTGTTTTGCGTCCAGTGTGCAAGCGGCTTTATACTATTATTGTCACTTAGGTTTTATCGTTTTTAGTGGGGGAAAGGAATACAGCCTGATTGCTAGGATCTCATACTGAGTTAAGATCACATATTGAAAATAAATGTGGAACATATCTTGCATTGTTATCCATGCATGTTAATCCCAAAATTTTAAGCAGCAACAGGGTGTAATAATAGGAACACGCTATCCATCGTTTCTCTTCCCAATGATGCAGGCATAAGAAATAAATGAGCAACCGTCGTATTTCATTCCAACTTCATAAGTTTGAATGATCTGACGTAGTTTCGTTTTGAAATTCTATTCAAGTTCGCTAATGGTAATAATTCGCAAATGCCCTAGCTAGCCAGCTAACTCATATTCGTAATGCTTAATATAGACATAAGCGGTGCAGAAAACATGCCTGAAGCAGCAAAGTAAAATGCAACATTAATGCATCATGCAGATATAGGACAGAGGCTTCTTTAAAGGTGAGGAGAGGAGTGCATTTGATTGGTGAAGATTTGACTCGGCTGTGTTAAACCCACTCAGACCTTCTCTCCTCCCTCTTTGCCACTTGCCCCGGCAGGAGGGACAGAGGCAGGACAGAGGAGTACTTGCGCCGGGCTGCGCCGGGCACGAAATTGCAAAATACGCCTGGATACACCCCGTTGGCACGGCGCTCCCCCCATTCGCCGCGCCTGCGCCTGGTCAACGAATTTAGAGCCCAGTATGTTAAATTTTTGTTTGCTGTAAGAATAGTGAGTTCTCAAGCCCATGCAAAAATTCATAATGTGGCAAAAGAAAACAGGCAGTTCATGGAGCTCAAATGGATATTTCAGCAACATGACCAGATCAATGGTGCGGCAAGGCTCTATGTTTATGATGTAGGATACATGCAGCTTGCTGGTACTAATTAATTATATGATTACTTATGCTGGACATAGTAAGCAGCCTGTACTAATTGGACATATGATTTTCATTCAGGACACAGCCAGTGGGCTATTTGGGCCTTTGGTGGTCTGTAGGAAGGGGATACTGGACAAAAACAGGAGGAGGAGAGATGTGGAGAAAGAATTTGTCTTGCTCTTCATGGTTTTTAATGAAAATTTATCCTGGTACCTGAACGATAACATCCAAACCTACCTGAAGAAAGACCCCAGCAGCTTCAATATGACTGATGAGTTCATAGAGGGCAACCAAATGCACGGTGTGACACTGTAGAGGACAAACTCTGTCAATGATTCAATGATTGACTGCATGCAAGAAATCATACATACTGTAATGTCTGTGTAGCATATATGGATTCTGTTCCTCTTCACCCCTTGCAGGCATCAATGGGCAACTTTATGGTAATCTTCAAGGGTTGACAATAATGCTTGGAGAGAAAACAAGCTGGTATCTTCATGGGATGGGCAATGAGGTGGATCTGCATACAATCCATTTCCACGGACAGGCTTCAATTTATAGGGTATTTGCATGGTCCAATTCCATGGGCAACTGCGCATACCATTATAAATAAGTTCATTTCCACACATACTTTCTGCACATTCTTTTGGCATTTCAATGCAATGCTTCATCTGTACAAGTCCTTTGTGGAGGTCAAAGTTCCCAAAGTATTTCAGTGGCTTGGAAGGCGAAAGATGCAAATTATGTTACTATCAGTATACCTGTGGTTAAAATCTAGTTATGTAAGGCTTGTCTCATGTAAGGTAAATTCCTTGGCGATTATTAGTTCATTTCTGGTTCATTTTCTCTCATTTAAATTAGTGTAGAAATTCAGTTAGCTGCTTGCAAAAATGTTGCACAGCATGCAACATTCTCTTCGATAATTGACCTGTCGGATTAAGAGGATCAGCAAAATGCTGCACACAGTGTTTATGCAGACACTATATATCAGTAAAATGTGCCAAAGAGGGAAACACTTTAAATTAAATTGCTCTTTCACTCAATCTCAGATCCAGGCTCTAAATATTCAGTCGGTCATTGACAATGGCATTTCTGAGTGTGTGCTCAGTTTAAATTAGAGTGGACTTATACTCATCTTATGACTATATTAAACTGTGCAGATTTCTTCTCCTTTTCCCCTGACAATCCTCCTAGACTGACTTGGCACACAGAGGGGATGTCTTTGAAGTGTTCCCGGGAACCTCTCAAACAGTGGAGATGTTCGCCCAGAACCCAGGGGTTTGGCTACTTCATTGTCATGTAGCCGACCATGTTCATGCTGGCATGGAAACTGTCTTCACCATCAAGAGCAGGGCAGGTGAGGGGCCAGGCAGCAAAAGAACAGGATGCTTTGTGATCTCTGCTGGCATTTGCTGTAGGAATAGACTGGATTTAAGACTCTGATCCTCAGGTTCCATGTCTCTATCGGAGACCTGGATTTATTTCTTTATGAAACTACCTAAGATTGGCAGAGAAGTGTGAAGTTTCCCCCATCAAATCATTTTTCATCACGCAGAATCCATAAAGACTAAAGAGGACCGTTTTTGAAAACTTTCCTCAGAGATTTTACCTTTAAACCCAAGATATTATTCCACCAATTAAGGGCATAACAATCAAGCTGCTGAAAGGCAAAGGAAACATTTGTTTCAGCTCTCACCCAATAAACGTACATGTAAACGTCATTGCATAAATACAGATTTTTTTGTGAATTTTTGCCATTTTTATGCACCAAGCAATCAAATGTCAAACCTCTGAAATACAACTCATTCACTCAAGTTCATAATGCTACCATTCCTTATATTTTAGCCAATCAAAAACTATATCTTGTGACAATATCCTGGATGTTATGACATGAACGGACAACAGGAAATCAACTGATCAGTATAAAGTGAATAAGAATTAGCCTAGAGTATCACTCAAGCTTCTGCTTAATTTTACATAAAAAGATCAAGGTTCGATATTACCTATCATTACTAGAACGTGAGCGAGAAAGTCTGCCATAATGCTGCTGTATGCGGCTGTTGGTTGCTCCAACAAAATGGAAAATGCAAACCTACCAACGAAGAGCCACCTGTTATGTTCTGCGCACTTTTTACCTAGTTGTTTCAAGGAGTGTGTTTTTACGAAAGATATGGAATTGAATCAAGTTTATCACTCAGTAAATATCGGAAGATCTTGAAAGATGATGCCGTGCCAATGGAATTTAGTCACCAACAGGTCCCCAAACCCAACTGCCTGTCAACTTTTGTTAGCATTAGTTACAGATGGAACAGGTTGGCTCTCCAAATCTTATGTCAACTTATACAAGTAATTTATTGTTGTCGTTATACCAATAACTATCATGTAGACCGTCCACTCCAGAATGTATAAACCATCACTCGTACAACACCCAGCAATATTAAAAACAATATTTATCATAAACAATATGCATACTGGTACAACACTTCTCAACTCTCATTGTATTTTTAACCTCTGCGCACACAAGAGTTCTGGCATCCGGGTGACGTGGCAAGCTACCTCGATTCTAACAAACATGGCGCACTGCCAACAATATAGATATCTGATCTCCTCCAACTGATTACATCGTTTAAAAAATTACCCAAAAATGTATTTGAATAGTGGGGGCAGTGTACTTTTATTGGGTACAAGTGTTTTATTTGTCTTTAAAGAAACAGCAGTCCTCATGAAATCTAGGGTCCAGCTGTCTTTCATAAAGAGTTTGAGCATCCAGTCAGCAGATCCTTGTATGAAATGATTAATTCTGATTTTATGAGATGAGTAATGCCATATTTTTTTCAACAGATGGGAGTTTCCCTAATAATGGTAAGACTACTACAGTTTTTATTTGGGATGTCTGATGTGTAAAACTGAGAGCTGTATTTCAAAATATCGTAATTGATTGTGAGATTGACAGGCTTGTTTCTGTTTTGGTTTCATTCCTCAGCTGCTCCTGCAATGAAAATCTCCCCATTTGGCCACTGGTTAGAGGACAGGGGGTTTATAGTGACCCTGAAGATCCTTATTGGGCTTTCTCTGCAACTCTCTACATTTTAAAAGAAACATCATTTTTAGTTTCATTGTTCATGTCCAAAACTAGAATATATTCAGAGTAAATTGAAAGGACTGACATATTTACTATGAGTCTGTAATTTGAACATTTGTATGAATTTCAAAAATGTTTCATTCCTCTGACAATCCTTGCATTGATAAGAAAGGCTCTGCTTGTTGTGCCCACCTTAACTGTTGACATGCACAGACTTCTACTCACTGTGGCCACTTGATTGTATCTACTCATGTAGCAAATTAATTGTTACTCATTTAACATATTGGGTGTCTCATAATTATGACCAAATTATGACTGAACTTATATTCATAGTTCAGGTAGGACTATAACTATTTGGACTGTGGCACAATTTACATTATTTTGGCTCTCCACCACAGTGGCTTTGAAATGAAAAGATAAAGATAGGCTTGAAGAGCAGACTTTGGGCTTTATTTTAGGATTTTAATTATTGTATGAATCTTTGTGGAATCATGATCAATTTAACACATAGCCCTCCAATTTTAGGGGCTCAGAAGTAAAAGGGCAAATTAACGTAATTATTAATGTAATGGCCATTTTTTGAATACTTAAATGCATACTCCTAATTCATTTTTAAGAATTTCTTATGCCTTTATCTGGTGAGGTTCTGTCAAGAGTGTTTCTCTTTTTCTTCTATTCCCTGGGAAAAACAGTGGCTAGAGCAGTTGCAAGTACAGGGGAATAGAGAAAAGGCTCAGGTGAAGGCTTAGGGAGCAGTTGGGAATTTAGGGCCGGACAACAGAGTTTTCTGGGGAACTTGAACCAGCAACTCTGGAATTACTAATGAAGCAACCTAGCACTAGGCTACCCTGCCACCCAGTCCTTTTTGTACTCACTATCTGAGGTCTAGACCCTGTAGAACACACCAGATGTTAGGTTTCCTCCCTAGTGATGCTCTGCCAGTTCCTGCTTGTTCTTGTTCCCTCAGTTTTGCCTTCAGCAAGTGAAATGCTCTATTCAATATAGGTCAGGTGATTGGCTTGCCCATTGTAAAAATCCACTTCTATGCATTAAAGAATTCTTTGGTTCTTTTCACACTATGTTTCCAGTCATTGTCCATTTGCACGGTGATCTGCCATGCCATGACTTTTGAAGCATTTGGATGAATCTGAACAAATAATAAAACTTGTACAATTCAGCAGTCACATCATCAAGAAATACAAGATAAGTCAGTCACATTTGCAGCCATAAAGGTCCATGAAATTTCAACTTCATTATGCTGTGGTAGACAATAAATAAATTGTCAGTAAATATATTTCTAATGGGGCTATTACCATGAAATTTTCACCACAAGTAATCCACACATACAAAGAAATCAAAACAAATAAGTCTATAAGTTTTGTGTGATAGTGTGGAATGACACAGGGAATAAGTATGGAACACATGAAGAAAAGGAGGTGCAAAAAGGCATGGAAAGCCAAGAAACCAGCTGAAATCTGTCAGTATTTAAACAGCAATCCTGCCCCCTATCAGTGCAAATTAATATCAACTGGTTTAATCCTAATTGATGGCCTATAAAGAGGTTTCTCATTTCCAAGGTGTCACACAAGAAGCATCTCATGATGGGTAATAGCAAAGAGCCCTCTCAAGACCTTCGCAGCCTTATTGTTACAAAACATACTGATGGCATTGGTTACAGACGTATTTCTAAACTCCTAAATGTTCCATTGAGCACTGTTGGGGCCATAATCCAGAAGTGGAATGAACATCATTTCACCATAAACAGGCCACGACCAGGTGCTCCTTGCGAGATTTCTGACTGAGGAGTCAAAGGAATAATCAGAAGAGCTGTCCAAGAGCCAAGGACCACTCGCGGAGGGCTTCAGAAAGACCTGGAATTAGCAGGTACAGTTGTTTCAAAGAAAACAATAGGTAATGCGGTCAACCGCCATTGCCTCTATGCACGCTCACTGAGCAAGACTCCATTGCTGAAGAAAAAGCATGTTGATGCTCATTTAAAGTTTGCTGCACAAAATTTGGACAAGCCAATGAAATACTGGGAGAATTTAGTCTGCTCAGATGAGACCAACATTGAACTCTTAGGATGTCATAGCACACACCATGTTTGGAGGACAAACGACACTGCGCATCACCCCCAAAACACCATACCAACAGTGAAGTTTGGAGGTGGGAACATCATGATGTGGGGCTGTTTTCAGCATAGTATTGGCAGACTTCATATAATTGAAGGAAGGATGAATGGAGAAATGTACTGAGACATTCTTGATAAGAATGTGCTGCCATCTACCAGGATACTGAAGATGAAACAAGGGTGGAAATTTCAGCAAGACAATGATCACAAACTCACAGCCAAGGAAACTCTCAATTGGTTTCAGAGAAAGAAAATAAAGCTGCTAGAATGGCTCAGCCAATCACCCAACTTGGATCCAAATGAAAATCTATGGAAAGAACTAAAGATCAGAGTTCATAGAAGAAGCCCCAGGAACCTTCAAGATTTGAAGACAGTTTGTGTGGAATTATGGTCCAAAATCACACCTGAGCAATGCATGCGACTAGTTTCTCCATACAGGAGGCATTTTGAAGCTGTCATTGCCAACAAAGGCTTTTCTACTAGGTATTAAATAAATTTCAGTAAGCATGTTCAATACTTTTTCCCTGTTTCATTCCACTTTATTAATTTATGGACTTATTTGTTTTGATTTCTTTGTATGCGTGGATTACTTGTGGTGAAAATTTCATATCAGCAGCCTTATTAGAAATATATTTACTGAGAAAAATAATGACGGTTCAATACTTATTTTCCCCGCTATATATACAATTTGGAGCCAATTTGTAAATCAGATTTATTTGAAAGGATTCATGCCCCTCCCTCCGCTTTTTGCTTCAGACCCGCCCATAACGTTTCTCCGCCCCTTCGGGAAAAGAGGCAAGAAACGGGACACGGACGAGCAGTGGTTGGCTTGCCTACTTGTTGACCGTGCCGCTTCTGTTGTTACTGATGTAACTGTTAGTAAAAAAAAATGCATATTTGTAAAAAAGTATTTTCAAATATAGATACGTCCTGCTCTTATGCAGACCAAATTTAAAAGAGAACCCGGAAACTTTTGTTTCATTTTTAAAAGGGGTGAAACCGGCTGACGCATCAGGGACATTGTCAGAGACGTCCCTGTAAAGAGCGAGTGGTGCTTGAAGCTTGCTTTGTTGTCTAACTATGGCAATTGCTCGCGTTGCAACGGAATATGTTTTCTCAGATTTTTTGCTCAAAGAACCATCGGAGACGAAATACAAAGGAGTGCGACTAGAGTTGGCGGTGGATAAAATAGTCACATTTATTGCAGTCGGGTTGCCTTTGTTGCTAATCTCTCTCGCGTTTGCTCAGGAGGTTTCAGTGGGTGAGTGTATGTTATGTTATATCCCGATTGTAAACGAAGACTCAGTCATAATGAATAAACTGGCTAATACAAATAACGGTGGGCTGTCGTTGAGGATTTGCATCTTAATGTTGGTTCTGTGTTGTTTACACGCTCTAATCCCTCTGTGACTCAAATGTAGCCGCTTCTTAGGGGAGTTCATTACTTTGAAACGAAATTTCCATTAGTCTATGCTGTAATTGAACGTCTGGTTGGTGCCACCAGAACTTCTGATTGCAAAATTATTGCTCGTGATTTCAGTCTTTGGCCAACCCCTTTATTATTATCTCTTTCTGCCTCCCTGCAATTTGACGCACTGCATGTGGTGAGAGCATTGAGCATTGTCCTCTGGTAATTAAAATGGTCACAAGGTTCAGCTGACTGCCAGGCATGGAAGAACGAACGCGCTTAGCGCTTTACCATGCGATGTTCGTTTACGAACTAGGCCTTGAATTGTATGGTTAACTGGTCGGTAGTCATGGTGCCAATACAACAAATCGCATAATTTCCTCAATAATTGTTTTCTCGTAAATTGGAACTAACAAACAGTGAACTGGAAATCTCATAAGATACTTTGAACAATACTAATATTACGGAGACAAACTCTTAATGCCTAGATGCTAAAATATTGTAGTTTATTCATTTTCTAATGGAACCAACGGAAAATATACATTTAATAAATAAACATTTTTATCAAAAAATGTTTGTAATTATTGGCACCCTAGTTCAGTATTTAGTGCAGCCACATCTGGCAAAGATAATCGGATGGAGTCTTCTCCGAGACTGTTAGACAAAGTTAAGGCAGTGGCACACATTTGGAAAAATTTTGTACCATTCCTCAATTCACATCCTTTCATGACCAGTCACACTGACAGATTTGTGATTATCACTTGGCCTGCTAAAAATTCCAGCTTCAACCAGCCTAGGTTGGACAAGCTGGTTTAAGCTGTGTTTGGGCAGTTTTATCTGGTCCGCCTTCCTGGTACCATCTCTCTACCTGCTTTAACCACCACTGTTCAGCTTTAATTCATCGCAGACCAGCTATGTCCAGCTAGGGGTATCGAAAACACTCCTTAGACCCTCTTATAC
This sequence comes from Gymnothorax javanicus, assembly GCA_029692085.1. Taxonomy (NCBI): domain Eukaryota; kingdom Metazoa; phylum Chordata; class Actinopteri; order Anguilliformes; family Muraenidae; genus Gymnothorax; species Gymnothorax javanicus. The sequence continues at coordinate 96,365,190 of CM056199.1, read as the reverse complement.
TAGCTTGGAATTCTGGCTGGTCTGACCTGAAATTTTCAGTTGGATGCCCTTTTCAGTGCAGTGCACAGGCTTTTAATGGAATTGAGTCCATTTACTGAGATGCTCATTGCTGAACATTGATTTTGTTTCCCAGGAACAATTTCTGCGTGGATTTTCAGGCATGTTTTGGGTCATTGTCTTACCGCAAAGTGCACTCATGGGCAATCCACAGCCTTCTGGCCAAAGCAATTAGATTTTCATCCAAAATTTCCATATACATGTTGAATCCATTTCGTCTTAACCAGTGCCTCTGACTTGTGGAGTTTAAATAACACTGAGCCATCACAATATTTCATCATGAGTATGTGGTGCCTTTCCTTGTGCTCATATCCATATGTTAATGCTGCATCTGACCTAAGCATTCAATTTTTCTCTTATTTGACCTCGGCATGCTCATCACATCATGATTTAAGTGTTGTTTTGGCAAATTACCAGTATTTGCTTCTTTGTTGTTGCTGCCTGAGCAGGCTTTTTTGTGATTATTTCAAAGAAGCTTTGGTTATGGTGATGGCCTCTGATGGTGCTTTTTGAAACCTGGCCACCACAAGACTCCATCAAGGCCTGCAGTGTTGTCCCATTTTTTTCTCTGCTTCTTGTGTATTTTCTTTTTTTTCCCCCTTTACTTTTCTCACCTTCCTGTACTTGGGGGAGGGGTGATATGTTTTTGTATTTTTTTTGTCTGGTTTTCAAGTATTCCATAATTTTTTCTTATTACTAAATAACAGTATATTTAATCTTTTGCAGATCTTCTTGAGTTCATTTCCAGATTTATGGCCACCTGCCTCTTTTGAGCTGGCTATCATTTTGCTTTCTTTGTGTAGGGGGATGACAAAGAGATTTTGCATGCACCTCATTTTTTTTACCCTAGTGATGTAATGACACAGTAAAGTTCCTTCAAACTTACATGAACTTAAATAAGTTGAATTTCATTCCTGGTTTAAATGTGGTAGATTTGAGTTATGATAATCTTTTGGAGTGGTATAAACTGTGAAACTTTGATTTGGAGAAAATTTATTCTGAATTAAATTAATAATTCAGGTTAGATGAATCAAAACTCATTAAACACATTAAAATAACTAGCCCTGTGAAGAAAATTATTTGTCCCTTACACTTAACCCCTTTGCAAAGAATACAAATAGTGTCAATTTTTCCTGTTGAGCCTGAGCCTATTCAGAGATTTGTAATGCAGTATTTGTGTCTCAGAGACTGTGGAAAATTATTCCAGTGAAGCAAGACATTTGGAAATTCAATCACAGAATTATGTAGCAATTAAATTTTGGAATTTACGGATGCTGGCGTTTAAATCTGCACAGAAGGGATAAAAAATAAAATGATGGATTATCATAAAAAAGTAATTGGTCACACAAAATAGTTTGATTTTGACTCAATGTAAACAATTTATACAGTTAAACCTGTATTTTTCTGATTGATATTTAAAGAAAAGTTAGCAAGTTTAGTTGAAATGAACAAACTAATAATTATCTCAGCTATTAGAGTGAAAAAAAAAACACATTGAACCAACAACAGCTTTGTTTTTTTGTTTTTTTTTTTTCCAGTTATTGTTGCTCAACCAATTAACCATATTTGATTGAAGGGTGGGTTAAATTAGACTGGGCAAACCCAGGCTCAATTCCTGCTAGCCCTGTCGGATCTAATCATGACTCAAATAGAGCCTTTCTAGCAATATGAAGTGGGTTGAAATGTCTGAATGAGCAGCAACCAGTACTGTGATAAAAAGACATCGAGGAACAGATTAAAAAGAAAGGTTCTGAAACATATCAGCCTTGAAAGGCTTTAAAAGTCATTTCTTCGGCTTCAGCAAATCACATTTAGAGCCATTATTTCAAAATGCAGAAAGCCATGAACAGTTGTGAACATTCCCAGGAGTGGCTGGCCTCCGAAAATTTCTTGAGCGTATTAACGATTCATCTGGGAAGTTACATAGGAATTCAGACAAACATCCTCAGGCCTATTGACCTCATGTAAGAACATTTCATATTCTTATCTTAAATCAGTGTTACTTTCTTTTCGTAATATGGTCTCATACAAACCCACCATGTTCAAGTCATCAAATTCTCCTAACTCCAGAAAACTTCCCAAATGATTACGCATCTTGCTGAATAACACCTCTAGTTAGAGGGCTGTGCCTCCTCGAGAAATATGAATTAATATGAGTATCATCCCAAAAGTGCAGTTTGACATGGTACTCTGTTCTTCCTGAAAAGTCATTCAAAAAGTACAACAACTCTTGAGGAAAAGAACTTTGGGCAGAAAAATAATTCCCTCTCAGATATCGAAGAATGCAAGCATGTCATTATTAAATGTCAACTGCGGAATTCACAAACTATCCAAAATTAAAAATGTAATAAAACTTACAGATGCTATTAATTCAGTTTCACCTGAGATCTGTAATTTCACTGGAATCAAATGGACATAATGAAACCTGAAAACATCCAAAAACATCTTGCAATGACAGGATTTGGTGTCATCATAAATTTTGCACTGTCAGATGCTACAATGGATGATTGTTCCTCTGGGCATCTTGTATCCTCTTGTATCAGCCTGAAGATGCAGTGGTTACAGTGGTAGCTTAGGATACAAACTTTTACAGATTTAAAACTGATTAAGCTGAAATCTGATTCATCTCCCTTCGTGCCTTTAATGACTGAAATGCCTGTTGATGACTATTTTAATATCAACAATGACAAATAAATATTCCCTTCCATGCCAAGGCCTGTACTAGAAATAATTTTAAAACGAATAGCCATTTTTGCTGAATTCAGAAATATAGTAAGCTGTAATTTGAGTTATGTCCAATGCCATAATAAGTAGAACTAGTTCAGGCTGGAAACTCGAGTCATTCTATGTTAGCTGATGCTGCTGAGTCTGTGTCAGCGAGAGTACACCAATCACAGAGGGGCAACTACACAGAATCTATATTGGTCTATTGAAGCACAATGAAGCTTGCTCACCTTTGCTGCTCAATTTGCTGCCTCACGTGGAAGGTGTGAAATGTTTTAGCTGCCATCTCCACCCCAGCCTCCATCTGCTTGGTTCTGCCCTGTCTTACAGTGGGGGGATTCATAAGTTCTACTCCCTGCACAGCTCTTTCTTTTGAGCTCTGGTCGGCTCTGATTACAATGAGCCGCAGGTGCAGCTCCTCAAGTGCTCGTTTCCCAGGCCCGCCTAGCCTTACGACTCGCAGCTGGTGGGAACTGTCCATGGTCCTGCGAGGCTAGGGAGTGCTGGGCGGGCGGCGGCTCTCCGGTCGCTGTCCTGGGTACTGAAGCTCCGTTCGGCACTGAGGGAGAGGGAGAGGGGAATTGGCTGTCGCAGGCGTGTTGAAGTGGTCGAGGGGCGTGGCCACGCCCCTGGTTGGCCGCAAAACCATTAGTCCCGAACATACAGTTTGGAACACAAGTGACATAATTTTTGTAATTTTGCCTCTGTATGCCACCTCAATGCATCTGAAATGAAATATTAAAGAATTGATTAAAATGCAGACTTTCAACTTTAACTGGAGGCCTTTCATAAAAATCTCACATTAATTGTTTCAGACTTGCAGCCGTTTTTATACATAGTCCTCCATTTTCAGTGGTTCAAAGGTAATGGGACAAACTAGTGGGATTATAAACATCAGCTTTATTTTTAGTACTTGGTTGAAAATGCTTTGCAGTCAATAACTGCTTGAAGTCTTGAACCGATGGACGTCACCAAATTCCGTCCTTTGAGATGCTTTGTCAGGCCTTTACTGTAGCTGAATTGCTTTATGCTGCTGCTTGTCTGTGGGTCTTTCTGCCCTCAGTTCTGCCTTCAGTAAGTGAAAAGCATGCTCAGGTGGGTTGAGGTCAAGTGACTGACTTAACTATCAAAGAATATTCCATTTCTTTGCTCTTGGGTTGCTTTGGCAGTATATTTGGAGTCATTATCTATCTGTACTGCAGGCGCGTCGTTAGACCTGAAAATTCCAGGGCTAATAACCCTCCCTTTTTTTCGAAAATAATTAGTCCTGGCTAATTCTAGATGGGTTTCCTTTAGTAACATGTTTTCCAATTCAAGAATAATCAAGTGGCAATTGAAGACACGGCTTCTCTCTCCCACGCGATCTAAAAGCGACAAAATAATGGGCTGCATTCAGTACCGAAAAATAATTTAATTATAATTAGGTCTATGCACCAGCACTCGGCGATGGCATTTCAGAACTCTTCAGCGAATGAAGGTGATTTTGGTGACTAGTACGTGGTTTCGTCCGTTTACATTTTCCAATCGAACGGCTGTCTATTTTTTTACAGCGACTTGAGTGACCGTGCTGCAAAAACAGGTGTGCGTACTTGTCGCCGAAATTACCTTCATTCAATGATGAGTTCTGAAATGCCGTCACCGAGTGACGGTGCATAGACCTAATTATAATCAAATTATTTTTTGGGACTGAATGTAGCCCATTATTTTGTCGCTTTTAGATCGCATGGGGGAGAGAAGCCGTGTCTTCAATTGCCACTTGATTATTCTTGAATTGGAAAACGTGTTAATAAAAGAAAACCATCTAGAATTAGCCAGGACTAATTATTTTCAATACAGGGAGGGATATTAGCCCCGCAATTGTCAGGTCTAACGACGCGCCTGCTGTACTGTGAGGCCCTGTCCTATCAGTATTGCAACATTTGGCTGAATCTGAGCCGACAGTATAGCCCTGTACTCCTCAGAATGCATCAAGCTTCTTCTATCAGCAGTCACATCATCAATTAACACAATAAATGCCAATGACTCACTTCCATAGGCAGCCATACATGCCCATGCCATAACACTGCCTCCACCATGTTTGACAGAGGATATGGTATGCTTTGGATCATGAACCATTCCTCTCCTTCTCCGTATGCTTCTCTTCCATAATTCTGGTACAAATTAATGATCTGTTCAAAGAATCTTGCTCCAGAACTATTCAGGCTTTTTTTACATGTTTTCTGGCAAAGTCTTATGTAGCCTGTCTGTTCTTGAGGGTATCAGTGGTTTACACCTTGTTGTAAGACCTCTATATTTACATTAGTGAAGGTGTCTCTTGATTGTAGTATTTGACAATGATATTCTTTCCTCCACAAGAGTGTTTGTGACCTGGCTAGATGTTTTGAAGGGGCTTTTCTTCGCCAAGGACAGAATTCTGTGATTATCCACCTTCGTAATCTTCCATGGTCTTCCAGGTCTTTTGGCGTTGCTGAGCTGAGTTCATTCTTTCTTTTTTTAAGAATGCACCAAACTGTTGATTCAATCACTTTTGAAGTTTCCGCTATCAATCTGATTTTTTTGTTTCATTTTTTCAGCCTGATGATGGCCTCCTTCTCCTACACAGACAACTCTTTAGGCCAAATTTTGTTCACACGAACAGCTACCAAATGCAAGTTCAACACTTGGAACAAGCCTCAGACCTTTTATCAACTTCAATTGTAATTAAAGCTGCAAGCAGCGTTGAAAGGGCCCTCGCACCCCTCGTGCACGTTGGGGGTGGTGGCGAGATGTTGACGGGTGCAGGTGTGCATTCACATCCATTGGACACTGCTAGACTGTACAATGTGTTTTCCTGAGTGGAGTGCAAACACCATTCCTGAAATCAATATGTGGAGTACGTTAAAGTATGACGGCTGTTCATGAAAAAAATTGAAATTTTAATTCAGAATAATGGACTTCCTGTTGGGTTCGCGTCATGGCACTTCATAATTTTTTTTACAAGTCTTGGCATGTTTCATGTCTCCACCAAAGTTTGTTTATGTAGGTGAACTGAACCATGAGAACTGTTTTGTTGAAATTTTCTAGAGGCACTATGATGCCATTTTGACATTCCTGCGTGCCAAACCTATACCACAGTAATTGTTATACCAGGCTCCACGAGTGTGTTGATTCTTGTAAGTTTTCAAGCATGCTGAGACCCTCAAAAGGGTTATTCTTTTGAAAAAAAAATTATTAGGGGGCGCTACAGAGCCATTGTGCCACATTAAGTGCCAATTGGGATATCAAATCGAAGATTATAAGACACTGACAATTTGTGCAACGTTTTGCAAGTTTTGGAATATCCGATGACCTTAAAACGTGTTTTCATAAAATTTGGAAAAACACAGGAAATGGCTCATAGTCACTTCCTGTTTGGCCGAAAAATTTCTAAAAAATTACCATAACCCTGCATGACAAATATAATGATCATAACAAATATAATGAACATTCATGCACTTTTATCATAACATGGCAGTGGCTAGTGGGCGCTGTGGAGCCACCTAGCCACTCCCGATCTAATGTCATCATATATGTATACTTAAGAGGACACTTTTATCAAGCTTGTAAAGTTTCAGGCAAATCTCACAAAGTATGTGGGAGTAAAACCAACTTCCTGTTTCATGGCGGAACATATTTCGCCGCAACGCCATGGATACATCGTTCGATGAATCCAAAAAGGCTTCGCAATTTAACATCGGCAAGGTCTTTAGATGTGATACGCCAAATTTTAAGTTGATCGGATAAAATCTCTAGGAGGAGTTCGTTAAAGTACGACGCCTGTGAATGGCAAAAAATCAAAAAAAGTTGCAATTTCAATTAAAAATGGCAGACATCCTGTTGAGTCTAGGTCATGGCACCAAGTTTTTTTTAGTTCTTGGGTTAATCTACATGGACACCGAATTTCATACATGTAGGTTAAACACGCTGCGAGGGCTGCTTCATTGAAATTTTCTAGGTGGCGCTATAATGCGATTTTGCCATGCCCATCTGTAAACCCTATATCATTGTAAAATGTATGACCAGTTTTATAAGTTTGCTAAATTTCGTGAGTTTTCGAGCATGTTGAGGCCCTCCAAAATGCAATTATATATTAGGGGGCGCTATAGAGCCAGCATGTCACATCCAGAGCCAAATGTGAAATCAAATCAAAGAGATTCATATTTTCAACCTATGAGCCAAGTTTGGCGAGTTTTCGACTATGATAAGGCCCTCAAAAATGTGTTCGTAAAATCTGAAAAACTGCAGGAAATGGCTCATAGCTCACTTCCTGTTGGGCAAAAAAAAATTTCAAAAAAATTTACAAAAAAATACATAATGACTACTATGGTCCCACAAAATTTTGTGCGAATCCAAGCAGTTGCGTTCCAAAATGGCCGCGTGTTTGGTGGCGCTATAGAGCCACCGAGGCATGTCCAAGCACAACAATAACAATATTTTGTAATTTTCGCCACGACTGACGTGTCTGCAAATTTTAGTGAGTTTTCGGGCATGGGAAAGCCCTCAAAAACGAATTCTCGCAGCAGAATAATAATAATAATAATAATAATAATAATTAAAGCTGCAAGCAGCGTTGAAAGGGCCCTCGCACCCTTCGTGCATGTTGGGGGTGGTGGCGAGATGTTGACGGGTGCAAGTGTGCATTCACATCCATTGGACACTGCTCGACTGTACAATGTCTTTTCCTGAGTGGCGTCCAAACAGCATTCCTGAAATCAATAGGTGCAGTACGCGAAAGTATGACGACTGTTCATGAAAAAAAATTGAAATTTTAATTCAGAATAATGGACTTCCTGTTGGGTTCGCGTCATGACACTTCATAATTTTTTTACAAGTCTTGGCATGTTTCATGTCTCCACCAAAGTTTGTTTATGTAGGTGAACTGAACCATGAGACCTGTTTTGTTGAAATTTTCTAGAGGCACTACGATGCCATTTTGACATTCCTGCGTGCCAAACCTATACCATAGTAATTGTAATACCAGGCTCCACGAGTGTGTTGATTCTTGTCAGTTTTCAAACATGCTGAGACCCTCAAAAGGGTTATTCTTTTGAAAAATATATTAGGGGGCGCAACAGAGCCATTGTGCCACATTAAGTGCCAATTGGGATATCAAATAGAAGATTATAAGACACTGAAAATTTGTGCAACGTTTTGCAAGTTTTGGAATATGCAAAGGCCTTAAAACGTGTGTTCGTAAACTTTGGATAAACGCAGGAAATGGCTCATAGCTCACTTCCTGTTTGGCCAAAAAAGTTCTAAAAAATTACCATAACCCTGCATGACAAATCTAATGATCATAACAAATATCATGAACATTCATGCACTTTTATCCTAACATGGCCATGGCTAGTGGGCGCTGTGGAGCCACCTGGCCACTCCCGATCTAAGATTAGCATATATTTATACTTGAGAGGACACTTTTATCAAGCTTGTAAAGTTACAGGCAAATCTCACAAAGTATGTGGGAGTAAAACCAACTTCTTGTTTAATGGCGGAACAACGAAATTCGTTGCGACGCCACAGATCCATTGTTTGATGAATCCAAAAACGCTTCGCAATTTAACATCGGCAAGGTCTTTAGATGTCATTCGCTAAATTTTAAGTTGATCGGATAAAATCTCTAAGAGGAGTTTGTTAAAGTACGACGCCTGTGAATGGCGAAAAAAAACAAAAAAGTTGCAATTTCAATTAAAAATGGCGGACTTCCTGTTGAGTCTAGGTCACGGCACCAAGAGACTTTTTTTAGGTTTCGGCATAATCCACATGTCCCCCGAATTTCGTACATGTAGGTGAAAAGGACCATGAGGGCTGCTTCTTTAAAATTTTCTAGGGGGCGCTATAATGCTATTTTGCCACACCGATGCGTGATCCCAATATCCTTGTGAAAGGAATGACCGGCTTAACACGTGTGCAAAATTTCGTGAGTATTCAAGCATGTTTAGACAAACAAAAGGGCAATTGTTTTAAAAAAATGATTGGGGGCGCTGTAGAGTCATTGTCCCACATTAAGTCCCAATTAGTGTATCAAATTGAAGACCATAAGATAGAAAACGTTGCTGAAATTATAACTAAGTTTTGGAGTATTCTAAGGCCCTCAAACATGTGTTCGTAAAATTTGGATAAACGCAGGAAATGGCTCATAGCTCACTTCCTGTTGGGCCAAAAAATTTCAAAAAAATTACCATAACCCTGCATGACAAATTCAATGATCAGACCAAATTTCATGAACATTCAAGCACTTTTATCTTTACATGGTCGTGGCTAGTGGGTGCTGTGGAACGGGTCCTGGCACCGGTCGGTGCTCGGGCCCTAATTAAAGCTGCAAGCAGCGTTGAAAGGGCCCTCGCACCCCTCAAGCACGTCGGGGTGGTGGCGAGATGTTGATGGGTGCAGGTGTCCATTCCCAGCCATTGGACACTGCTAAACTGTGTACAATGCGTTTTCCTGAAGGGAGTGCAAACACCACTCCTGAAATCAATAGGTTTAGCACGTTAAAGTATGACACCTTTTCATGAAAAAAAGTTGAAATTTTAAATCAAAATAATGCACTTCCTGTTGGGTTTGGGTCATGGCACGATACAATTTTTTTACAAGTCTTGGCACGTTTCATGTCTCCACCAAATATTGTTCATGTTGGTGAACTGAACTATGAGAACTGTTTTGTTGAAATTTTCTGGAGGGCCCTAGAATACCATTTTGACATGGCTGCGTGCAAAACCTGTACCATAGTTATCGTAATACTGGGCTCCATGAGTGTGTTGATTTTTGTATATTTTCAAGCATGTTGAGACCCTCAAAGAGGCAATTCTTTGAAAAAAAAGTTGAGGGGGCGCTACAGAGGCATTGTGCCATATTAAATGGCAATTGGGACATCAAGTCAAAGATCATAAACACTGACAATTTGTGCAACGTTTTGCAAGTTTTGGAATATCCAAAGGCCTTTAATCGTGTGTTCGTAAAATTTGGAAAAAACGCGGGAAATAGCTCATAGCTCATTTCCTGTTTGGCCAAAAAATTTCTAATAAATGAGCATAACCTTGCATGAGAAATTCAACGATCACACCAAATTTCATGAACATTCAAGCACATTTATCTGAACATGGCTGTGGCTAGAGGGCGCTGTGGAGCCACCTGGCCACACCCGATCTAATATCAGCATATATTTTTACTTGGAAGGAGACCGTTATCAAGCCTGTAAAGTTTCGGGCAAATCCCACAAAGTACGTGCGAGTAAAATCAACTTCCGGTTTAATGGCGAAACATCAAAATTCGCCGCGACGCCATGGATACATCGTTTGATATATCCGAAAAACCTTCGCAATTTAAGATCAGACAGGTCTTACGATGTCACTTGCCAAATTTTACGTTGATCGGATTAAATCTCTAGGAGGAGTTCGTTTAAGTACCACACCTGTGACTGACGAAAAATTTTTAAAAGTTGAAATTTCAATTAAAAATGGCGGACTTCCTGTTGAGTCTAGGTCATGGCACCAAGTGACTTTTTTTTAGGTCTCAGCATAAATCACATGTCCACCGAATTTCATACATGTAGATTTACCGAGCTGCGAGGGCTGCTTCATTGAAATTTTCCAGGGGGCGCTATAATGCCATTTTGCCACGCCTTTCTGTAAGTTTTTTTATCATAATAATACGCATGATTAGCTTTATACGTGTACAAAATTTTGTGAGTTTTCAAGCATGTTGAGACCCTCAAACCAACAATTCTTTTAAAAATCTGATTGGGGGCGCTGTAGAGCCATTATGACACATTTAGTGCCAATTGATATATCAAATTGATAATGATAAGACAATTATACTTTCTGCAACGTTTTGCAAGTTTTCGAGTATTCTAAGGCCTTTAAACATGTGTTCATAAAATTTGGAAAAACGCAGGAAATGGCTCATATCTCACTTCCTGTTTGGCCAAAAAATTTAAAAAAAATTATCATAACCCGGCATCACAAATGCAATAATCACACCAAATTTCATGAACATTCAAGCACTTTTATCTTAACATGGCTGTGTCTAGAGGGCGCTGTGGAGCCATCTGACCACTCCCAATCTAATATCAGCATATATTTATACTTGAAAGGAGACTGTTATCAAGCCTGTAAAGTTTCGGGCAAATCTCACAAAGTATGTGTGAGTAAAACCAACTTCCTGTTTCATGGCGGAACATCGAAATTCGCCGCAACGCCATGGATAAATCGTCAGATGAATCCAAAAACGCTTCGCAATTTAACATCGGCAAGGTCTTTAGATGTCATAAGCCAAATTTTAATTTGATCGGATAAAATCTCTAGGAAGAGTTCGTTAAAGTACAACGCCTGTGAATGGTGAAAAATCAAAAAAAGTTGTGATTTCAATTAAAAATGGCGGACTTCCTGTTCACTCTAGGTCATGGGACCAAGAGACTTAATTTTAGGTCTCGGCAAAATCCACATGGACACCGAATTTCGTACATGTACGTTAAACAGGCTGCGAGGGCTGCTTCATTGAAATTTTCTAGGGGGCGCTAAAATGCCATTTTGCCACGCTCATCCGGAAACTCTAAATCATAGTATAACCTCTCACCGGCTCAATAAGTTTGCGAAATTTCGTGAGTTTTCGAGCATGCTGAGACCCTCAAAAATGCAATTATGTATTAGGGGGCGCTATTGAGCCACCATGTCCAACCCAGTGACAATTGGGATTTCAAATCGAAAAGCTTGGTATTTTCAACCTCTCAGCAAAGTTTGGTGAGTTTTCAAGTATGCTAAGACACTCAAAAATGTATTTGTAAATTCTGGAAAAATGCAGGAAATGGCTCATAGCTCACTTCCTGTTCGGCAAAAAAATTTCAAAAAAATTGACAAAAAACTTCATAATGACTACTATGGCCATATTGAATTTCGTGAGAATCTAAGCAATTGCGTCCCAAAATGGCCGCGTGTTTGGTGGCGCTATAGAGCCACCGGGGCATGTCCAAGCACAAAAATAACAATAGTTTGTAATTTTCACCACGACTGACGTCTCTGCAAATTTTTGTGAGTTTTCGTGCATGGCAAAGCCCTCAAAAACGCGTTCTCGCAGCAGAATAAAAATAATAATAAGAAGAAGAAGAAGAATAAAAATCCCATCAAAAGCAATAGGTTCCTCGCACCTTCGGTGCCAGGACCCGTTTCGGGCCCTGGCACCGGTCGGTGCTCGGGCCCTAATAATAAGAAGAAGAAAAAGAAGAAGAAGAGGAAGAAGAAGAATAATAAAAATCCCATCAAAAACAATAGGTTCCTCGCACCTTCGGTGCCAGGACCCGTTCCGGGCCCTGGCACCGGTCGGTACTCGGGCCCTAATGAAATAATGAGGGATCCAGCCATTCCTGGTCATGAAACTGACTGTATGTCAGTTGTCCTGTTACCTTTGAGCCCCTTCACACCCTAAAGCCCAGCGTCCCCCGAGTGGTAATGGCGGTGTTACAAGATTTTTAATGGTGTGCCGTGAGCCTCTGACTTCTAAACACATAATTGCTTTTTTTAAGATGGCTTGGTTAATGTTCGATCCTTGGTCATACCAGTGCGAGCAGTGGTCGATAGCCTTGTCAGAGCAGTGCACAGTTCAAGCAATCATCATTTAGGGCTGTCGCGATCGATTAATTGCGACTATTTTAAGCGCAATAAAAGTAACTGCCACTATGAGGCAGACAGACGTGCTGGTTTATTAACTTTACAATGACAGATACCTAATGCGGTCATTTGAAATGCTTCCGGGAAGAAAACTGATTTGAAGTCCGCTAATTACCAGCAAGGTTGGACAGCCTCCATTGCCTTGGCATAATAAGCTTACCTTAAATCAATTCCCGTCTACTTTGCCTAACTTGCAATCAAGCCATTTATTCAGCCAACTGACCAATCAAAACCAAAATGTGGCCTATAACGATAAAGAAGAGATAATGAGAAGCAGACAGACCTAACCAGGCTGCCGTGTTAATAATCTGAATAAATTGCAGACCTCTGAATTCCACCTCTCGTAGAATTTGTACATATCATTAAAAACCTTTCTTAAAAATCAAATCATTTTAAGATGGTCCTGGTTTTTAAGCGTTTCAAAACGTACGCGAAGTGGAAAACATTTTGTGAAGCATATCGAACATGAAAGTGAGAGAAATTATTTTCGCATTGTGTGCAGTTGGTAAATTCAGCGAAGACTTTGCAAACACGTTCAGGCAAACGCAAATTTGTGGCATTTTTTTATTTGATCATTGATTAAGATTAATTCGAAAAAGTAATTCATAGCTCTTGATTTTCGTTACTTTTGAGCAACTAAATAGCCTACAGTGAAGGTGGAAAACATTCTGTTTAAGCGTAGTCTATCGAACAGGACATGTCAATTGTTTGCATGCAGCGCGGCCAAACGTAGAACTAGAAATAGGCTAATCTAGCAAACATATTCAGGCAAATTACGTGCTGATCAATGCGAAGTTAAGGTCTGCAAAGTCATCATCCTCTACCTAACAATTGCTCTCACCCCCTTCCCAATTACTTTGCTCAATTTGCAATCAAAAATTTCATTCGCTCAATTAGGCTAACGATTTAAATTGGTAGACAGTCTGATTTATGTAGATATCATTTTTGTTTGTCACATTTTGAAATTTAAATAACCATGAAACACAACAGATTTGCCTCAATGTGCTTGCTAGATTATTTCTAATTTGGCATTCCGCCGCGCTGTGTGCAAATGCGTTAACAATTTACTTGTGTTCTATATGCTTAAACAAAATGTTTTCCACCTTCATTGTCGGTTATTTAGACGCCCAAAAGTATATAAAATCAAGTGCTATGAGTTACTTTATTTTAAATTACTCTCTTTCAATTATCTAATAAAAAATGCCACAAATTTGCGGCAAGGATTCGCCGGAACGTGCATTGCCAAATCTTCGGTGCATTTGACTATTGCATGCAATGCAAACATATTCTCTCTCGCATTCACGTTCGATATGCTTCACAAAATGTTTCCACTTCTCATAGCCTATATTTTTAAGTGCTTAAAACCAGGGCCATCTTAGAATAATTTCATTTTTTTAAGAAATATCTTTAATACATACAAAATTCCTCGATGAGAGGTGGAATTCAGAGGCCTGCCATTTTTTCAGATTATTGACATTCTTTCAATCTAACATGGCAGCCTGGATATGTCTGTCTGCTTCTCATTATCTCTAAATCATTACAGGCCACATTTTGGTTTTGATTGGTCAGTTGGCTGAATAAATGGCTTGATTGCAAGTTAGGCAAAGTGCACGGGAATTGATTTAAGGTAAGTTAATTATGCCAAGGCGATGGAGGCTGTCTAACCTCGCTGGTAATTAGCGGACTTCAAATCACAGTTTTCTTCCCGGAAGCATTTCAAATGACCACATTAGGTATTTGTCATAGAAAAGGTAATAAGCAAGCACGTCTGTCTGCCTCATAGTGGCAGTTACTTTTATTGTGCTTAAAATAATCACAATTAATCGATCGCGACAGCCCTATCGTCATTACAAACAAAATGCCCTGATTTTGCAGTCTCGCTCTATTCCCATTGCTTTATGGGATAGTTCGGTGGCCAAGTCGCTTCCGGTCTCACACAGCTGCGGGGGAAAAGTTGCTTTAGCATGCGTGGTTACGGATACTTGACTGTATGATACAGAGCGTAGAAGCCGTATTAATAAGCTTTCAGCTGCGGAACTACAATTTTCTTGAAGTATCGAGAAGAGCCTTCCGTGGCGATATTCAGGTGATTGATATAATTTCTAGTGTAATTTTTAGTGTTGCTGTCAAAAATCACAGATGATGAAGATCAGTGCTTCTCAAACCTCTCGAAAGTACCCCCTCTTCCGCATGTTTTAGATCTCTCCCTGTTTGCAGGGATGATTGTAATGATTCGCTCATTATCAAGCATTTTCACAGGTAACGAGCTGATCATTTGACTCACCTGTGCTGGAGCAGGCAGAGATCTAAAACATGCAGGAGAAGTGGTACTCCAGGAGAGGTTTGAAAAGCAGTGATATGGATGATAAAATTGCTATCGCTTAATGTTATTGTGCACATGCAATAGACCTGAGCACTAGCAAGCTGCGCATGTGAAGTGTGGTAATCTTGGAACTGTAAGAAATTTCGGTGAAAGTTAGATCCGGCAATTTTTTTGCATTAAAGTTTGCTCAAATTGGCTTCACGCTGCACAGAAATAAATTGGGAGGGACTGCCGGTCTGGGATTATACAATTACAGCATTGTTTATTGCACATGTTTGGGTTCCCTTTGCCCTCATTCTGAGATTGCGAAGTTTCGAGCTATGAGTGTAAAAAGAAGCAGCGGCTGGTTGGCGTGTCCTTCGGAGGAGAGACGAGAGCTGTCTCGCTCTCCCGAGATGGCAACATAGGGTTGCATATGAGTAAGTCTGTGTACATAGTTCAATAATTGGGCATCCCAGATTTGGGTGCGATTGGAGATGCCAAACTAAAAAAAAAATAATAATAAAACAAATAAATAAATAAAACATTGCTTGGTTAAGAATCACACAATTTATTTACTGAATAATCAAGACCAATATGTAAGCCTGTAATTATTAAGAGAGTATTGTTATGGCGTCAATTTGTTATGGCCCCAATTTGTTATGGCATAGCGGACAGCAAGGGATGACAGACAAAATTTTAAAACTTTAACAGATTTAATTAAACAAACACTTTGAACTAATCTACAATCTACATCTACTGACCAAGATTGAAATAAAACAAAAAATGAGATATTTACAGTCCCTTGGTACTTGAGATGGGCTGCTATGTTGCGATGTCCTGGGACAGGAAAATGCTCCAACACAGGCAAAAATCCACAAAAAGCTTCTCAGGTCTTGAAAAGAGTGACAGGTCTGGTCAAATGTATCCTTCCACAATTTCTCCTTGCAATTTCTCCTACTACTTTTCACTCTCTCAATTTTTCTCCTTATATACTCTTTTCCAGCCCCCTCTGAGGCATGCCCAGGACATGCCCCAAACCTAGCTCCAGACTGAGCTTAACAAAAAAAGTCAATACTGCCATCTAGTGGCTTTTTTTTTTCCACATTACAGTATCAAGAAATGACACCTCGTACTTAATAGTAATATTGCAGGGATGGAAAAAAACAATTTTAATCCAGTACTTTCTTTGAATTCCATCTCCAGTTTTTGCAATTTTTTTTTTCAGCAGTGCAACCTAATTACCTCCGCCAGGGAGATTATGTTTTCACTCGTGTTTGTCTGTTTACAGGATAACTCAAAAAGTTTGAATGGATTGGAACGAAATTTGGTAGAATGGTAGGTGGTTGTCCAAGGATGAGTTGATTCAATTTTGGAAGTGATCTTGAACATATTCTGGATTCTAGATCTGGAAGAACGTAAAATATACCAAAATAGAGTAATTGTCCCTTATGTACTTAACGGATTTTCATAAAATTTCGGTGTTGAATAGAATCTACACTAATGTAGAATCGATTATAGTTGTTTGTAATCTGGATAATAATCTTGTGGATCCAGAAGCAATAATACTGACATACAGTATGGCGTGGCAGAGGTGTTGCACCAGGCGCGGTGTTAGACCTGAAAATTCTGGGGCTAATATCCCTCCCTTTATTGACAACAATTAGTCCTAGCTAATTCTAGATGGTTTTCCTTTATTAACATGTTTTCCAATTCAAGAATAATCAAGTGGCAATTGAAGACACGGCTTCTCTCCCCCATATGCGATCTAAAAGCGACAAAATAATGGGCTACATTCAATACAGAAAAATAATTTGATTATAAATAGGTCTATGCACTGGCACTCGGCGACAGAATTTCAGAACTGTTCAGCGAATGAAGGTTTTTGCAGCAAGGTCATGCAACTTGATGCAACTTGCTGTAAAAAATAGACCGCTGTCTGATTGGAAAATGTAAACGGACAAAACCACGTACTAGTCACCAAAATTACCATCATTTGCTGAAGAGTTCTGAAATGCCGTCGCCGAGTGCCGGTGCATAGACCTAATTATAATTAAATTATTTTTCTGTACTGAATGTAGCCCATTATTTTGTCGCTTTTAAATCGCATGGGGGAGAGAAGCTGTGTCTTCGACTGCCACTTGATTATTCTTTAATTGGAAAACGTGTTAAAAAAGGAAAACCATCTAGAATTAGCCAGGACTAATTGTCAATAAAGGGATGGATATTAGCCCAGGTCTAACGCTGCCCTTGTGTTGCACACTGGTTCCCACGATGCGATAATAATTAATGTATTAAATTACCAACGTTTGTTTCATCGAAGTGTTGGTATTTGAATAATTCAGTAAATTGGTTATAAGTGCGTCATGAAAGTTTGACGCATAGCATGCATTTAAATAATTTAATATGCATGCCATGCATTGAACTTTCATGGTTGCAAAATTATTGATAAGGTCTTTATTGTCCAGCTTCTGGGAAAGTTGTTGGAAGGCTACAATATGAGAATTAATTATTTAGAATCAACATCTAAACCTTATTTAAATACCGTCTTCATGAGCATTTATTGTATAATGTTCTACTTCAAGGTGGGATTTTGAGAAATTTCAGTCAATTGCCATCCATGCAATCTCATATTATAGCCTTCCTTTTTGACGCAAAGCTATGTCTTAAATAGCAACACAGCTTATTGGTAGCCTATTTGCTCAGTAAATTAATTCAGTTAATTGTCAGATTCTTGATCATAAACCGGTTGAGAGTTAATCTGCATTATGATAATGTCACTGGTTGTAGACAGAGTTTTATTTTTACATATAAGCAAACTTAACATGAGCACCTAAGTTGGCAGAACCACATTTGTTTTTTCTTAGGCTTATCAAGCCGATCAGACACAGACGCAAAACTAGAGGCACTCCTAGAATGCAAACCTCCGCCAAGGCAGCACAGTCCAAATCCTTCTGAGTGAGAGCAAAGTTCAGTTATTGCGTGTCATAGGGTTTCAAGATGGCCGCCGTGGCGTCTATATTCTGCCCTACAAAGGCTAAGAGCAGTAACCACGCAATAATTTAAACAGTAAAAAATTGATTCAGAGTTTGTTTGCTGTCCCAACAAATAAATAGTCAGCACTTCTATGATAGATTATGATTAATGGACTCACCGTGGTATAATTCCTGTCCAAATAAATCCTGACCTCAATATACTTACAGGCCCAAAACTGTGTAACTCACATTAACCCAATATGTAGTTACTGCACTTAGGCTTTGTAGGGCAGTATTATTTGCTGCCATGGTGGCCATATTGTTTGACTGATCGCGGTGAAAATCGACAGATTCTATCCCTGATGTAATAGCGACCCACCCACAAAATTTCAGAGATATCCGTTCATTACTTTATGAGTTATCTTGTTCACAAACAAACCAACAGACAAACAGCACTGATCGCATAACCTTCTGCCAACTTCGTTTGGCAGAGGTAAAGAATATTCACCATTTTGTGTGCTAAAGGAATTCAGAAGCTTCGAAAGACATTAACGATTTATGTCACCATAAATGTGGACAGGAAAATGCTTGATTACTATGGCAATGAACAATAATGAGGGGAAATGGTCTGTTATTCTACTAACTGATCCTCACAACTGAACTAATTAACACTTAGTTGCTCATAAGGAAACGTAAATGGGAACGTGTTTGGAGAAGTAATGTGCTTTAATGTGTGGTGGGAGCAGGGCTATAATCCCTCCAATGGCAAGTCCCAGGTGGTAGAGGTTGAAGTGGAGATCTTGTCACCAGACTTGTGTCAAATTGTAACCTTCCTTACCAGTAAGGACAGATTGAGAAAGGTGTGAACATTTTACTTTTTCAGTGTAATCGGAGGATCCTTGTTATCGGTGCGCTGAGACGGACGAGATTTGATTTTTGCACAGTGCTTCCGCACCTGCATCAATCGAATTGTGCCCTGTCCCCTGGGTTTATAGGTACCCAGATCAGCTGCTTCTCTCCCACAAACTTCTCCTGGCGCCAGGCAGCCTACGTGGACTCCTTCTGCTGGGCAGCCGTACAGAACAGCAATGAGGATGGCCATGCTCCTCTCTGGCTGCACAAGGTATGCGCTGGCTCTTCGCTTCTGCATCCAAATTCAAGGATTCTACACCATCCTACAGAAAACCACATGACCCCACCATGATGCACAAAATCTTATTTTATGTCACCTCTGCTTTGATCTTTCATGAATACATCTGCCCTGGTGTCATAGGGCATACTATCTTATCGTAACCTGCCTGTCTCCTTATGTTCCTCTTTTTCTGCCAATCAATCATAATGAGACCATAAATTTGGAATAAAGGCAAGAACTTATAATTAAATTGTGAAATGCATTTCCCAGCTATTTGCTTTTGGACTAAGAAGAGAGCATTGCAGTCCAGGGATGGCAAAAAGCTGTGCTGTACAATATTTTTTGGAATGCCAGCCTGAGAGACAGTTGGTAGTTGGCTCTCAAAAGATTGAGACACCACCTAGCAAGTGCAAGACTATCAAAGAAAAATTAACTAGTGAGAAGTTAAGCATTTTGTCAGTTGAAAATTGGGCCTGCTGAAAGAAATAAAAGCTAAGAAGTATTCCCCTCTATGTTTTATTTTATCTTCATTTTTACCAAGAACCTGCGAGGGGGGAGGACCAAGATTTTAATTTCTGTTCAGTAAATGGATGTCTGTGTGTGCCTCTTTCTATGAGGTAATTTTTTTGAAAAGCTGGAATTCTGTATCTCTCTCTTGTAGGATATGCCATTTGACATGGCATTGGTAGTTATTCCATAAATGATTCTTGCATTGCGAGTGGTCAGATTCCGTTCACTGGCGAACTTCAACCAATATCTTCGCAACAAGAACGTTACCAATCATGCTGGTAACTTTTAACCATCCCTCACGTTAGCTTCTAGATGGCTGTCTATTCTTGTCAATTGCATAAGTTGCAAGCTAGCATGCTAACACTTTTCACCATTAATGTTATAAGTTTCTGGTGTAACTGCTATCGTTGAAACTTTAATATATTAATTTAACGTTGAAAAGCATTTGCATGCTTACTAGCAAATTATTCATCTCATTGACTTGAATAGACCACCAACTAGAAGCTAGTGCTTTTTTTTTTTTTTTTTTTTTTTTTTTTAATTTTCCAAATAATACAATGCTGACATGTGTAAATAGGATCCCAAATTCGTGAGCCCGAGATATCAAATTAATGAAACTCAAACAGTCATTTTCATTTATTCCTTGCAGAAGGCTCAGAATAAATGAAAATTTCTTCTCTCGTTTCGTAAATGTGATATCTCGGGCTCACTCTTTAGAGATCCTCTATTTGTCATTCTTGATGTATATTATTAGTGGCCATGCACCAAAGTTGCAAAAAATCTATTGCAACGGTCAGAATTTTTCACTATCATACATTCTGCCATGTGAGTCTTTGGTAGCCCATAGAACCACCTAGGTAGATTTTTATATAAAAAGTATTTGTCCCCTTCCTGATTTCTTCAATTTTTGCTTGTTCGTCAGATGTAAATATTTCAGATCATCCAACTAATGTTAACAAACAAAAAAGACAAAAAGAGTAAATATTAAATGCAGATTTTTAATGATAATTTCATTTCTTCAAGGTAAAGAGATATTCAAAACATGTATGACCCTTGAGAAAAAAATAATTGCTCCCCTAAACCTAATAACTGGTTGTGCCACCTTGGCAGTAACAACTGCAGTCAGATGTTAGGGCTAACTGGCAAGGAATCTTTTGCATCACTTTGGAGGAATATGTGCCCTCCAGTTCTTCCATAGATTCCATTTTAGCCAAGTCTCTTTCTTATTGTGGAATCATGAACTGATCTGAGGCAAGTGAGGCCTGCAGTCCTTTAGATGTTAGTCTGGATTTTTTTAACCTTCAGAATGAGTCATCGTCACACTTTTAGAGGAATTTTGGTGGGCTACCCACTCCGGGGAAGGTTCACCGATGTTTAAAGTTTTCTCTTTTTGTAGATAATGGCACTTACTGTGTGGAGTCCAAGAGCCTTAGAAATGACTGTGTATCCCTTTTTGGAGTGATAGATGCCAACAATTTTGTTTTTCTTCTGTTCTTGAATTTATTTAGATTGCGGCATTATATGCTGCTTTTTTCCAACTTCACATCAGCAGACAGGCTCTATTTAAGTGATGTCTAGATACAACAGACCTGACTAGTTGTGGGTGATACATTTAACACTGTAATTTTAAGCGCAATAAAAGTAATCACCGCCATTGGGCGAATAGACGAGCTTGCTTCTCCTCTTTTCCATGACACTTACCTGAAGCAGTGTTGAGCAAACGGAAATCAAATATCAGAGGCCATTTGAAATGCTTCCAGGAAGAATATTGTGTTTTAAAGACAGCTAATTACCAGCGAGTTTGGACAACTTCCATTGCCTCGACATACTTGGCCTACCCTAAATCTATTCCTGTGTACTTTGCCTAACTAACATTTATTTAGCCAACTTACTATTCAAAATCAATATTTAGCCTGAAGCAGACCTAGCTCAGCTACTGTGTTAGATTGAGAGGATGCCAATAATCTGAATACTTAGTAGAAAATGTCTTCCGAATTCCGTCTTTCATTATGGAATTTTTACATATTATTAAAGATTAATTGAAAATAAATTCATTTAAAATGGCCCAGGTTTTTAAGCATCCAAAAATATAAGCAGAGTGGAAAACATTATGTTAAGCATATCGAACATGAAAGAGACATTATTTTCTCATTGCATGAAATGATCAAATGCACAAAAAACCTGGCAAACACGTTCAGGCAAATCTGTGCCAAAAACTTGTGGGATTTTTTTATTTGATATTTGAAAAAGATTAGTTAACAATGAAGTAAATAATAGCTTTTGATTTGCGTTACTTTTGAGCGTTTAAACAGCCAACTGTGAAGGTCGAAAACATGACAAATTATTTTCACATTCATACTCAATGGCCAAGTTTAAAATTAGAAATAATCTTGCAAACATATTCAGGCTAATTTGTGTAGTTTCAAGGTCATTTAAATTTCAAAACGTGACAAACAAAAATGCTATCTAAATAAATTGGACTGCCTGCCAATTTAAATTTTAAATTGGTAATTGAGCTAATCAATTTTTCCATTGCCAAATGAGCAAAGTAAATTGGAATAGGGTGAGGGCAATTGTCGGTTAAAAGTTAATGATTCTGCAGACATTGCTCTGCTTAAGTTGGTGAAGTTATTTTCCAGAATCATTTCATATGGCCTTTGATGTTCAAGATTGCATCAGCAATGATTCGTAGAAAACAAAAGGAGCAAAGTTGTATGTCGGCAGTTATTATTACTGTGCTAAAAATGATCACGATAAATACATCACCCACCCTTAGGGCTGGCAATAATC
This sequence comes from Gymnothorax javanicus, assembly GCA_029692085.1. Taxonomy (NCBI): domain Eukaryota; kingdom Metazoa; phylum Chordata; class Actinopteri; order Anguilliformes; family Muraenidae; genus Gymnothorax; species Gymnothorax javanicus. The sequence continues at coordinate 96,343,020 of CM056199.1, read as the reverse complement.
CTGCCTGGGTGTGTCCAGTGAAAGTGACTCAATTATCAATGAAATTTGTTTAATTGGTTGATTTACTAACTAAGGTATTGTTAGATAGTTTTTTTTTCTTTGAAAAAAAAAAAAAGAAATCCTCAATGAAAAACTTAAACATTTTGAGTTTACTCAGATTATTATTGTCTAAAACTAAAATCAGTTTGATGATCTGAAACATTTAAATGTGACTAATGTGTAAAAACAGAAGAAATTGGCAATAGGGCAAACACTTCTTCACAGCTCTGCTCTCTGACCTTTGTCCTGTGAGTTTGGATTTTTGTTTATACCCAAAAAATGCTGTAATGCAACAGCTTTGGAGATTCTTATTGCAATATCTCAGGACGACACGCCACATTTTATGTCACTGCTTTTGTAGAAGCTCGACTTGCATGTAGTGGGGGGCAATACCTTGGTGCAAATGGGTGACACTACTCCCTAACAACATGAAGTGTTCAGGGGCGGGTGCATCTGTGTTCAGTCAGTACCTTGCTCCTAGTGCATGTGGATTTCCTTTGGTTTTCTACCGCAGTCCAAAGACCAAACACATTCAGGTAATGTCAGCTGGACATACTATATTGTCCACAAGTGTGATTGTGGGAGTGGAGGTCAATGTGTGTGTTCACCCTTTGAAGGACTGTTGTCTTGTTCAGTGGTCGGTAGCGATTATTATTATTATTATTATTATTATTGTTGTTATTATTATAATTATCAATTCAAATCTTATAGCAATAGTGTATGGCATGACACCAAATTAATAATTAATACTGATAAATCGTGGTGATTCCACAATGACTGAATTTCCAGACATCGCCATTAGTGAATTGAAATGGTCTTCTCATCATTTCACTGCCCAGCTCCTCGTCAGTCAGCATGGTATGTGGGCAGATGCACAGATCTGTCTCAGCCTTCAGTTGTTAGGTTATTGCCGTTACTCTGCTGGCTCAGGCTCAGGGGCAATGAAACTAGCCTAGGCAGCTGTTGCACAGTTTTGTCCAGGCAAGTTCCTGAGCCATAAATAACCATCTTAGCCATCTGAAATGTAACTTCTTTAATTAAATAGCTTTCAAGGGTATTTTTAACCCTTTTCAAAGTGTCATGAGGGATACTACTTTTTCACTAGTTATTGATTTTAACAATAAATAATTATATTTCCATGGACAAAATCAATATGTTCTATTGTTACTCCTACTTTTTAAATTGTGCATTCATAAATGCCTAGTTTAAAACAAGAAAACTTGATATACAAATAATCAAAGAAACTCATCAGTAATTTTAGCGAAGGTATAGTAAAGGGGTAATTACACTATATATTTGTTACCATATTATACAAGTCATACAGTGCTATGAAAAAGTATTTTCCCCCTTCCTGATTTTGTCCATTTTTGCTTATTTATCATATTTAAATGTTCCAGATCATCCAGCAAATTTTAATGCAAAACAAAGGCAAGGTCAATTAACACAAAATGCAGCTTTCAAATGATCTTTTTTTTTTTTTTTTTTGAAGGTAAAGACTATTTAAAACATATTTCACCCATGTAAAAAGAATAATTGCCCTCCTAAACCTAATAACTGGTTGTGCCACACTTGGTGGCAAGAACTGCAATCAAACATTTGCGATAACTGGCAATCAGTGTTTTTTTGTAGCTGTGGAGGAATATTGGCCCACTCTTTTTTTCAGAGCTATTTTAATTAATAAGTATTTTAAGCAGAGAGGCCTTGGCATCCCACTCCCCAGCCATTTCCTCCAACCACTCCTGGGGAACCCCAAGCCGTTCCCAGGCCAGCCAAGAGATATAGTTCCTCCAGCGTGTCCCAGGCCTGCCTCCGGGCCTCCTCCCGGTTGGGCATGCCCGAAAATTCTCGAAAGGGAAGCATCCAGGAGGCATTCGAACCGGCTGCCCGCACCACCTCAACTGACTCCTGTCAAGGCGGAGGAGCAGCGGTTCTGGTTCTCTCCCAGATGTCAGAGCTCCTCACCCAATCACTATGGGTCCGCCCAGCCACCCTACAAAGAAAGCAAATTTCGGCTGCTTTGAAGCAGCAAATAAGCCATGGCTTGTCACAAAAATCACCGGCGACCTTTCAAGTGATAAAATGTTGACTAGTCAAGCTCTAGGATATGGGAAATGGGTTTAGGAGTGTAAAGTTAATCTTCAATGCGATTTTGTCTTGTGTTTCTTCAGAAAATCATATTAAAATAAACAGTGAATAAATAAAATGTTCAAATGGATTTTCTTTAGGCCCAATTTCATAATGACATCTCAAAATCAAGTTCAATGGATTATTATGATCGTAGGCCGTTTACCAGGGCATATATTAGGAAGAGGCAGGGACCGGCAATAAATATAGGTAAGTGAACACCACTGTTAAAATGTTTTGATTAAGGCTATAAATTGATATTTTGACCAGTATTAGTGGGTTATTAAGACTCTGTTTCTAAGATTCTGAATGATGACATTTATGTACTCTGCATTCAGAAAGTATTGGGACCCCTTCACTTTTTTCACATTTGTTATGTTGCTGCTATATGCTTAAAATCATTTAAATTCCTCTTTCCCCTCAATCTACGCTCAATACACTATCATAACAATGCTAAAACAGACATTAAGAATTTTTAGCAAATTTATTAAAAATTTCACCAGACCAGAGAATGTCGTTTTTGGCCGGGAGAACACAATGGTCATTATTACTACAGTATAATTCATTTAAAATATCGAATTTCTAAATCCACAGCAGGCATTTCTGCTGTGTGTTAGTTTATCTCAGATAAGTTTGACCTTCGAGAAGATGGATGCGTTTCTAGACATTGTTTACGTATGGCTTCCTCAGTGTACAGTACCAGCTCAAGTTCTAAAGATCAGGGGCGTTCAGTATTTGTTTTCTACATCAGACTTTACGCAGGTTCCCTGTTTTTAAACAGTTGGATCACTAGTTCCTGTGGTTTTTCACAAAGTAGCTTTGACCAATCCTTGCTTATAGACAACTGAGTTTTTGTGGATCCTCTTTTTTGTCTTGAGTGTACAAATAGCAATTATTGAAGCATGATTGTGTCACCTATTCAGCATCTGCTCGCCCAATTATTTTACATTCCATGACTTTTAGTCTCATATTGCCCTATTCCAAATTCTTTAGTGTTGCGGGCATCAATTTCAGAACAAGAATATATTGAGAAAACACACACAATTAAAGCTGTAGTATACGATCTGAGAATCAGTTGAGAAAGATTGAGATGTTGAGAAAAATTTGAAAAAAGCATCCTGCCCACACACACACACCCACACACCCCTCCTTCCCTCTGTGCTCCCTGATCCTTCCCACTGAGCACGTGTGGCCGTCCGCGCGGAGACTCCCAGACACACCCCCTCTACCAGAGCAACAAGCCGGCCGGCAGTAAACGGACGGAAAACGTAAACGCGGAAGGGGGCGGGGACGAGGCGGAACGTGGAGCACGGGGAGTCAGAGCAAGCTCTCGGGGGAGTGTCAACTAGAGCGAGGGGATTGGATGAGAGTAGGAGAGAGACGTTGACCAATGTAAGCCATCCAGCCGGATGGCTTACATTGGTCAACGTCTCTGCAGCCCTGCAGCCACCAGAGTGAATGGATTTTTTTTGTTTTTTTTTGCTCTTCACATTGTGTAGATTGTACTATAGGACCATAACCACCATCTAAATGAGGTTATTAATAATGATCAAACTTTCAAATGGTATACTACAGCTTTAACTTGATCATTTAAAAAAATTAAATACGGTGTATATTCTCTTGTACTGTTTTCAAAGTAATACAGGTCAAATATAGGTCAAAGATGATCAACAAATCACAGCTTTCTTTTTTATTTGCATTCCCATATCATTCAAACTTTTTTGGACATGGGGCTGAAAATAAGAAATGAAAGACAATGCAAGAGAATGAAACATAAAGGCCAGAATCAAATATTTTGGCCTTGTTGTTCCTTTAATTCTGCTCTTACTTGGAGATGTGGATAGCAGGGCATTTGAAGTGCAGTCAATCATCATCTGTGGAAAATGGCTTTTACCCATATCTACCCGTTGTTTTTATCTGGGTACAAACAAGTTTATCTGCATATTCAATGCTTCTGTCCTATTTGTGGACCTGGACCTGCTGTAGTCTTCAGCAAGCAAAGACTGTAAATTTTGTTTATGACTCAGTCTAACATCAGGACAGACAGAGTGGAATTGAGGTGACATCAGGAATTCAGGAAGACGATCCATCTTGTGTCTGACTGACTATGACCTCATTTTGCCTGATTGCATTGTGAGCAGTGGTTGCCAATTATAGAGGGAAAAAGTGATTAATGTATTAACTGCTGGGAAGTGCCACACATACATACTGACAGTTAACAAATTAAAGGAGAAAAAAAAACTTGAATAAATGCAAGGTCAAACAAAACGAACACAGATGCTTCTGTAAATTTTCCTGGAATGGTTTTGGTCCATTCGTCCCCTTAAAGGCAAAAGTGTCACTGCAAATCAATGCCAAGTTATTTTGGTTGATAACCTTTATATCCTCTGATGAAGCATTTCTACCAGGATGGGAGTGGTCTCTTCCAGGATGACAATGGCTCAAGCCCTCCTGGGCTCTACGGTCACTGAATGCTTTCATGAGTACCAAAATGTCACAGTCACTAAATCTCAAACCAAATGAGGGAACATCTCTTGGAAGGAACTTTCAGTTTTGGCAATCATATTGATCAGCTCAGTTTGTTTGTTTGATTGTCTGTATCCGCTCTATAGCTTTCAACCCCAATACCAATACTAAACTTTGCGGACGAATAGGCCTTGGTCCAATATGGAAATCTATTGCTTCTTGTAAAAGCGGGTCAAAGTTTAACAATGATATGGGCTGCAATTTAAAAAAAAAAAAAAAAAAAAAAATTTTGCGGTAATTTCCCACAGGATGATCAGTGGGACTCGAAAGTGAAGTCATTCAATGAGGTTGTTGCAAGTTACGTAGGTGGTCACTTGATCCCCGAAGCAAAATGTACACAAAGGTTGATCGCAGCATAGTGAAAATGGGGAAATCTTGTGCTGCCGTTGCTTGCACCAATAATAATGCCATTCAGTTGTCTGGAAAATACGGAAAAATAAGTTTCCATCAATTTCCACGAAATAATGAAGCCTTTTTGAAAGCGTGTCTTGTTAAATTAAGAAGAATTGACCATGGAAAGCCTTACAAACCAACAAAAATTCAGTTCTTTGCTCAGAGCACTTCGAGAAAAGCTGCTTCACTTACCAGAAGTTCACCAGTAAGTCAACGGTTTTGCTTTGTTGCAATGAAAACTGGTTTTAAAGTGAAGATTTAAAGAAATTAGTGGAAAATATATATTCAATACAAATATTAACCATAAGCCTGAACGCCCCCGTAATGGGGGCAATGAATTTGCATAATAAATACAGCATGTTTCCTAATAGCAACCTCGTCATCCGGCATATCCTCTTAAAGCGAAGAAACTCGGCGAAAAGTTTGTGATGACCGTTTTTACCTAAACCGAACACAATTCAAGTACCAAGCAAGTAAACTAGCATCTAGCAAAACATTAAATAAAATTAAATCAGTGCTCTATCGCAAGCTTTTCTACTGAATTTGTGCTATGCATACAAACGATACCTCAAATGAAAAAGGACAGTCCACAGATTCCAACGATATCAGCTTTGTCATTTTAAATTGATGCCACACTCAAAGAACAGCAGGCATTCACTTTAAATGCCTCAGAGATGAGCAAAAATTTTTCTTACCTTTGATAGTTTGTCATAAAAGCTGTTTGTGGGTAAATCTGGGCTTGCTATTGTTTTGGCCGGCTCTATCTGAGAGTCCTCTCGCCATTATGCTATGCACTGGAAGACCTCAGCAGTATAATCACTTAAATGGTTTGTTTTTTGTATTTTCGCAATAATTAACCACTAAATATCCAACTGTTGTTTTCAAAGCCGGTTTATGACAGAATCCTTGCGCCAATATGCTCAAGTTCAAACACAGCACAGCTATACAAGTGCTAAATCGACCAGTGAATATATTGTCTGTTGAGCTAGTGTCGTGGATAAAGCGGAGCATTTGGACCTGAGGTTCAATATCCGGTTATACATGCGACCTTTTAGAGCAAGGAAATACTTTTTTTTTTTGTGTGTGTGTAAATAAATAATAATTAATCGATGCATTCCCATCCCATCAAAGCCATCTTCCTGGGTTACTTCAGGGATCACGTGACTTACACTATGGTTTCTGCATCCAGTGTAACGCCTCCATTGTCTTTTCAGCACAGCAACATATGATGTAATTTGACGGACTGTACTGGGTCTGGGTGTATTCCCACAAGATGTTGAGAATGTCCAGCCCACTCACGACCCTCAACAGGAATAAGCGCCTTTGGTAATGGATGGATGGATTAATTAATAAAGCTAAAATTTTCTTCTTTCCCCTTTTCTACAGTTTTTCCCTTATATCCTCCTGCTGGTGGCTATTCTAATGTACGTCCCTGCTTTGTTTTGGCGTTTCACGGCTGCACCTCATCTCTTCTCTGATCTCAACTTCATCATGGAGGAGCTTGACCGCACATACAACCGAGCCATTAAGCTGGCCAAGAGCCTGATATCAAATCAGGAGACCAGTGATGCACCTGCAGATTCCCACAGGTATAATGTAATGCAGCTATCCAATGCTGTGCCGGAAATGGATTTGGGATAATGCAAGATTCACCTTTGCTTGCCTCCCATACTAAACACTCTTATGGATCTGACCAGATAATGTTATGAAATTTTAGTTCGCAATGACATTACTATGGACTTCTGGTGTTTTTACTGAACAATATGCAATCAGGCCCCTTAGTGTTTGTACAATGACAATATTTCTAACATTTTGGCTGTGTACATCATCACAATGGATTTTAGATGTAGCAATTAAAATGAAGAGTAGGCTTGAAGTGTTGACTTCGAGCTGTAATTTAAAGGTTTTCTCAGAAATATTGTACAGTATGAACCATTTGGGAATGACAACCATTTTTACCTGAATTCTAGTCGTTGACCAGCTGAGTTATTAAAACGGTGTAAACTTTGTAGTCTGCCGTTGTTGTTTGTCGTCTGCCTTCTGTCGTTCGTAAACAATTCAACCTGTAGCCGATTGCAGTCACAAATATGAATCAAATTTGAGCAATCTTGTTATGTAATATCTTTGGCATATAGCCTTATTGTATCTCCCTGGATGATAGTCGGGAGATTAGGTAAGGTAAGCTTAGGTAAGTTCCGAACTCCTTGAAAATGACCCTGAGGTATTTACGTGGCAACCACGATGAGTGTGTTCCTATTCTCTAAACCTCAAAGAAAGGTGCTTCAATGCTTCCTAGCGTACCTCCTTTAGCATAGGGTACACTGAACAATCTTTTACAAAGATAAAGGAGATGACATCCGACCATTCCATGTGGCAGCTATATTTAAAGTAACGCCCATCCATTCGGCCAATCACGAAAACAAATTAATGCGATAGGCTAGAGACGCAAGATCACGTCACCTAGAGTAAGAGCACGCAGATGCTTTGAGCAGCATGGTTGTCTTCCTAAGCTGTTATGAATTTCCCATTACACCCATCCTTAACCTCATTACGTTTTCCATCGAGGTTTAAGAAAAGTGGTTAGGAATCCAACAACTGGACATATTTTTTTGCTACTGGAATGCAGCACAGGTGATTGATTTGGCCATTGTAGAACACCTCATATCTTTGCCTTAAAAAGTCTTGGTCAGCTTTTGCAGTATGCTTCTTGTTATTGTCCATTTTCATTTTGATGTACCGTCCAATGAGTTGTGGAGTATCTGGCAGAATTTAATTTCAAGTCTTAAATGTTTTGGTAAACAACTAAAATTGCAATAACTTTGTCAATGTCCAAATATCTATCAACCTGAGTGGTTTAATTACGACCCCAAAAATTCTGCAGAGAGCAATGAATCTGCTCTCACTTCATTGACGACAACTTCAAACATTGAGAGAGCTGGAAATCAGTGGGTTGTTCTTTTATTGCCTGAAGTCTTGATTAATGATACATTTTCATCTGTCACTATAAGTAATTAATGCCGTTCAGAGCAGGAATGCACATTTGGTTCACTTCGTTGCAAACCTAGGACAAATGATTAAAGAATAATTAGACAGGATCACAGTGTGTCCTGAAAGCGTTTTGTGTCTGTGGCCCTGTGGGGAGTCATACAATAATTCATATCCAAAATTAAGCCACAGATTCCACTCCTCTTGATGATCCTCAGTATTGAAATAAATTTCACTGTTGTTGAACGGTGATTTTAACAGTATCTCCAATAATCAAGAATGTACATGATTTGCTTGATTTCCGTTATACAGCAGCATCATGGATCTGGCAGAAGGTTGTTTCAAGTACCCCTTAGTAGAGCAGTACCTCAAGACAAAGAGGGCCACCCGAGGCCTAGTCATCAAGTATCTCATTTGTCGTGGTCTGACCCTTATCAACCTCCTGCTTGCCTGCATTTACCTGGGCTATTACATCAATCTGGCCTCTGTCACAGATGAGTTCACCTGCAACATTCGCACAGGCATCCTCCATGATGTCACCTCCATCCCAAATGCCATGCAGTGCAAGCTGGTGGCTGTGGGTGTCTTCCAGCTGCTCAGCTGTATCAACCTGGCGGTCTACGCCCTACTGGCCCCTATCGTCATATACACCATTCTCATACCTGCTCGGCGGAGCTCCGCCTTCCTCAGGCCCTATGAGGCACTACCAACATTCGGCATCTGGGACTTGACCACCTCCCTCTACGATGACCTCAGCGTCTACCTCCTCTTCCTGGAGGAGAATCTGAGTGAACTGAAGTCGTACAGGTGCCTTCAAGTGCTTCAGCTGATCCAGGAAAGTGGAGAGGAAGGTTTGGACACCATGTGCCTGCTGCGCACTCTCAGCCAAGTCAAGACTGATGTTGTGGATGGAAAAGCGCAGGCATCAACAAAAGCAGAGCCTAAGGAGGAGGACAGCCCCACAGAGCTGAAAGGTAATTATGCACGCTTAAACATACCAAGTGTTGTCCAGCCACAGAACTGCATGGCAGTACAAAATCGGTCATTAACTGAAAAAAAATTGGGATATTCCTTTAACTGTAAGCTATAAATTTACTTGCAGCCATTATACTTTTTTCTCCATTTATTTTATTGGGATACATTGATAAAGGAAAATGTGTAAATACTTGGGAGCTAATTGAGCTACAGAGCATTTTTTGAACATGTATCAGCCGGCTTATGTGCTTGGTTGGAGTGCACTGAACACTGATTTACCGATTTGCTCATTTTTTTTCAATCCGTTTTTTATGGACAAAAAAATATAGGACTGCATTAAAAAGGGAAGTCAGAAAATTTTATTTCATCCACCGAAGAATATGTCACTGCCTGAACCCTGAATGTTTGCCAGTAGTGCTGCCCATTAGTTTAGATATTCAAACACAATTGGCAAAATGTAACATGCAGAATTGTGTCCTACCCTAGATAACTCCACCCTTTTACTGGAAGATAAAAAAGGAAAGGACGAAAAATCCTGTGACGAGAAGTCGGTGCGTCAAAGAGTAATCTAACCTTTACTGGCTAACACCAGATGCCCCAACAACTTGACAGGTGAACTCCATGTCCAGTGAAAGCACTGGAAGTGTGCCTGAGAAAAGAGAAGTGCTTCTTCAGGACAGCATACACGAGAGAAGGTCGTCAGTGGAGCCGTTCTACGGTTTCTTTCTAAAAATAACTCTGAATGCGGCACTGCCATTGGCAGTGTATCAAAACTGCAGCAGCTATTATTCTTTTGTTAAAAACATTCTGCATTTTCAATGGAGATGTTGGACATACTGTATTGTTTACGGACCTTATTATTTTTTAATTCTTGGGGGTGGTGGTGGGGGGGGGTCAGGGGGTAGCTGAGTATTTATCTATTTATTACAATTTTTTAGGGTATTCAAGATGTTTGCTGCCATCAGTACAGTGGCTGCATGTCAAGCCATATGCGAGTCCATGTTTTGTGCTGTATCTGATACCTTCTTTACTTCCTCCATTTGCTGACCGGAGGAAACGGGAGAGATGAAACAAGAGCTGCTGTCACAGATTGGTGAAATGTGTGAGGTCAATAAATAATTTGTGAAGGAACTGTTTGAAGAATGCCGCACTCCAACGAAGAACAAATTACCATGGACTTTGTTTCGGTTAATAGCTTGTGCAATTTTTTTAGAACATGTATAAAATATGTCAAATGCACTGAACTTGCATTAAGATTGTTCTAGGTGAGATCACTATGATTTTGTCAAGTGCACTGCAATAGTACACAAGAAGAGTATGTTTGCAAGAAAACTGCCTTTACTGAGTCAAATACATTTGAATACTAGCCATTTTCTTACTTTTATTAGTTTGGCACTTTAGAATTACTGAACTTTTTGCTTGATACATATCTATACTGTTGTCGGAAAATTCATTGTCAGAGTTGCATGATTGTCTCAGAAAACTACATTTTTTTTTACTTAACAGCATTGTATGCTTTTTTATGTATCAGAAAATTAGCTGAGAATTACAGGTAATTATCATTGCATTGTTTTTCATTGGTTATCCCAATTCAATCTCTTATTTTCTCAAATTCTTTGTCAACAACCGAGGATGATACTTAGAGGAAAATTTAACCCTCCTTATTATGTTTGGGGTCAGTTTGACGCAATTCTATGTTCACTGACTCTAAAAACATGGTGAACATAAATTTTCAGCCTGATTTTTCCCTAACTTTGCGGGAAAAACATGAAATTAGCTCAAAAAAAGCATTGTAAGCATTGGTGTTGTTTAGGTCATTTTTACCCCAGGATCAATTATTATTTAAACCATCATTTTGATCTTGTTTTTGTAGTTTTGTCTGATACTGAGGGCATTTTCAAATTAATTTCTCACTGATTTCACATTTGGTCTAATTCAGTTCGCTATAATCATGTAAAATCAATCCTTGATGTATAAGGTGATGGGGGATTTTTGTTTTATTTACTTGGCTATTAAAATGATCAGTAGCAAGGCACGAAGGAGCTGATAGATGACTGGGTTAACACTGAGTTACAAACATCTTATGTAGTTTCACATTGCAGGAATCGAACTGACCTCAAAGCAAAAAAGGTTTGTTCATTTCAACATATGAGGGTCCAAACTTCTTTATTTCTCCATTTCCAGCCAGGACAAAAACAATTCCACAAGTTAGTGCTGTTTTTAATGTTGTAAATAAAAAAAATAAAAAAAAGACATGCAACTACATTTGTACCAAAAACAAATTTAAATCATCCACAGTGCTGCACACTTGGGTGTTTTATGGTCCCCTAAATGAGGTGCTAAATGTACAGTTACTTGAAATGACACTGTAAATTTGGTTGAACACTGGTAAATGTATGTCTTTAGCAGGAAAAAATGTAAAATAAACTGGTATGAAATACAATGCATGTAGATGTGTTCTGTCGATCGTTCACAAAAATAGAGTTTTCAATCTAAAAACCAAGTCCAAGTATGGCTCATCATACCACCTCCATGCCAATCCATTTTTGTCGAGGTTGCATGAGGCCCCAACATGAAACCAAGATCCAGCATCAGGAGTTTATAATTATAATCGCAAGGAAGCGCTACTTAGAGACCAAGAAGACAGATTTGACATTTTTGGGCATTCTTTCTATGAACACATTTGGTCACAAACAAAGCATGGGGAGAAAAAACCCACATCTACTGTCAAATATTAAGGTGATGTTTTGGATAGATTTTCCAAATGCAATGGCATAATGAATTTGACCAAGTATTAAAAGAAAACTGCAGTCTCCGCAAAGAGACGGAGGCATGGTCCAAGCTGCATTTCTCTGCAGTAAAATAAAATCCTCAGAGAAATGGCCAAGTTAAAACAGTATCTTCATTCTGCAATGGCCATCCCAGTCTCCAGAAAGAAATCCCCTCTAACTCCCATGGTCTGAGCAAACGAGTGGAGTCTTGCGTGCAAACCAAAAAATGTGAATGGTCTTAAAATTACCGCGTGGAGGTATGATCAAAATCCTTCCAAACAGGTACCCAAACCATATCACAAACAAGACTCACGATTGTAGTCTTTGTAAACAAAAATAAAAGTATTCAAATAATTCATTTAACTTAAGAAATATGGCTAATATACCATCTCTTATTTTAAGAGGACATTTTTTTTTCTTAAAAATATATCAAGGGTGCCAATAATTTTGTACCCGATTGAACTTTTCAATACAATGAGCACTTTGAAAATGAAATATGGCCAGTATTTTGTCTTAAACTACTGAAAATCAGCAATGCTCACATTTTACAAAAAGTCACTTTATTTCAGGTTTTGATAACTTTCCACAAAAGACAGAAAAATGAAATTACTAAATAAATGTATACTACAAAGCAAAATTATCCATTCTGGGGGAAGTTCCTTTTTTTTCCCCTAAAGGTAGATTATCCAAACAAAAATTTCTAATTCATTTTCAGGCAAGCCATGGAAAAACCAAACCATTTGCGATTAAAAAAACGGCATGTCCCATCTGAAGTCAATTGGTCAATATTTTACATGCAGGTACAATTGGTTGCTCACCAGTCAAGTAAAATACACAACTGAACTGCTGTCTAAATCCGATGATAAAAGCTAAAACAGAGTCCTGGAGTTAACAGCACACTATCTTCTGAGAAAGGTAAGTCCACCCTTTTCTATCTGTGATTCTTACCATAAATTAAATGTTCACCCAGACTTCACCCATTAACCAGTCCACCAGCAACATCCCCACATCCTCCAAGTGTACTCCAGATCTTCATTTGACATATTTTTCCATGAATTTCTTGTGAAACTCAGATCGCAGAGTATCATTGACGAAACGTTTCTCTTTCCTCGAGTCATCAACGCCCTTTGCACAGTTCTTGAAAACAACATCATCGTCCCACCTGGTGAGAGAGGACACTTATTTATCGAGGGAAGATCTTCACTTGCGCTAATCTAGTTCTGGCAACACCATGCAGGCATAAAGCAAACTTCACAGAAAGAATTACTTAAAATAATTTCTTTCAGAACTCGCTTGAGTGTCTGTTGGAAGATTTACACTGAATAAGCTGTTGCCAACCCTTTTCTTGAAGTTCTACACAACCTGTGCACTTTTACACCAACCCTAACAATGCCCTCCTCATTTAGCAGCAAGATATCAGTAGAGTCAGTGTACCAAATTAGGGCTGGAGTGAAAACTACCAGGGAGGTCAATCCCCAGGAATAGTGCTAGTGCCCACTGCATTGAATGAATGACATCTCTGAGCAAATTCAAACGTGTTTACTGGTAAAACAGCCTAAATGTATACTCCATGCACTCACAAATGCCATAAAGACAAATCATAAAGCACACAAGGAAGATGATCGGACACCCTGCTTACTACCCAGGCCAGCACAACACAGTATAAACCCATAAACTATTCCAGAAAGGATGCCAGGATGCAATATTATGACCACTGCATTACCTCCTCTTGACAGTGAAGGCAGTCGGGGCCGGCACTATCTGTTGCTGCTGCCCAGCCAAGTTGAGGAGCGGGTTCCCGCTCAGAATATTCTCCATTCGAATACGCTCCTCCTCTGCCTTCTGCTCTCTCTCCTGCACGAAACACCACTCAGATGAGCCTCTGAATCCTGCATAGTCATTAACTGTGAGTTCCATTTACTCAATCAGACTAAGAGCAAAATGTCACAGTGACTGCCGAGAGGGACTTTATTTACGATACATGCTTTTAAGTCCTGGCGTTTGGTTTGCCTGCGTAGGGCCAGGGCACCTGATTTGACAGTCACACTGCATGAGGGGTAGGCATACTGCTGCTTACCTTGCGCTCCTGCTCTTCAGCCCGCTCTTTCTTAATTTTATCCAGCTCTGCCAGCAGGGCGGCGGTGTCATCATCATCGCTGTCCTCATCTGAGTCTTCCTCCTCATCATCCTGCCACATTAAGCAACCAGTTCAGCAACAAGGTACAATTCAACACAAAGCGTCGACTGCTACACCTTCGCCTGTCATAGCTTCATACCCTGGAAGCTATGACAGGAAGTTTACGTTAGACCCTTTGACCTCAAAACCTAATCAATTCAGCAACCCTCTGAGGGAAGTCACCGTGCCCGATTTGGTGAAAATCTCGCCACTTCTCCAGTAGAATTAGCGCAGACAAGATATTTGTAACAGACAGTGTGACGGACACATGCACACTGATGGATGAACAACCGGAAAAAAAGAATGCCTTCTCCTCACTGTGTAGGCGGAGGCATAACAAGAAACAAGAATTGATGTTACTTCTACTAGAGGGCCTATTCCCTAGACTGGATGTTAAGCCGTTTTCACTTTAGCCAATATAACATTTTATGGAACTTCTACATTTTCCCTAAAACTACAAGGAATTTTTCAATGAACAAATTTCACTTTTGCCTGTTCTGGCCAGATGCCCTCTGTATGCTAAAGACTGCAGAAAAGCAGTGCAGTAAGGGCACCTACATCAGTCAGGGGATCATCAGCATCCAGGTTAGCAGCAGGAATCTGGTCAAGCCGGGGCCTCTTTGACGAAGAGGACGATGAAGACGATGTGGTGTGTTCTGGGGACAAAACACAATTAACAACTCTGATTCACAGCAAAATTGCAATCATATCAGCTCAAAGCACAAGATGATGTTCCTCAAAAAATCATAAATGAATATATCACCTCCTGAGGCTTCAAATACGAGGGAAATCAGAAATGACACAACAGAATACTTTCAGTGCCCAAAAAAGAAAGATATGAAGTAAACTCACCCCTGGGTCCCCTTTCCCTGGTCTTCTCTCTGACTGCAACACGCTCCCTCTCCTCAAGCTCACGGCGAAAGTCACGGGCACGAACCTCCTCTGGGGCATCCTGGGTAGGCTGTCTGCGGATCAATGATTAAAGGAGCTGTGTCATGATTACAGCGTGTGCTCGGAATTTACATCCCGAGAAAGTGAATCTGCTTATCTGCAATTTGTAATCTGATTACATCCTTGTCAATCGGTCTTCGTTTTGCGTTGCATTTATATATATTAGTGACTGAGGCATTATGCTTTTTATATTAAGGAGTGTTATATGGAAATTACAGAATTCAAAGTGCTATTTTTGCACTTTAGTTGAAGGACATGAAAAATGTAAGCTAGTTAGCCAACCTGCAATAAACATCATGGAAGAATAGCTCTTCTTCATGGACATCTGCACAGCTAGCTTCGCAGCATAGCTATGATAGCTACTTTGCTAACATTATTTCGCAATTCGGCTTGCCATCTGATGAAATTTTAAATTCAGTGGCTATGCAAGTAAATACGTAACCAACAAATTTGCCTGTGAAATAAAAAGTTATTGTGGATATCTGTGTAGCCAGCAATGTAGCACATTCATGATAGCTACGTAGATAATGCTAGCTACTTGTTCGACTAGTTGTCTTATGATTTTCTTTAGAGAAATTAAGAAAACATTTAGCTGGCTGGCTAGAAAACTTCGCAAACAAATTTCAGGGTTTCCTCCAGGATTTTTTGAGACTTCAGCATCAGGTCAAAACTCAGCATTATCAGGTATGGCCAGTTTTCATTAATCAGCACGTAGGCAATGTAATAATTGAAGTCTATCTGCACGGAGGTTTATCAGTTTTACGTGCGTGACGGTGGATTTCACATATAATATGAAAACCGATTATGACTCCAGAATTGGAATTAAATAATCATGAAGATACAATTAGGTAGAGCAGGATGTGCTCACAGCAAACACAGAAGTCAACATCGTAGTTTATCATTTTGCAAAGTGAACAAAACATTTTTTTCTCTAATCTTTGCACACATTAAGAAGAAAGCAGCGCGTTTTACCGCCGATGGCTAATTTTTATTCATTGGAAAACGTGTTCATCCAGCAAAATGATTGACAACAGGTCAAGAATTATTGGAGCTCATTTTAACTTAACAAGAAGAACTGGCCACACCTGATTGTCCTTAGGATTTTTGGAGTTTATGCAAAGTCATTTTACACAGGCGTGGCGGCTTTTATTTAGCCGTGGCAGTGCGCCACGATCAATTACATGTAGCGGAAACCCTGAATTTGCATGGGAAATAAAAGGTTTTTGAGAATATCCGTGTAGTTTGCTATGTAGCGTAACCGCAACAGCCACGTAGGGAACGTTAGCTAGTAATTCGGCCAATTATCTAATGATGCGATTTAAATGGAGTTAAGTAGCTAGCCACTTAGCTAACAAAATTTGCACATAAAATGACAGGTTATCACGGAGATTTGCGTTAGTCTGCTACTTAAACTTAAAAATTGGTAGCAGCTTCCAAATCATTCACACATAAGCCGCATACTTCCGGTTCCGTGGACCTGCTAGTCATTTTAACGTGAAAACATGCATAAGTGAATTTGATTCACGCTGCTGCAGTATGTTCGTTCCATTAGTTTTCAAAATTCTCAGCATGTGCGGTAATCGTGACGCAGCTCCGTAAAACTGCACAAACAAAACAAGCTGCATAAGCAAAGTGTTTATTTCACATTGTTAAACATAAAAGCAGCACTCAAACTGGCCATGTGTATGTGCAGCCAAAATTTTACAACAAACACCACAAAAAAAAAGGCTCAACTCTCGCCCCTAGATTAACATGCTATGACTATCAATACATCTACGTTAATTAACATTGATGTTTTGGCACTATTGTCAGGCCTGCAGGAAAATATTCTTCAGCCACACTGTGAAGGCTTGAGCAAGGGAAGCCAGGCAATGCACAACCCTAGTTTAATACATGTCTTTGCGGCATGTTTGCTCTGTGACAAAGGGAGTCCACTTCTTAAGAATAAAAGTATTGATAACTTTGCATCAGACAAAGGCTGTAGATTGGCAAGCTCCCCTTGCTCGATTTTATCTGCCTGGCACTTATCAACAAAGGTAAGGGCGATGTCACGTGATTCTATACGTAAACAAAACACAATAACGTGCTCTACACGTCAACAGATATGGAACACCATCAGGTCTAAAACATCCATTTTGATGTCCAAATTAAAACATCAAATTTCTGCGTCTTAAGACGTCATAAAATCAACTTATCGAAAAATAGGTGTTAATCTAACCATAATCACTGTTATTCCTTAGGCCAAATTGAATCAATACCTTGATTCATACAAGGAAGGTAGAATGGGAAATTGTTGTCTCTCAATAATAGTTTGTACGGTTTCCTCCTAGAAAGTGGTGAATAGCTAGCGCCCAATTTTACACGTCTTAAGACGTTCAAATGAGCGTGTTGGCATTTCTTGTCGTGCTAAGACGCACAAAAATAGCGCGTTAACACGGCATTTTATAACGTCTTAAGACAAAATTCGACGTCTTAACGCGGACGTCAAAATAGACGTTTTCGACCTTGATAATGTTCAGTACACACCTGAATCGAGAGACGCACTTAATATCCAGTATTGATTTGCTATACACTTTAAAGAGTTCAACAATAGTACAATTACAACACCTTAAACCAGACTGCTTTACCCCCCCCCATCACCTGTATTTAATCTTCGTATGGCCCGGTAGATCTCGACTGGAGTACTGCTTGGAAAGGGCGCTGAGATCTCCTTCTCCCTTTCCCCTACCACCCCTCGCGGGCTCGAACGTAGGTCTCGCCGCTGTGGTCATCTTTCAACGACCTGAAATAATTTTGCAAAGAAATATGTAAGGATGATACAATTAAGCAGCGATGAATGTGAAGCAACTACCAAGCTAGCTAGCTAAGATGTTCTTTCAGCCACTTAAAGACAATCTTAATTAGGAAGTAGCATCGTCGCCAGGTAATGTTTTAGCAAGCTACTAAGATTTGACAAAGTATGAAATATAACGTTATTACGTTTTCCAGCGAAAATCAGAGATTGCCAAAGCAGCCTCAGTTTTGATAGTTACCAAAACTTCACCGCACCTATTGGCTAGCTAGCAGGCTATTATACATGTTAGCTAAGCTAGCTAGCTAGCTAACTGATATTGGCCAAGACGACGTTAGCTGGCTAGCTCGGTTTTTTGCTAGGCTATCGTTCATGATCAACTGATTGCCCACTGGCACCAAAACGCAGCACACCAGTAACTAAAAATGAACTCTAGAACACAGTTAGGATGTTTACTTGCATTCTGTTGAAGTATTTTGTAAGATCTAGAGAAATCTGCGTAAAATAATTATTACCAAGCTACCAATTCCGCTACGCGACGGCGAGGAACTACAACATACCAACAACCTTCTTCTTCTTCTTTGTGGGTTCATTTTGTTGTTCTAAGGTTCATATACCGCCACCTACTGAGTAAATTTTCCCAACGTGTGAGTAGTTCTGCAAAATAATAAACAGACAAACAAACAAATAAACCCTCTAGTTAATCACACTCCTCCAACTTTTACTTCCCTGAAATTTGACCCCTACTAAATCCTATCTTCAAAAGTCCTTGTTTCTCCTCCACATCTGATATATTCAAAAATTCTCTGCTGTCTTGCTGCATCCACCAAATTTTGCTTTCAGTCTCAGTGGCAAAATTTATTGCCATTGCAATAAAAGCAAAGAAACTTCTCAATTCCACTCTAAAAATAACCCCATCATAACCGTGTTGTCTCTTTTCTACTCCCTGAATTCTGACTTGCTCTTTGCCCACCTTTCCTTTCCTATCATCTCTCTCATAGTTGCCTCAGGCTCTGCATAAAAAATTACCACAAACTAAAGTCCTTTCTGCCTCTTTCTCCATTTTTCTTCCCTCACAGAGCAGTTAACCTATTTCATGAATTCCCTCACAATGAAAACATACTTCTGACAAACTACACTCACCCTGTATACACCCATTTTCCCAACCCTCACTTTCAGCACCTGTGCACTTCCTCTACAAACTGCTGCCACGTGCCCATACTCCTGACACCAGTAACACCCAAGTGGAGCCGTTTTGTATTCCCTCACCTAATTAATGCTCACTGTTGAACTCTAGTAACACAGACCAACTTCCTGCACCTTTCCATTCCTATGACTTCTCAGCCACTTTGTCCTGTACACTCTCTCCGCCTGCAAGAACAAATCAGTCTCGACTGGAAGTGGAACACTTTTGATCACTCCTTTAATGATTGGTTTTTCGCTCACTGGGAAAAGGGGCCAGGCTACCCTTGTGATGTGAAAAATTTTCATTTTCATGGGTTTACCTTGCTGATCATTGAGTACGTTTACATGCACACTAATAAAACAATTATTATCGGATTACTGGAGTTATCGGATTATTCAAGTGGTCATGTAAACGGCAAAGTCCGATAATCATTATCGGATAAAGGCCGTTGTCGGTTTATGAGAAATCTGGTAAACACACCTAGCTTTTTGCCCAATAATCCGTTTATTCTGTGCATGTATACAGCAAAAGATGATTTCTTTTGTTTTTTTAAATCTGCGCACGTGCGACCTGTGGAGGGCAGGAAGAATGTGCTTGGAGAGAAATCGGCTATTTGACTGAATAATATAAACCAGGTTTTTCCAGATATCGGTTTATTAAAGTGCATGTAAACGCCTCAAATCAGATTATTGCCATTTTCGGATTATTCCCAGTTACCGGATTATGACGTGCATGTAAACGCACTCATTGTTTGGCAATCCAAAACCACAGTTCCTCCCATGACATCCTTATTACTTTCACATCTCTAATTTATTCTTTCAAAAACTTCCCTATAGCCGGGCATCTCTAAAAACATGATTTGCTTCACCACTAATTTCAGCCACCTTCAATCTGACAACAAACATTTTAATTTTCATTTCCTTTTCCTTTTTTTTTTACATTTTTCGTCCCTTTTGTGTCTATTACTGACCCCCCCCCCCGTTAGTCTCTCCAATCACTCTTATCACTCTTAACCACGTCCAATCTCTTGTCCACTCAAATAGTCTTTTTGTTAAATGGCGCCTTTAAAATGTGGGGTCCTCAGGAAAAACATGGGTGCTGTGCTGAGTAGCAATCACTTCAGAAATATTATTTTGTCTTATTAACAATGTATAAATGCATGTTAGGTACACTTGATTGATGGGGAAATTGCCGACCTTCTTGTGCTGCATGGTGTGTTCTCAGCAATCATGTTACATTAAATATCTACGGAATACAATCTCTAAAAGCCATTTTAAGATTTCAATTTATTAGTCGAGCCCCCGTAGGGGTTTGTGAGACTATTGTAATCACCTTGTGAGTCTGTCTGTCTGTCTGTGTGTGTATGTGTGTTTCCGGGGAGATATCTCCACAACCACTTGACCGATTTCAATCATCTTTCACATGTAAACACCTTGGGCTGACCGCACGGCATGACATAAATTTCGGGCTGTTAGGCAAGACTATGAATTCTCTGAATGCTTGTTTTAGATTTTGCATCTTCCTTATGCTGTAACAAACCTGCGAGCAAATCTTACTGTAGTTCTCCTGTATTCTTGAACCTGAAATAATAGGTTTTATAAATTAACCAAAAATATTATTTTAATATTCTAAACCAATAACTCTTAATTGATAATACTACTTTAAACAAATTCTAGCAAATGTCTGGATATGCACGATGACATATGTATAAATGAATGATATTGGTCGGCACATCTCTATTGTTGAGTCATAAGATGATAGACCCCAAGCTCCTGAGTTTGAGATGCCATGGCCTTGGTATTGCACTGAGCCTAAAATTTCAAAACAACCCAGTGAACAGACGCTCAGAAACAGAACTAAACATAACAGCAATCAGAAGTTTTTTGGAAATTTTTTATTCCATGAATATAATAAGCTAATTCAAAGTCAGTTCATTCTATTTACATGCATTTGTATGACACAAACCAACTATCCAATTCTGCTTCAGTGTTAAAATGAAAACATCAGCATTTTGTTTTCTTTGTTCCCAATCCACTGAATGAAGTTTCTGAGGCAGTCAGAGCTGAGTCGCCCATCTCTTTACTCCTCTCTTTATAGCAAATTAGGTTTCTTTTTTCTGGTGAGAACAGCTAACATAAGCACATCCATTAATTTGAAGACCACAAACAAAAAACCATCAGAGTCCAAATTTTTCATTTTTGAAATTTTTATATATTATTATAATATTTATAATAATATATAATAATATATATTATTATAATATTTCATATATTTTTTGCATATTTTTCAGTGCTTTGTTTCTAAGATCGTTTTGAATTTTTAATTCACCATTTCTCCACAACGTGAAAATGTGACTGATCATTTCTCCATTGTGGTCTTCATTTATTAATGGTGGAGCTGCATTTGCAAAGAATAATATTACAACATAATTGAAGCAGAATTTTAACTACCAAAAAAATAAATTGGTTCCTTAAAATGTGAGACAAGTTCATGCAAAAAAAGTGCATTCTACCTCCTCCAGTGCAAATTCCAGATCAGCCCCTTCCCTCCCTGGACACTGACATCATTCAGATAATACAAAAAGCTGTGATGATGACAGTTTCAATTCCAGTTTCATAAGTGTGATCTAAACAATAGGGACATATGCATAACCCTTATTCAGTAATCAACAGATCACGGTAAGTAAAGGCTGATAACTGCTGGTTTTCCCATCACCTGGGAGCCAAGTATAGAGAGAGTCAGGGCAATCAGCAGCTCTAATAGTTCAGTAAATTACAGGAGAACAGAAAACCACAGATGGGTTTGGACTTGAGGACAAGATTTGATGGTCTCCGCCCTTCTGATCTGAAGGGAAATAGAATGGTATATCACAATACTTAAGAGATAATTTGCTACATCAGTGTTGCTTGGGACAAAACTTTCAATGATTTAACTTGACAGCAAAATGTTCAATGAATTTATGTGCCACAAACGGTCAGTAAAATGTCAGTGTTGCCTAATTTCAGTTAAATGTCGGTAATCCCAGAATTAAATATGGAGCAATTACATGCATTCAAGGCATTATTGTCATTTTCTAGTCACTAGAAAAAACTATGCCCCAATCCGTAGCAGTATCAAACAAATATTGACAGCCCGTTAAATCATTAAATTACATTGCAGTGGTGTTGTTTCAGAGATTAAAAAATTCACAAAAATCTGCAAAGAATGCAACCAACCTCTATGGTAACACTGAAAATGTTTAAAAATGGTTAGGAATATTAAAAAGTGAAAAGGCACTGCTCATAAGCCATCAATACATTAACATGTGATAGATGGTTTACCTCACATGTCAGAACAAAGTACAAAAATTAACAGAAAAAAAAATCTAAAAGGAAAAGATATTTCACATTTGTTTTGTCACATTCATTGATTTCTAAGCCATATCTTAAGGAATACATATTTCTAAATCTAATCTAAGCTTAATTTTGCAGTGTTTAAACTCTAAAGCTTAAAACAGAAATATGAATATTGCACATTTTAACAGACAGTACCTTATACGGCAGGAGAGGATTGCATGTTTTCACAAAAATAAAAGCATAGTCTCTCCAAGCCCACTCTGTTCAGACCTGGTACACCAGAACAATCTCGGTTCAGAAGTTTTTGGTTCAATTTTGTACAGTGCAGTTATACTTGACAAATACTTTGTTCAGTCTTAATCCTACATAGATCAAAAGCACTTGATTCTGTCTCCAGTTTTTCAGTATAATCCAGTCAAAATTTATTCAGCCTTTATCCTTCTGTTCCTTTTACAACAGCTCTTCAAGTTCATTAACAACTCTGAGCAACCATCCTCAGCAACCTTTTGGGTTCAGGCAGATGATGCAAAGCAGCCGAATTGCTACTAAATGAGTGGTAACATCAATTGAATTATTGAAAAGTTAGTATGGGTTCACTTTAGATAAATGCGACAATACTGACGTTGATAAAACAGCAGTGAAAACTACCAGTGGACGAGACATTTCTTATTGCGAGGATTTTGCTCCCATCTTATTGCGCATTTAAATATTTATTTAATATTTAATATTATTCATTCATTTTATTTAATATTTATTCATTATTCATTGCAAAACCTATTTTCTACATTCCCTGGCTTGCCACATACAGAGATGATAATGCAAGGCACATTCCAGAGATGCTGAATGTTACCTGCAAAATTTAGCGGGGGACGAATCTGCAGCATCAATTGAATACTGACAACAATATCCTGTATTTGTTGAAAACATTGGAATATGTGCCATTATTGTGCTGGAAAAGCATGCTAAGCTTTAGGAATTTCAGCTTGACAAGCCAACTGTGAGAATCACACCGCTGTTGTACATAGGCAGTATTGTGCAAATATAGACATCAGCATCTGTAAATTTTGAAATTTAATTGCTAAATAATTCTATAATTGAATTTCAAAATGTGTTACTTCACTGGAGTAATTTCTACCAGTCTCTGTGACCTGAATACTAAAGCCTTAAATAGGTGCATGCACAACAGGCAAAATTGGAATTATTTGTATTATGCATAAAGGAATTAGGGTTTAAAAAAAATCTGAATGTGGTCCACAAAAACAAAATGAAATCCTTCAAAGAAAATTGTCAAATTTGACTTTTCATACTTGAAAATCATTTTTAGAGGCAAAATAAACCAAAATAAAAACAATTCTACAGGTGGATTGAACATTTTTATGCCTCAAATTTTGAATTTCCAAAATGAAAAACTGAAAGACATAAAAATCACATGAAATTATTTTTTCTAAAAGAGATTATTTTTCCTAATGTGATTTTCAACTTTCATGTGAAAGCAAAATATGTCAACTTAAAACAGTGGAATTAGTTTGAAAAGTGGGGTTACTTTATACATCTTCAGAGGTTGGGTGTTCAAACGTGGGTTAATTAACATTAAGATAAGGAAGAAACTTAATGTTACCCCACAGATATTTAGATTTTAACTTCCTTTCAAAATAACACTGAGTGAGTGCTGTGGATCACTCCAGAAAAATCAGAGGGGGAAACTGCAAGCTGGAAAAAAATATGAATATTTCCTTCATTTTATCCAAATAGGCCAACAGCAGTGACAGTGATATGAGGGTTTATGTAGGCAGAAGCCTCAGGTCATGTAGTGAGTGATGGCTCTCAGGGCGTACAGAAGCTCTGCCTGCATTCGTGCCTCCATCAGCAGCAGATTCACGTGGACCTGGCACAAAGACAAAGAGGGGTCAATGATTGCAAGATGAAGAAACAAAGAGTGTGCACATTTAGCACACCTTAATTTAGAGATAATCAAAAATAATTCTTGGACTGAGGAATGTCATTTCAAATGTCCTGGACTGATCAAAAAGTTGTTTGTAAACCGTCCAGCAAAAGAAAAAGCATAGTTCTGAGTTGTAAGGCCGTGTGGGAATACACCTTTAACCGTCAACCATGGACTGCAGCACTGGTGAACCCATGTGGTTATGTAATCAAAAAACAAGGACTTTGATTACCAAAATCATGCAAATGAAGTCAGTAATGCATGCCACAGCTATGCCATTCGTGGCAAGATAGACTACAGTCATATATGTTTATTAATCAGGAAAAGCACATGGGAACAGGAGCAGAGCAGTCCTGTGTCAGCAGGTGAAGTTACTGCGCACTTTAATGTTACTGTGCACATCTGTGATGCACACACTGTGCCTTTACCTTCTCGGAGTGTCGGAACTGGCGCCAGTAGCTGTGGTACATGTGACAGGTGGTCCTCTCTGGGTAGCAAGTCACAGTCTTGATGTACATCTTCAGACTGCGTTCCAATAGCTGATTGACCTCCCCATAGTTATAGTCATCATACCTGCAAAGAGGAAATCGTTGCATGACACCTTTACATCTCAACCACTGTTACCTCAATGGAAGGCAAGAACACCCTTAATTAAGAACAATCATGGGAAGTCCAGAACATCTACTGATTGAAATGACACATGGGGTACCAAAATTGGAGCCTTTTGATACTGACACATGGACAGTGAATTGAGTTGAGCATGAATGGTGTCATGACGGCACTAGACTGCAGTTGCAAACATCAAAATACTTCAAAGATTTTCTCTTTATCATAAGTTAATGTCTGTAGAAAACAAAACTTGTCTGAATCTAACTGAGCATGCATTTCATTTGCTGAAGGCAAAACAGATGGTAAAACACCCACTAGCAATCAAGATCAGAGGACAGCTGCAGTGACGGCCTGTCAGAGCATTACTAGGGATGGAACTGAGCAGCTAGAGATGCCAGGTCATCAAACAGCCACTAACTGCAAAGGATTTACACCCAAACATTACAATTACATTTATAAATATGTCAGTTTGTCCAATTACTTGAGGCCCTAGAATTTGGCTGAGAAGAAGAATGTTGCGAAAGCTGAAAGTCTAAATTACAAACGCATCTTCATTGTTTATTTTAAATCAATAGAAGTGTCTCATAAGTCATCAGATCTACTATAAACAGGGTTGCCTTAATCTCTCAAAACAAGAACCTAATGATGAATTTCAATGAAAAGATTTTGCCTTTTTAGGCATTAATAAACCCATTAATAAACTGAAATTCATCTTAAAACTCTTGAATGGTAGTAGAGCCTCAGTAGTTCTGCCAGGCCTCGAAAGTCAGTTGCTCTGGCTGCATCTGATGATTCTAAGCGGAGAGATATTTTGCCATTCATCCCAAACTGGTCACAGGCAGTCTTGTCATAATGACTTGTGGGAGGCATCACTGGACTGAGCAGAGTTCTGTTTTCACTGGTGATGATTTTCCCCAATCCCCACCCCAGTACTTTAGCTATGACCCCTTTCATAACTCATGAACTGTTTGCTGTAGACTCTTCTGGAGGGCATCACTGAGCTCAGCAGACTTCCTTTTTCATTGGTAATATTTTGACTCGCCCCCTACACTTTGGCCACACCCCCCTTCATAGTTCATGAACCCTTGGTAGTGAAAATCCAGGGCTCAGCAGAGAGTTCCTTTCTCATTAACCCCTAAAGTACTTAATTTTTACTCAGCCTATCCCTTCAAAGTCAATCATTCATTATTTAGTTGACAAATGACCTTCAGAAGGACTCACAGGTACCTGAGAACCCTTTTGAAAGTCACTGCTTTGCCAACTGAAAATTGACAAAATTGTTGACCTTATGAAGGTGAAACCTGAAATTTTGCTTCATATATTTTGCGCCTTGTGTGACTACGGCAGTGCTTAGCACTTTAAGGGTTAACATAGTTTAGCACCGCCCCTCATAGGTAAACCCTGACCTCTGTCAAAACTAATCCATTATTCAGTCAGTCTGTCATGTAGCCATAAAGACACATATGGAGGAGAAGTAGTTACAGAGTTTTAAGTAATTTTTGATGGAGAGGATTTGCAGCAGTTTGCATATTTTTAAGATCTATTCAAATTAATTTGTTTACTCATGAGCTGGACATCATGTAATAGACCTTTTCCTACCTCATGCCATACATGCAGTGTACATAGTTGAAAATGGCACGGCGGAGCATTGTGGTGTCAACATCCTCGTGGGTTGCCATGTTATAGTATGTCAGATTGCACACTGTGCGGAACTTGTCATCCAGCAAGAGGCCAATATCAGAGTACAGCCGGTTTACCAGTGAGAAGCCATGGTCTTCCCACGAGTAATCCTACAGGAAAGAAAGAGAACGAGTCTGTGTGTGTGTCTTTGTCCAGAAAGAAAGAGAACGAGTCTGTGTGTGTGTCTTTGTCCAGAGAGAGAGAGAGAGAGAGAGAGAGAGAGAGAGAGAGAGAGAGAGAGAGAGAGAGAGAGAGAGAGAGAGAGAGAGAGAGAGAGAGAGAGAGAGAGAGAGAGAGACTTTTTATGTTTCTTTATTGAAACATTAAACACTCCAGTCAACCCTAAGCCCCAAACCCCACCCCTATTCACAACCCTCCCCTGCCAACCACCAACAAGTAAAAGGAAAACAAAAGAAAAGTGCACAAAAACCTAACAAAAATTAGAAAGCGACACAATACAGCTCCGTCAACCTAAAAGAGTTACAATCTCATCATCCTCTATCATACAAATTGCTCCACCAATACACCACATCCGAGTGAACAGTTCCACATTGTGCATCATTTTCAATCTCAATCCTAAGCCGTGCAGAGACATACCCCTTAAACACCTCAGCTACATTTGTTGAGCCCTCACCCCGCTGCATGTTCCTGCGTCTGACCCAGATTGCCAGTTTAGCTTGACCAAACAAAAAATTTTGCAGTACAATGCGGTACCGATGCCGCACATTATACTTCGGCCCGCAAACAAAGTTCCCCACAGAAAGCCTGACCCCAAGCCGTGCACACACTGTTTCTATCAGGAGAAATAAACCCCTCAACCTTTCACAAGAAACAAATAGATGCATCATTGTTTCCCGGTCAGTGCAAAAGGGGCAGCCATCTCCTACCCTTTGGTCCACACGGGCCAGCCACACATTTGTGGCCAAAGCTCCGTGCAGCATTCGCCACTGCAGATCCGCCGACCTCTTAGGGAGAGGAGCTTTATACAGCACCCTCCACCTCTACCCCACCATGGTTTGCTCAGCCATCTCATCCTGCCACTGATGTTGCCTCCTGGACTGCAAGACTCTCATATGTCTGACCTTAACACAAACCACATACAAGTCCTTCCCCTTCACCTCCTGAAAACTCCCCAGCACTGGTGTTGCGAGAGACAGAAGCCTCCCCTCCACCTCCTGCCCATCCTGTACTGCTGCTGTCACCCTGAGCTCTGGGAACTGGGCCTGCTCTCCCTCCTGTGCCTGTGGTGTCAATGTACCCTCTGGCTCAGGCAGAGCCTTCTGTATCTCCCCCAGCAAACCCTCTAGTACCCTAATAGAGTGCATCCCAGTACGTTCCGCTAGCGTCTGTGCCGAGATCAGTCCACACCCCCCTGGTTGGCGCAGGCGAGCCAGCTTACATATACCAGCAGCCACCAGCCTTCGCTGCAGAGTAACCGATTCCAACGGCTTTAATACGATCAAGGCATTGTGCATGATGGGCTCTTCCCACAGCCACGGCCCCTGCTCCAGACCCTGCTCACGAGAGGCCCTCAGCAGCTGCCAGGCTTTCTACACTGCCTCATAGAAGTCAGTGAGCACGGTGGTGTTAACGCTTTCCGCTCTCATCACACACACACACACACACACACACACACACACACACACACACACACACACACACACACACACACACACACACACACACACACAGAGAGAGAGAGAGAGAGAGAGAGAGAGAGAGAGAGGCAGCAATTTATCGCGAGCAGTGGTAAGGGCATCGGTGTGAAAGAGAGATCAGAGCAGCAGTGTGGAGTAGCGTCCAGAGCAGCAGTGACAAGTCTCCGTTCACTTCAATGCAAAAAAACCTGTCTCACCTGAGCTCGGAAAGTCGGTAGGTCATCTTCCCCACGTCTGGCAAAGTCCTGATACCGGAAGGAGGAATCCTCCACAAATCGAGAGACTTTTGATTTTGGCACCAACTCTTCCTTGAAAACTGATAGTAACCAAGGAAGCATGAAACAAATACATATTACTAAACATATATACTTCAGTACCTACTTCTTTACTACATCAATAAGTGGTCCTTAACTTTCCTTAGAAAATAATAACATCTTACAACCTAGCAGATAGAATAAGGAATATTTTAAAATTGCCTCGCCGTTAAACTGCTGCAGTATACAAGTTTTAAAGCCTGCAGTACCCCCAGAGCCCACAAGGAGACTCTCTTTCTTCTCCCTCTCAAAGCGAGTGGCCATCTCCTCCTGAGAGGCTTCCTGCTCTTCTTGTTCTTCTTGGAGTTTCTTCATTCTGTCCATTAAGGCCTCCAGTTCACTAACTGAGTCTATCATCTGAAATGTGTTGACAACAGCAATAGTTACATCCATACAGAGGTATTTCCTCGCAGTATACTTCACAATCATTAACACCATCCCTTCAGTGTGAGAGCAAGCACCATAATCCGCACAACAGTGTCCTTTCTAAAACTGACACATTCACACTTTGACTTCATTGAATGAGCAAAGGAGTAATAATGATGCCTGTTTCAAGGCATCCAGCCTCATATTAGACAAAATTATTGCTGGGGCTTCTGTAAGTCCACTGTGCCAAATGACAGAGGCCTCTAGCATGTCCCTAATGGCACAGGAGGTAACAAGACAGCAACAGTGAAATTGCACAACAAGTCATGCAACCGTGCTTTATTTTAAACAAAAACTATGATGATGAAAAAAGTGACAAGAAAAAAAAGCAGTTTCTCTGGCTGTGACCATGCCATGCAACTCCAAGATCCAAACTGCCAGTAGCTGCTCCCTACCCAAGTCCATATTTTTATGGCTCACCTCAGGGCTGCAACTGAGAACCACCTCAGGTTCCAGACAACTGCCATCAACGAGGTCACAGGAACAGCTGCAGAAAGACTGGAAGCCCTGGTTATCCACCTCCTCCTCTTCCTCCGAACTGATGCCGCTGCCAAACACAAAGCTGGCCAGTGCATGGAAGTGAGCCAGCAATACCACAGCGTGGACCAGCTCTGCCAGGGACCAGCTGTTCTCCCCGGTCTTTACAAGACTCTGACAGAGGGACAGTACAAATGAGGAGAGGGCCGTTCCATATTAAAGAGCATTTGCATGTGTGTACTAGTACCTTAATGGGGGTGTGTTTGATCATATGTGAACATGTTTGTTTTCGAAATTGTTCGTGTGAACGTGCAACCTTGCCTGCATCTGCCTGTGGATGAATGTGAGTGTGTACGTGTAAGTTTGCACAGTGTGTGCATGTGCTCATTACCTGAATGTGGCCCTTGGTGATGAGCCAAGGTCTGTGTGCTAGGATCTTGTTGATGTCATTGAGGTTCCTCATCTTCTCAGGGGCATACTGTAGGCCCCTCAGCCACTCCACAGGCCCAGCGATGCGGTAAAACTCCTGCACGTGCATGTTCACCAGGAAGGTGCACTGGTGCCGGGCTGCCGCCTGGTGAGAGAAGAAGGAGGGGTCAGGCCCATGTCGTAAACCACAGGCTTTACCCCAGCAGAGATCCTGACTGGTCATGAGGAACCACAGGGCCTACGGTCCACCTAAAATACCTGGTAGTGCAACACAACCCAGCTGTGTTCGCAACTTTCACTTATGATATCTTCATGGCAAATACACGTTATGGACATAGTATACACCAGGGCTGCCCAACCCTGTTCCTGGAGAGCTACCAACCTGAAGGTTATCACTCCAGCCAAAGCAAACCACACCTGCTTTCCCAGTTACAGATCTTGACGAGCTGCTAATAAGCTGAATCAGGTGTGTTGAATTAGGTTTAGAGCAGAAACCTACAGGATGGTAGCTCTCCAGGAACAGGGTTTGGGCAGCCCTGGTATGCACCCTTTGTAGGGTTACTTCAAATCATTGTCTCTGATACACTAGTTTTGTGCGGCTCTCATTTAGAAACCCTATGTTTTTGCAGAACTAAACTTTACTGCATTTGATCACATTGCATAAGTCTGCATGTCTCAAGCCAATAAAGCAGGTCCAACACTGGTGCATTACTCCTTTATGCATCAAGACATTCATAGCAAAGTTAATCTGATTCCCATTGGAACGGTTTCATCTTCTTGCATTTGCAAATGCAGTTTCAACTAATGGGGGCACTACAGTAAAAGAAACTGAGCAATCAAAATCAATAAGTTTTATCCGCTATGCACTTTGAAAGCTAACAAAAGGTCTGACCACATTTTACAGGGAGGTAGGCAATATTATGTTTTGGAAGTCCTCAAATTTTGGGGACGATATGAGGTACCATCATGATGTAACATTGTAAAAACATGAATCATTTCTCAGCGATATCTCGAGAACTAAACATCATATGAACTTGCCAATTCAATCCAATATCTAAAACCTCCCCATTTAATGTTATCATAAAATTTAGCTAGTTTTTGAGACATTTTTGAGACGTTGAAACATTTGCCCGACAACATCATAAGTAGCAAGTTTTCAAAATTTCTTTAAAACAATGGTTTCTACAGCCCTCTAGGGGGAACAAAATTTTCCATTGAGGGATAAAATTTTTCTAGCAAGTACATATTGACAAGTATAAAAACGGGAAAATACTTAGTGACATAGTTTCTTGACATTATGATGTGATGTCATTAAAACCGTATTTGTTTTTTGGCACACATGGAAAAAAAAAAAAAAAAAACTTTGGATTGTTTGATTTTTGGATGGGGTATGCGCTGTACTGAGTGCCCCTCTGCATACGAATACAAGACTTGGGCCCCATCGCCCCTGAGGATGCACAGGCCATCGCCAAATCATTTCCATCACAAACTCATTTTGGATAGTTCCACCTGATGATTTCAGCTCATGTCACTACTTTGGCCTCTGCCTCTAGCTAGTGCCACAGCAAATCAAGCCAAAAGAGACTCACCATAATGGCTATGTACTGGCGGCAGTGCAAGGGCAGGGGCCCATCCATCCACAGAAGGTAGAAGTGGCTCTGCAGGAAGGACTTTAGATACTGAGGGTGCAAGCCCATCACCTGGGTCAGACGGTCCAATCCTGTGCATGGGGAGTATGCCTCAACCAGAAGTAGCTCAGCACAGGCATCCACAGGCATCTCCTCCAAGATCTGTAAGAGAGCAGCCATTATAGCAAAAAAAAATGGTTAAGGCCAGCCAGGGAATTGCAGAGGAACAATAATTGCCGTTGAAATTACATCAGTAAAGCACTTGGAGGAATAACTTAATACAAACGTACAAAATGAAAAGCCTGAAACACACTTAGCAGTCAATTTGACTTTTGATGAGAATATCTGCTTGCTGTGTGAAAGTCAATGTAAATGTATAAACTTCTGCAATCTTTGCTATCATTTAAAGCAGGCTTGGGCATGTACTTGTGTCAGCAAGTTGCTCAGGAAGCGATAGCGCTTTCTACTGACCTCGTATTCTGGAATGAATGCGCTGGGACTGCTGGAGGGAAATCGTGATCTCAGTCCCTTTTCCTGTTTCAGGCAAGAAACAGGAGGACTGTCAAAACAACATGAAACTCACATACGACAAAACCTACCTTCCTCTTAATACTGAAGAGGAACTTTGAAGGGGAAAACCCATCATCTAGACAAGACACATACAAGGGGTTTCAATTTCACAGAGTGATAGTTTGCTATGAGGGTGAGAGGAGGATAAAAATCCCATTTAAGCTCCTGACGTGGGAGCTCTGTGCAAAGAGCAAACAATACGTTCACTTAGTTATCCCAGATCACATGCCCATACAAGGCAATGTCCATATTGAATTGCTATATGATTTAAATATGAGAAAAAATATATAATTTTTTAACAACTCAATGTGGGTACACACACACACATTCCAGTAAAATATTTCTTTCTTGGCTCCTCCCATATGCTTTTAAATCTTGACAGATTTGTTCCATTTTGAAACATTTTTTCTTTGTCTCTCTTCTTTATTTCTCTCTACTGTTCTCTAAACAATACTGATGGGCAGACCTAGTCTTTCTTCCTCTTTATTAACACCCCACTCCTTCCCCATCCAGACCAGGGTGTTTTAGCACGTAGCTGAATGCCATTTGTCAAGCCCCATACAATTAGCATGTAAATTACTCCATAAGCACGGACATCTTTATGAAATAAGACATTTTGGAAATGCAAAAGGACCAGGTTAACAGAATGCCACAGGGCAACGGTGGAAGTTTGAGGCCAAGTACAATGCTGGCTGCGGACAAGGAGATAGTGTGAGGTACTAAAAAGATAAGAGGATAGCAAAATATAGTGCTAAGTGAATATGTGGGATGGTCCCTGTTTGAACAAAAAAATCCTTGAGATACTTTGCTTTCTGGCGCCAACTGAGGGAGAGCAGCCATTGCAATATGCATGGCACAGCTTCAGGCTGCTATCAGCAACTACAGCCAGTTGCACAACCCTGGTATCATGTGCTTATTTATAAAGTGCCCTTTGTGGTGAGAGACACCACTCTCCTATTCGAAAAATACCACTCTCCAATTCTTCATAAGATATTCACTAATACATTTGTTGATTACCCAAGTTGAACATTAACTATTTAGTCAATTATGCTGGCGATTGATTAAAGAATCATCTGGGCTGTTGGTGAGGCCAGTTGATCTTTTCATCAGGTGAACTGTTGTCAGCATCTGATCACTCATTCTTGACCTGACCTCGAAGGCAGCAATTAGATAATAGGTAGCAATCAAAACAGCCATTTACCATTTAAAACTGAAGAACTGTTCAACTTTGAGTATACCTCACGGAGTTCAGCTGAACCACTTTATAGCTGCACTTTAAAACCAATCACTGAGAGTACAGAGGGTGATCGCAGCAGTCTCAGTGGAGCAACAGCAAGATAATGTTGCTGGAAATTGAGATTTACAAAAGCTGTGTAATTATAATTTGTCTTCAAACCTCATCGATATGAAAATCTCTAGGTTGTCCACTTCCAGCCAAACACTTGCAGAAGGGGGACAGAAAGTGCTTCACCACATAGCTGTACCTTTTGATGCCCTATAGGGTCACCTTTAAATGGGTCACCACACATGCCTGTGAAGATATGATGAGTCATGCTTTGTTTGGTGCACTTGTGCAAAGAACAGTGTGGCTACAGTACAGTATGTACTCTCCTCTAAAAGAAATGGCTAGCAATTATGCAAAAATGTGGGCCATAGAACGCTACAGGAGTTATCAGTTAACTTCTAAGACTCCAAACTAAAGAGCCAGCATTGCACAGAAACTGTCCCTAATTAGCCTTGGTGAATTTAATATCATTAACCGTAAGGCATTCACAGCAGCTTTGACACTGTTGAATACTTCAGCGACAAACAGAAAGGAATTTAGAGGGCTGGGGCAAGCAAATAAATATAGTCTTGGCAGGAATGCAAGATTTCAGAGGCAACTGTGCAAGCCTGCTGGCTTCACAGATTGTAGACCTTGCTTGATGCACTAGGATTTCAGAAGTGTGCCATTATCGTACCACCAAAGGAAACCAGACTGTTTACTGAGCTGACAAAGAGGTTTGATAGAAATAATGCTAGACCATGTAACAGTCTGCCCATAATTTACCTACCTTTGCAGATTTCCACCGCAGCGAATGAGTTTAGTTTGCACTGAGTAAATCTTTGGTTTTCCACATACATTGCAATCATGTTTTGAAAAGTCATTGTCATGGAAAATTAGTTAGTGTCATTGTAGCTGCAATGCAAAGGTTACTCTGGTCTGTTAGACATCCAGAGATAGTACATGCAAGATCACTTATTTTATCTTTTTGTTGTCACAGTGTCTTTTATGATGATTCAATGTACCTAGGTCCTTGGGTCTATAAGCAGAAAGAGCACATTCTGTACCATTGCTGACAGCTAATACTGCACGCTTACTGTGATGTGAAGAAGTATTTGCCCCCTTCCCGTTTTCTTCCATTTTTGCTTGTCTTTTTTTGAATGTCTCAGATCATCCAAAATTATTGCAATATAAGACAAAGACAAAATGAGAAAACACAAAATGCAGCTATTTTACTGAACCCCGCGGGGCAGAGGTGGGCAACGAGGGCCGTACCTGTCCCTGGTTTTCACACCAACTTCTGGCCTTCAATTCGTTGATTATCTAAATTAGCCGAACTATTTATGAAACCTGACATTTCAGGTACATTTCTTTAAATTATCATGAATGACCACCAAAGACTGTTCCTGTCTGCCTACATAAAACATTTTTCTTCAATCTAATCTTTGCACAAATCTATATTTGTGCATGCAATCAATTAACCAAATTAGTCAGAGTAATTGATAGAAATAAAAACCTGCATACACACCAGCCCTCCAGGACTGGAATTGCCCACCCCTGCCGTGGGGTAATTTGTCCTCTGCATTTAACCCATTCTACAGTTAAAAGCAGTGGGCAGCCACAGAGCAGCACCTGGGGAGCAACTGCAGTTCTAAAGCCAGTTCCTTGGACAGGGGCAACGGTAGGAGTGAAGCTATGAAGCATGTTTTTCTGGGTGGGGGAAGCCAGAGTACCCAAAGGAAACCCACGCAAACATAGAGAGGCCCTGGACGGCTGGGGCTCAAACCACGAACCTCTTTATTACAAGACAGCAGTGCTAACCATAGTGCCACCGTGCCGCCCATTTAGTTTGGCGGAGGCAAAGAGTTATTTAAAACCTGCAGGACCCATGAGAAAGAGTAATTGCTAACCAAAACTTTATAACTGGTTGCGCCACCCTTGGCGCCAACAACTGCAATCAAACGTTTGTGATAACTGGCAATGAGTTTTATACATCACTGTGGAGGAAATTTGCAGAATTGTTTTAATTCAGTCGCAATGGAGGGTTTTCCAGCATGAACAGCTTGTTCAAGGTCATGCCACAGCATCTCAACCGGACTTTGACTAGCCACTACAAAACCGTCATTTTGTTCCTCTTGAGGCATTCAGATATGGATGTTCAGAGGTGAAGCAGAAATCATGATTCCATCAATTATGGCAAGTCGCCCAGGTCCTGAAGCAGCAAAGCAGCCCCAGACCATCACTCTACCACCACAATGTTTGACTGTTAGTTTGATGTTCTAACTGTGGAATGCGGTGTCGCTTAATGTATGGGTCCCTTTACATCTCACCTTACAAAAGGTTCCAGTTTTCACTCATCAGTGGCCAGAAAATTATCCTAAAAGTCTTGGGGGGTCATCAAGATGTTTTTGGCACATGGGAGAGGAGACTTTGTGTACCGTTTGGTCAGGGGTAGTTTTCACCTTTCAGCTTTCCCATGGATGCCATTTTTTCCCCGGTCTCTTTCCCATTGTGGTATCGTGAACACTGACTTTACCTGAGGTACGTGAGGCCTGCGGCTCTTAAGATGTTAGTCTGAGTTCTTTTTTGACCGCCATAATGAGTCTTCAATGTACTCTTTGAGGAATTTTGGTGGGCCGGCCACTTCTTGGAAGGTTCAAAATGGTTCCAAGTTTTCTCCATTTTTAGATAATTGCTCTCACTGTGATTCGCTGGAGTACCAAAGCATTATATATGGCTTTGTATCCCATCAAGAGTAATAGATGTCAATGACTTTGGCTCTCATCTGTTCCAAAATTTTGTTAGGTTGCAGCATCATAAGCTGCTGTTTGCTGACTTCACATTGCCAGACAGGTTCTATTTAAGTGATATCTCCACTCTGCTAGGTTGGTAGTAATAATACCAAGTGAAACTGAACCCAGTTCTGAATTAAATTTGTTTAATTGCTTGATTTAGTAACTAAAGGGGCAATTACTTTTTTTTCTCCCACATGGGGCCAAGTGAGGTTGGGTAACTTTTTTCCTTAAATAAATGAAATCATCCTGCAAAAACTGCATTTCATGTTTACTTGGGTTATCTTTGTCTAACATTAAAATCAATTTGATTATCTGAAAAAAAGTCTAACAAATATGCAAAAATAGAAAGAAAGGAAAGGCGGCGAATCCTTTTTTGCAACACTGAATAAAGAGCAACCAAGGCAAATTAAATTAATCCTGCTATAGTCACACAGGGGAAGACATTCCTTCACCCCTCTACTTTTACTTCTACTTCTTGGTATATCTGACTGGGGGATTCCTGTAGTTGGTAACCCAGATAGATATGATATATTTTCACCCATGCCAGGTGAGGATTATATGCATTACCTAATGCTGATTCACATAGAAAACCGAAGAAAATCAAATACATTCTCCTGACTAACATGACCAACTAGTGTCAGATCAGGATACTGCCATTCCCAGACCAGTATGCAAAGACACAGCACCAAGGAAAATGAATGAATCTCTTCAAGTTGGCTGGTTTTCTTTTTATTTGAGCTTTTCACAGCAAAAAGGAAATGAGAGAAAGAAAAATGTAAAATCCAGGATTAGCAAAGATTCTGAGCTTGACTGATAAAATAGATGAAAGAGTGAAAGTACCAAAAGCAACTAAAGCTTTACAAATGTTGTGGCTGATTGAAATGCTATTCGCACACTTCTAAGATAATCTCCTCATTATTTTGCACATTTGATACTTTCAAATCAAGAACTAAAACTTAATAGTTCATATTTTCACAACAAACTTTGTTTGGTCCATATATTTGTTTGACCCTCTATATTCATTTTCATGACCCAAAGTACCCATTAAAAAATTAGTGGACTCAAAGCTAAATAACTTTACCAAAATACTGGCTTATTCACATACTCAGCAGTGCTGTAAAAAGTTGCTGCTCTGACTTCTGTATCATTTTTTTTACCAAAATGATCAGACTACAGAACTGCAATTTAGAATTCTCTTTACCATGTCCAATTTGTTGTGCCCTCATGAAGGCATTATGAGCTAGTAGGTCTTATCTGCTACTTACATAAGCTCTTTGCCACGTTCCATCATAAGCCAAATAAATGGCTTCCACGTCTTTCAAAATCAAACATAATAGCTGCTTGATAATCATAATACCGTGTACTGGAGTTCATGTTTGAGGTGCGCCAGTTTTCTGACGACTATTTCCAGTGTGCTGGCCGACCAGTGAAATACACAACTGCCACAAGCATCTCATTCATTGGACTGTTTATTCCCCCACTGCAAACAGTCAACATACTGTTTTGGGGCAGTTTTAATACAAGAGGTCCACCGGCACTGGTTAAGAGCCAGTTTTTCTAAGAATTAGGCAGTGGGTGATATATGACGGTCTCAGATTTGCCTAAAATTTTTGCTGGTGAAAGATTGTTGGTTCAATAGAAAAACTACACATTTCTAGGTGGCAATACCCTTTGGTTTCTTTTTTAGGGGTACCAAAAGGGCCAAAGATTCTGAGATAAGAAATGAGCGCTTAAAAAAGTGCAGTTTTGAAATGCAATTATATAACTGCGCCGACAACAGCCCACATTCATTTTCACATATGTTAATCTACTGTGTGTAGGGCTCACAGCAATCAGAAAATTTTTATGGGCTGTCGAGGGCGCGTCCTATAGGGGGTGCTGCAAGATGCTAATTTTGGCCATTTGAGCAGTAATATCAGGGGCATTTCCAGATTGTGCCCTCAACAGCCCAAGATGGTTCATTTATAATATGATACCATGGGACATCCTTTACCTAATCAGGACAAATTAAACGTGGGATGTTTAGTGGTGGTCAGTGGTATCTCATCTGAGCTAGGTATGGTGGGGAGTGGCGTCCCCCAGGGATCGGTGTTGGGACCCCTGCTGTTCCTCATCTACATGAATGACCTTGATAGGAATATTGAGAGCAAATTAGTTAAATTTGCAGATGATACTAAATTGGGAGGTTTGGCAAATAGTTTAGTTTGGATAGAATCCAGAATTGGGCAGAAATGTGGCAAATTAAATTTAATGTAGCGAAATGTAAAGTTATACATGTAGGTAATAAAAACATTAGATGGGATTACTTCATGGGAGGTTTAAAACTGGAATGTGCTCCACACGAAAAAGATCTGGGAGTGATTGTTGACCAAACCCTCACAGGCTCTAGCCATTGTGCCGTAGCAGTTAAAAAAGCCAATCGGATGCTGGGATACATTGCCAAAAGTATTGAGTACAAATCCAAGGAGGCGACGCTTCTTTTGTACAACACATTCGTCAGACCACATCTGGAGTATTGTGTACAGTTCTGGGGACCATACTTTAAGAAAGACATAGAGGCTTTAGAGAAAGTTCAGAGAAGAGCCACTAAGCTAATTCCAGGTATAAAAGATGAAAGCTATGAGAGGAGGCTGAAGATCCTTAATCTCTTTAGTCTTAGGAAAAGGAGACTCAGGGGTGATCTGATTGAGGTCTTTAAATATGTTAAAGGGATTAACAAAGTGAATTATGTAGGATTCCTTTGACCACGTGTTGCTAGTAGAACTCAGGGTCACAAATGGAAGTTGACCGAAGGTAAATTCAGCACTGATATTCGGAAATATTTCTTCACCCAAAGAGTAATTTCGATGTTGAATAGCTTGCCTGACCATATTGTTGAGGCAGAGACCTTGGAAGTTTTCAAGAGCAGGCTTGACTTAAAGCTAGATACCATTGAGTCTTTGAGTGTCTGAAGTGATATATTCACAATAGTATAAAGAAACTGGCGAGCCTAGTTGGGCTGAACGGCCTGTTCTCGCCATTCATGTTATGTTATGTTATGTTGAGGGCGCAAGAGTATAGATGGCACTTCAGTCAAGGGAATAGTGAAATTTGGCATTTTGGGAGGTCAAAGTTCTCCATGCACCCTCATCCAATTTTGATGAAACCTTTTCTGTTGGGTAGCCCTATATGTCTACTGTGACGTGAAGATTACTCTAGGTTTCTGCTGCATTAACCCTTTCCCACCATCAGTTCTAAAGCACCTTTTGCAAAAATGGAGAAGACGGTAACTACTAATTCACGTTAACACAGTTTGGAACCTGTAAATTGTCTTTGATGTTTAATACTCCTCTTCAGTTATTCACTTTACTGATATATGTCACCCAACAAAAACCTGAGGTAGGTGGTTGCAGCGGTCCTTTGGCATGTCAGCCATTGTATAGTTCATTGTGATGCAAATTACATGATAAATATCTCCAATTATCTCAACCATCACTTTTCTATTCAGGAAAACTCAGGTAAGACAGCATGCAGAATTGATTCCCAATCCATGTTGGAGAGTTATTTTACCACCAGTACCTGAGAAACGAGAAAACCTGATCATTTATGCGAAGTGAAATATATGAAGCCAACTTACACTGGGAGTAAGTAAATATAAGCTTTTTGAGTAAAAAAACAAACAAAAAAAAAAAAACAATTCTTTTCAACCACAGTATTACATTTAAATTAAAAACTGTCACCCAGATATCTTTTCCTTTCAGGTTCCTATTTTGAATGGCTGAATCAGCACTCATGACAGCACATTGATGATGTCCTCCTCAGACTTGATGCACCATAGTTGGATCAACAAGGCTATTACTCTTATTCAAGAAAAGATGTGGTCATAATGAAGAAATTTAAAATACTGTGAATATTGGATGGAACGCAGTTTCAGTTCTCTAGTGCAAAGTAGCCTGAATGCCCTTTGGATGTAGCTTATATTTCACATTATACACCCCACTTAAAGTTAAAAATCATTGATCACTAGCTGTTAGTGTCACATGTGCACTTATATACATGTGTGTCATATACTGCATCAAGCACTGAGGTAATGAAACCCTGCAATTCAGTGTACAATTTTGTAAACCTTTCTTACTCAGATGGACTGGGTCATTCCATATGAACTCAACCAAAGT
Source organism: Gymnothorax javanicus (assembly GCA_029692085.1). Taxonomy (NCBI): domain Eukaryota; kingdom Metazoa; phylum Chordata; class Actinopteri; order Anguilliformes; family Muraenidae; genus Gymnothorax; species Gymnothorax javanicus. Next base: position 96,302,822 of record CM056199.1, on the reverse strand, counting down.
ACAAGAATATTCCACAGTCATTGACTCATATTTGGCTCAGATTATCTTAGGAAATGATGTAACTTCAGTTTATGAGTAGGCACTGTCTATTTAAAACTTCTAGTTGCAGAACAAAAGGGATAATAATGGGTGTTTTTACCCCAAAATGCCTATAATTGATAACATGATTAAATAATGAAGGAGATGAGAAAACAAGCTGTAATTCTGAACAAATAAAGCCAAGACGTATACATTTATGGAGGACAAGTTTCATTACCATGGGTAACTGGCCACATTGTGAACTTGCCAATCCAAAAATGGCGAAAAAAAAAAAAAAAGGTGACTTTCTAAAGCTGGGACCCTTTTCAGGGTCTCCTATCTCCAGTATTATGCCTTGGGTGCAGTTACTATACCTTGTACAGACAAACCTATCCTAAAATAGAAGGAATCCAGCACAATTTAGCCTCTGTAAGGGATCCTGGCCTCATACGTGGCCCTTGAGAACTGAATTTTTTATTTCTGCCCATAAAGTTTCATGATTGAAAGGCTAATATCTTGAAAATGAAAAATGATGGATAAATTTTGACGAGATTATGAAAGACCCAAATTACCCTGGATAGCAATTTTCAGCCCATACCTATGATTTGTTCCAAAGATATTGGCCCCCAAAATCCCGATAAATTAACGTTCACAATTCGTGGGGGCAAAAAGGGGGCATGGCCCCCAATTTTTGGGGGGCCACATCTCGGAAACACCTTGGAGTAGGATGCTAAAATTTTGCATATGTTCATTTTGAATATAGAAGTACTTCAAAATAAATTTGAGCCAAATCTGAGTTGGTGACCTGGGGACCTCTGTTTGACTTCATATTGAATGACCAGACTGTAAAGGGTTAATGCAGCAGAAACCCAGACTAATCTTCACATCACAGTTAATAGACATGTAGGGCTACCAGACAGAATAGGTTTCATCAAAATCGGATGGGGGCGCACGGAGAACTTTGACCTCCCAAAATGCCAAATTTCACTTTTTCCCTGATTGGAGCGCCACCTATACTCTTGCGCCCTCAACATCCCGTGCTTAATTTGTGTTGATTTGTGTTGTCCACACAAAGTTTTAGAGACATATGTCAATATGTGTGCCCTACACACATATTGACATATGTGAAAATGAATGCGGGCTGTTTTCAGCACAATGATAAAATTGCATTTCAAAACTGAATTTTTTTCAGCGCTCATTTCTCATCTCTGAATCTTTGGCCCTTTTGGTACCCCTAAAAAAGAAACCAAAGGATACTGGCACCTAAAAATTTGCAGTTTTTCTACTGAACTAACCATCTTTCACCAACAAACATTTTAGGCAAATCTGACCCCATCTTATATCACCCCCTAATGGTTAACTGCCTGAATCTTAGAAAAACTGGCTCTTAAGATTAATGGCATAATGAATCCCAGCAAGTATCAGGATATTTTGGCTCACAATCTGACTGCCTCTGCCAGAAGGCTAGGACTTGGCCGTAGGTGGACTTTCCAACAGGACAATGTCCCAAAACACGTCTCAAAATCCACACAGAGGTGGCACTGTGACAACAAAATCAATGTTCTGCAATGGCCACCTCAGTCGCCAGACCAATTGTAAAACTGTGGGCTAAGTTGAAGAGGGCAGTTGATAAACGCAAACCCAAGAATGTGAGGGATCTTGAAAGGATCTGCTTAGAGTAATGGTCCAATACCCCCCAAGTGTGTGCCTTAACCTTGTCGAAAATTACAGGAAAAGACTCCATGCTGTTACCCTTACCAGAGGTGGTTGAACTAAGTTCTAAATGAAGGGTTCCAATAATTATGAAACCTTGCTTTTGTTGAAATTTATTTTGTATTAAATGATTGTTATAATTTTGGTTGTTTCCATCAAAATACTGATAAAGAATTTCATGCGTTGGTATTTTTCTTTCTTTACAATTATATAGCGATTTTGGAGCCCACAGTACATGTAGCATAATTGAACATTCAAACCTTAAGGCTTCCCTAATAGCTGATAGGACTGAACCACTACTGACCTATTGATGACAGACAGAGTTCACAACTAAGCTAATGAGTTGTGTAACTGTTTCAATCAATCAACAGCTGCAGACCAAAACAAAACACAAATTTGCAATCATTGCATGGGTAAAATCCCCAACGTTTTGTTGAAAATGGCAGTTGGCATTTTCCACTTTAACACAGTCGACATCACCATGGCCCAGAAGTGAGGAATAGTGAGGCACTAATTCCAGGCACAAGATAGAAACCAAAAAATACGTCAACAAGCACAATCAGCACAAGCGCAAACAAGGAATTCAATTCTGATAAAGAAACTGCAATAACAAGGTTATCAAAAAGTTAAAGGAAGGCAGTTGACTAGACATAGGCTATTTGCATAGCATGAGGACAACGCATTTAACAGCTGATAAGCAGTCTGGCAAGATGAAATGCAACCAACAGAGGGCAGTAAAAAAAGTCAAGAACCCCAAAGCAATGGCTTCGACTTACCTCGGAACTACAACAACTAAAGCATCTTCAAAGGCAGTCATATTGACTAAATACTAATTATCAGGATGTGTCGCCGCAAGAGAGCAGGACTTCGCGAGAAAATTCTCCAAACCAAAGCAAAAAGGCCTAATTGCTGCCCGGAATACAGGGTGTCAAAAACGGCGAAGGTGGCAAGGGGGAAGTCAAAGATTATGACAAAACTCGACAATAAATAAATAAATACTGACCGCAAGTCAAAATCTCCGGAAGAATATTTGGAAGGATAGTAGGCCTAATTGCCGCAGACCAACAGCTCTTAGAATCTATTCGGAATTGTTCCAATCCAGACATGAACCGATGTCAGGAAAAAACACTTCATGGCTTCATAGTGAGCTTCATAATTTAAAATTATTATTTATTTATTTATTTACCATGCCTATGTTTCTTTCCTTATCAACAGGCAAAGCAACAGCGCAATAACTGGCCACGACGAAGCAACACAGTCGCCATTATATTTTTCTTAATCTTCACTACCCACTTTCATTCATAACGAGAAGAAAGTCGTTAGACATGGCGCAACAAGTAGCAAGCGGAATATTCATATGAGGGAAAAAAATACCTGTAGAGCGCTCACTTCCCGACAGACGCGATGTTGGTTGGAAGACTGGAAGTCGACACTGCTATTCATTTTGATAGGTGATGACGGGATCTTTAATAATTGGCGGCAGCTTTAAACAAGATTTTAAAATATTAAATACATTGCATCCTGGGGCGTTAGATGTATTTGGTATTGTGGCTGTTTGGTGGTGGGGAGATGTTGAAATTGCTGAGAACGAAGGCAATCGCAGACCAGCAGAGGTGGTCAAACTTCGCCCTCGCTCCCCCACACAACACAGCACTAGATATTCCGGGAGCGAGTTACTTCAGTCCGCTCCAAGTCACAGCCCGCCCACTTTCCAATGGGGCGGCGCATAGGGCGGTATTACACGCCTTTTATGAAATTCCAAAGTTTCAGCCCTGATATTGATCGCCCAAGACTAGAGCAATGATCTTGTCCACTGTCCGTCAATAAGGGGCTTGCGGTACAGCCAAAGTTTACAGACACCCGTTTCCCACAGTGCTCCGAAGCTGACTTTGGCAAGAGGACAGTGGCGTTCAGAAATTTCCAATTACAGCAGCAGGACCATTCGAAAATAAGGGAAAACATCAATTAATTAATAAACGAATTTACTTATTTAGAATGCATATGATTTTGAAAAATTTTGTAAGAATTTGACTGTCACAACCTAAAAATTGGTGTTCTTCTCATTAAGTCGAATATTAGCCCAAAACAATCAAAAAGTAAATACATAAATAAATAGGGCGAATTCAGCGATACTGGGGCAGTTTTTGCGATTCTCTCTCGTCATCACGTTATTGTCATCAATTAAAAAAAAAAAAAAAAAACAACCTGAGGTATAGTACATTTCTCAGTTCTTCAAGGTATCGACTTTTTATATGAAGAAATTAAGAGTTTACAACATTTTCACAAAATATGGCTCACCTTTTTGTTCTTGACAAAAATTATTTTTCAATTGGCATGTTGGTAACTTGAGACAGCATGTTGGTAATTTGGGATTCAGTTTTATTTGAGTAGGCCCTTGTGTTAAACCCTAATAGCATATTTCATACACTGATTTCTTGTCTTTCCAAAAACAATGAATTCATTTAAAATATACTATAAATATTAAAATACCGGTAAAATATATAAAATAAAAACAATACATCAGATGTTCAAACAGCTATTTTATTGTTTTTTGGAACATATTTGCTCATTTTGAATTTGATGCCAGCAACACATTTCAAAAAAGTTGGCACAGGGGCAAAGTTACCACTGTGTTGCATCATGTCTTCTATCAGTACTCGGTAAGCGTTTGGGAACTAAGTAGACCAACTGTAGTTTTGAAGCAAAATGTTTTCCCATTCTTGCTTTATGTAGGATTTCAGCTGCTCGATACTTCGCAGCCTCCTTTGTCATATTATTTGTTACATTATGCGCCAAATATTGTCAGTGGATGATAGGTCTGAACTGCAGGCAGACCACTTTAGCACCCAGACTCTTTTACTACAGAGTGATGTTGTTATAATATGTGCAGAGTATGGTGCTTGACATGGTGAGGCTGAAATGTGCAACGCCTTCCCTTAAAAAAAGCATCTAGATGGCAGTAAATGTTGCACCAAAACCTGTATATATCCTTCACCATTAAGGGTGTTTTCATGGATATGCAAATTACCTATGCCATGTGTATTAATGCAGCCCCATATTATCATGGATGCTGGCTTTTGAATTGTTTGCTAATAACAAGCCAGATGGCCCCTGTCCTCTTTAGCCCAGAGGACGTGGCATCCATTATTTCCAAAAAGAATTTCACATTTTGAATAGTCCACCCACAGGGCAGTTTTCCACTTTGCCTCAGGCCCAGAGTAGAAGGCAATGTTTCTGGATCTTATTTATATATGGTCTAATCTTTACATGGCAGAGTTTTACCTTGCACTTGTGGATGCTGTGACAAAATGTATTTACTGACAATGGTTCACAGAAGTGTTCCCGAGTCCATGCAGTGATTTCCACGACGATATCCCATCTGTTTTTCATGGAGTGCCGCCTGAGGACCTGGAATTCACAGCCATTCAAAATTGGATTTTGGCCTTGTCCCGTTCGTAAAGAGATTTTTCTGGATTCTCAGAATCTTTCAATGATGTTACAGTTGTGCTCAAAAGTTTGCATACCCTGGCTGATTTTGCAAAATAGGTAACACTTTTTATAGAAAACATCAATGGCCAGGCAAAACACATTTTTTAATGTCTTATTGGATTCATATCCAACTGTAGGTCATGTAGAATGCCACAATCATCAAATAAAACATGGCAATAAGGGCAAAAATGAAATGAACCCTGTTCAAAAGTGTGCATACCTTTAGTTCTTAATACTGTGTATTGTCCCCTTTAGCACCAATAACAGCATGCAGTCTTTTGTGATAGTTGTCAACGAGGCCTCTAATTCTCTCAGGTGGCATGAGCATCTTTGTTGCAAAATGCCTCCAGCTCCTGCAAATTCCTTGGTCATCTTGCACGACCTGCACGTTTGAGATTTCCCCAAAGTGGCTCGATGATATTGAGGTCAGGAAATTGTGATGGCCACTCCAGAACCTTTACCTTTCTCTTATGTAACCACTGGAGGGTCAACTTGGCCTTGTGCTTTGGATCATTGTCATGTTGGAAAGTCCAAGTGCGTCCCATGCGCAGCTTTCATGCTGAAGAATGCAAATTGTCTGCCAGTATTTTCTGATAGTATGCTGCATTCATCTTGCCATCAATTTTTACAAGATTCACTGTGTCTTCAGAGCTCACACACCCCAAAAACATCAGAGATCCACCACCACCTGCTTTAACGTGGGAATGGTGTTGACTACTCTTCAAACATAGCGGTTATGTTAGTGACCATAAAGTTCTATTTTGGTCTCGTCACTTCAAATAACAGTATTCCAGAAGTTGTGAAGTGTGTCAAGGTGTTGTCTGGCATATTTTAGTCAGGCTTTTTTGTGAGATTGGCGCAATAATGGCTTCCTTCTCGCAACTCGACCATGTAGCTCATTGTTGTTTTAGTACCTCCTTATTGCGCTCCTTGAAATGACCACACTTTCTTTTTTCCAGAACATCCTGTGTTTCTCTTGAGGTAGCTAGCGGATTTTTCCTTGTGTTCTGAACAATTCTCGGGGCAGTTTGTGCTGAAATCTTTTTTGGCTTGCCTGACCTTGGCTTGGTATCAATATATCCCCTAATTTTCCACCTCTTAATCACGGACTAAACAGTACTGACTGGCATTTTCAACTCTTTAGATATCTTTACCTTGTTACAAAGGTCAATAGACAGTTCTTTTCCGCTTTCCATAGCTCCATGTCTAGCCAGATTAGTGCATGCACTCAGGAGCTAACAAACCCAATGATTACACACAGACACAAGTTACAATTTAAAAAGCCACAGGTGTGGAACCCTTAATAGCCATTTAAACCTGAGTGTGTCACATTGTGTCTATATAACACAGTCAAATATTCAAGGGTATGTAAACTTATGATCAGGGCTGTTTGGGTGATTTCAGTTATCGTTATGATTTAAAAAGGAGCTAAACACCTATGTGATGATAAATGCCTTCACATGATCACTATCCTTAAATAAAAGGCAAGTTTTTTGCATGATAAATCATATTTTCAAAATAAATGGCAACGTTTTACAAATTCAGGTAGGGTGTGCAAACTTTAAGCATAACTATAAAGGATAAAATCTCCAAATTCTCTGCAATTTTAAGTTGAAAATATTATTCTTAAATCAATGAAGCCCTCACAATATTATTTATGAAAAGCTTTTTATGCCCAGTCATGTTACTGACCTGTTGCTAAATAATCTAATTAGCTTTGAGATGTTCCACCAGCTGTCTTTTTTTTTTTAGCATTATGCAACTTTTCCAGTCTTTTATTGTCTCGTCCCAACTTTTTAAAAACATGTTGCTGTCATCAAATTCAAAATGTGCAGACATTTTTGCAAAAACAATAAAATCTATCAGTTTCAACATTGGATACAATGGCCCTCATTTATGAAACTTGTGTAGGATCTGGTGTAGATTCTGGTGTAAATATCAGCGTTCACCAGGTGTCACGTCTGATTTACTAAAAGTGTGTACGTCGCTGATTTCGGTGTAGAACTGGCGTGGCTTTGATAAATCTGGCGGCTGACACCATCGTAATTTACATGACACGCCCCTATAAATTCATGCTCCGGGCGGCATAGTCCTGCCCACTTTACGACATGGACTCTCGAAAGACGGCAAAGAAGAAAGAACTTTACTGAGGAGGAAATATAAATTATCACGTCTGAGGTGGAGAAAAACAAAACAATTTTATTTGGAAGCCTTAAGAGTGGCATAAAGGGAGCTCAGAAGGCTGCAGTTTGGAAAACTATTGCTGCTGCGGTAAACGCCATTGGGGTGGAAAACCGGAGTGCAGCAGACGTTTTATTTAATTCATTAATAAATCAAAGTGACTATTCGCACTTATTTAAGTGCGTCCAAGCACAAAAATTGATCGAAATTCCTATTAGGCGCACTTTTAAGTTTAGCCAAGATGCACATTTCTCCATTGCCCACATTTATTTTAAGTGTATCCAAAGCTAAAAATTTTCTCTTGGCCAAACTTATTTTAAGCGGTGCTTTCTATAAGCGGAACTGGAATGGTCATCAACTGGCGCACTTATTAGTGTGGCCAAGAAAAAAATTCAGCATTGGCCACACGTAAAAGTGCGAATAACATCGGCCTTAATAAATTCAATTTATAGATCCATGATATTTCATGTTATATAGCCTACATAATTGACAATCCAAATGCTTTACATGTAGGTTAAAAAAAAGTGATCCGATTTTAAGATCGCCACCAAAAAACGGGTTGCTGCGGTCAGGCGCAGCAGTGCACAGACCGGTGGAGGCCAACCAGACTCGAACCTCCAGCTGTCACCATTCGAGGAGCACGTGGCAGCAGGGCTCCCTCTCCATCGTGGGAATACGAGGAGGTGGGGACACGGATGAGTCCCTACAGCCTCGATCGGAGCTGCATGAGGGTAATTGTTAAAATACAGTCTGCAGAGATCACTCTTCGTTGTACTTTTATTAGTATTACTCCATGACATTTTATTGGGTGCCACACAAAACGAGCAGCCACTTGTCACTTTCCCCGAGGAGATCTTCTCTGTGCCGAAAGTTCCTCTCAAGTCGGACAGAAGCGTATTCCTCTAACAATAGAAGATCTGCCATTGTCAAAATGTGATCACGGTCAAAGTGTCCGTAGGCCTATATATACTGAGCAACAAAAGAAACGCAAGTTAGCTAGTTAGTTAATGTACTCTTATGGTTACTCAGACAAAGTGACTGCAAAATAAAGAGAAGTTTGGAGTGTAAATGTGCACGCGCTAGTAATAAATTTGATTTTCTAAAATAATTACAAGCAAACTTATTTTCCAGTCTGCCTTTAATTAACTTGCGTTTCTTTTGTTGTTCAGTATATAGCCTATCTGACTGGATGGGCATCTGACATACCACACTGCATATCTGCCAAGCCACACATTGCGCCTAATCAAATTGATTGTACTTGTCAGCCGTCTGGCCTGACAAGCAGGTTGTCTCAAAATATAAGTTTTGTTAATTTCTCAACACAGGTGTCTTGTTTATTTATTTATTTATTTATTCATTCATTTCATTCATTTAGCCTATTTATCTATTTAGCCTATTTATTTATTTTACTAATAAGAGCAACAACAGCATGACGCCCGCATCGCTGCATATGGTTTATTACTCATTTCGACAGCTGCACTCGTTCCTGCATGTTGTTCGCTGGTTTCAAATCTGCGTACGCCCGGTCAGACCTGGCGTGAGATTTTTGCGCACCGTTCGCTCACGTTCAGATTGATAAATGCAGATCCTTGCAGGAGATTTGGCGTACACCCATTTTTTTTGGTGTATGCACGATTGATAAATGAGGGCCATTGTCTTTGTCCTATTTCCAATTAAATATAGGGTTTTAATTGATTTGCAAATCATTGCATTCTGCTTTATTTACATTTAACACAGTGTCCCAACTTTTTTGGAAATGGGGTTGTAGAATTAAATCATTTTGTCATTAATTCAGTTCACTAAAAGACAGTCCAAAAATTCATCAGCATATCAATTAGCCAACATTATCAACCAATCTTTGATATTTTTTACAATGTTGCATTCATCAATCTTACTCAGCAACCTAGCCAATGTTTGACTGCCTGCAGATGTATTGTTAAACTGACAAACTGCCTCTGAATTCATGACACAGAAATCTCAAATTAATTTTTTGTGCTTTTTTTGTTTGATTTTTGTTTTGTCCTGTAACTGAGTAATTTTAAATAGAAAGTACAGTAGTTATGATGTTCCCACAGAGGTTGTGGCTGGTTATTAACATGCCAGCTAGTTTATTGTTTTTCCCCCAAAATTAATACTCTTTCTTCTGAGAGAAGAATGGAAAAATCCAACAATTCCACTGTTTAAAATGGCCTGGTTTCACACAATGGAAACAAAATGGCTCCTATTCTTGAGTTACTTCCTCTCTATCTGGGGACTCTAGGTGGGACCATTTTGTTTTGTGTGACCCAGTGACCTGTTGTTCTGTGCCACCCTCAGGTCAAACTTTACATTTACAAATGCAATAACTCAATCAGTTTCAATGAGAATCATGTCACATTTCCTGTGATAGTTTCTAGTGCTTGGAGAAGGGCTTTTATTGATGCTGGTCACCATATGACCTTTGCCGTGGTGCCAACACCAGGCCAAACTTTTCATTGTAAAAAAACTGCAATATGTTTTAATGCGAATCATGCAAAAATTACTTTCAATATTCATGGTGCATAGAGGAGAAAGTAATTGATTGTGGTGGCTTTAAAATGTTTCCTGTTGCGCCACCACCAGGTCAAACTTTTACACTTCCAAATGTGAAAACTCGCAGTTTCAATGTAGCTCATGTCACACTTCTGGTGATTGTTTCTGGTGCATAGAGAAGGGCTCCTTGTTGATTTCGGTATCCCCCATGACCTTTGCTGTAGTACTATTACCAGATCAAGCTTTTAATCTTTGAAAACTGTAAAAGTCAAACAGCTTTAATGGGAATCATATCAAATCTGCTTTTGACATTCCTGATGCATAGAGGAATTATTGATTGTGGTGGATTTTAAAAGTTTCCTGAAGTTCCACCACTCAGCCAAATGTGATATTTCAAAATGTATTAACTTACAACAGTTTTGATGCGAGTCATGCCATGATTTCTTTTCCTGTTTGTGATGTACTGAGATGATGTTGGTGACCCTATGACCTTCCTTCTAGCACCACCACCATGCCTATTCTTTTGAAAGCATTGAAACAAACTGTTTTAAAGGAAATTCTGTCAAAGTTGCCATCCGCATTCTATACAGAATAAACCTTATTTGATTTTCATGGCTCTATTACTTTCACTTTAGTGCCACCATTCGATAAAACTACATTACCAGGTGCAATGAGTCAAACTGCTCTAATGCAAATCAGATAAACTTTTCTTTGAAGGTTCTGGAACATAATAGACTGATCCTATTGTTCTGGTGACACTATGACAATTCCTGTAGCATCACCTTTCAGCCAAACTTAGCCTTTTCAAAAAATGCAATAGGTCAAAGAATTCTTCTGGGCATCAGGTAAAATTTGCTGTCAAGATTTATGGAGCCTACTCTAGTTCTCCTATTTATGTTCTTTGAGAGAGATGGAACTCAGGACACAGGTGCAGACAGTAGATCAGCTCAAGGTTTTTATTGAGAACCAAACTCGTGGTCAGACAATCCGTGTCAAAGCTAATCAAGAGACTTGCTCCACAGAAAGAGTACTCCAAGTCATAATCAGTAAATAGTCCACAGTTCAAAAATCAATCAGGAGTATTGCCAAACTAAAGGGAGATCCAAATTATGAACTGAAAGTCAGCCAGAAGTTGTCATCTGAAATGCAAGAAGACACAGGGGATAAACCAGAATTGCCCTGACAGACAAATGGGAAACAAAATCGCAAAGAATGCGAGATACAGAGGGGTATGAAAGGGGGAAAACTAAAGTTAATTAGGAAGTGAGTGCTGGTGCGAGGGCTGAGGAAAGCATGGCAGGGGCATGGTTACAAACAAGGGAATGAGGTAGGATTCATTACAAAACAGAATGGGGAGGGTGAGTGCGGGATTGAATGAGAGAACAAAATGGCGTGGGAACAGAATGGGAGTGAGAATACCATGCCTAGAAAATAAACACAGTAACTATGCAAACACAGTAGATACATGATGACCAAAAAAAAATAATAAATACACAAAACATAGAGGTAAAACATGAAAAACAACAAATAGAGATTTTAAAACCTAACATTCTGGACCCTATGCCCATTTATATAGTATGAACACCGGGTCAAATTATGAATTTTGCTTTTGGGGAGAATGTTCTCGTTTTGGGACATACACTGCTGTCATCTATCCACAGGATTTGTCTAGTTTCACTTCAGTACTCCGATGTCCTTCCTTGCTTACACTTGGGAATACACAGTCAAAAATGCAAGCTCTAGTACACATCAAAATCACGACCTTAGTTCTGTCAACTACATCACAAAATAATATGTTGAAATAATCAAGAGAGATCACTTTCCGTTTACCTGCAAATGATGTGAAGTGAATCAGCTTTGCACATTTTCCAAATAATAACAGAACACAAACCACTGCAATGTTCTTAGCGCTACTGTTCCCACGGACTGTGCTATTAATATAGAACAAATACTTCACTGTACAACAGAAGCCCCTTTCATGGTGAATGCTCCTCCCCTGTACCTTCACAATTGCAGTGAATAATCTTGATTCTACAACAATGTATTTTTCCACCACCAGACACAGTATAAATTTTCTATTTCAGCCCAAGGAATATGGCCATAGACTACAATCCCTGTGTTGACAAACTGAAAATTTAACATCTAATATCTTTATTTCTTCATCAATAGCAGTCCCCAGTGAAAATGTGCAAAGAGAACACACACACACACACACACACACACGTGCGCACATGCGCACTCACACACCCACAGGTTTTTTTTTTTTTTCTTATTTTATGTCTTTCAAAAGCATAAAAATGCCCTCATTTTCATCATGTTGCCATTCCAGAATGGTTGACACTGCCTTAAAAACAATAAAGGTATTAATTATAATGAACTACCTTATTTCTGTTACCAACATGCTGTTGGGTGATAATGTGTTTTCTTTTCCAGTTTTCTTTTTACTTTGAAACCAGAAATGGAATTTAAACTTTCATGTCTGCCCTTTTGTGACATTGGGGTCTATATTGCTTTTTACTCAATGAATGAGCTTTACTTTAATGAATCCATATTGATTTAGCTCAACAGGTCATATGAGCATTCCCCCATATTAGCACTGCATTAGACATATGAGATTAGTGACATTAAGCAGGGTAATGTGCTTCAATCTCGTAGTAATGAAATCAAATGTTTTATTAGACGCTAAATAAAGTTTGCCTCGAGCAAAGGTCAAAAGATTGCCTTAAAAAGGTTCTCTGCACACATCCATCATCAAAATCCAGCATATTCATGGCATGCATTTTCTTATATTTTTTTCAGTGTTTCCATAATATTTTATCTGTGCACTTTTACATCATGAAAAAAGAGAGAAGAATTGAAAGCAAATGTTTTTCATTCATTTTACTCATTTACAAGATAGGAGGGAGAGAAACGGGAACCTTGTGATAAAGGTGGACTTAGGACTATGAGTGGATGCAAAATAAACTTGATAGCCTTTTAATAAGCTTGTAAAAAACTTAATGAACCCAATTAAAAGTGAAAAAAACTAAAATATGATTTAAAACTATTTCGAAGTTTATTATTCACACTCAGATGAGATAGATGTTTTTAAGACAACTGAATACTTTTTCCAAAAACACAACCAGATTGTGCACAGATAAGACTTTCCCTCGCAAAGGTCTTAGATTGCTTCAGTCCAAATAAAAACTTGAGATTAACAGAATCTCTAACTAATGCACAATCCAATCAGGCTCAATCAATTCAAATCTGTATAATTCAATCAGGCTCTGAATGAAGTCTCATAATTAAGAGATGAATTGATCTACATACAGATGGCTGACTTCTCATTTTTTTTCCTCTCCACAAAATAAGTTTATTCAAGAGTGCAAGTAGTATATTTCTTTTAAACAAAAATATGAGAGTATGCCATCACCTTTCAAGCACTTACGAGATATACTCAGCAAAATTACTCTACAGTATACTTGGCTTAAGCAGAAAGTATACAAAAACGTCTAATCATATTTTGCTTATACTTGTGCTTGATCATTTGATTGAGATACGTTTAAGAAATGTATAATAAAGTTACCTTGCTTTCTATAGAAAGTTTAAGTTGCCTCGGCTTGTAGTTGTGCGTGCTCTTTTGAAAGAACAGCCTATTAAATATTTTCACCTGTACTGGCTTCTTTGAGGTAATACTCCAGCATATTTTTTTCCATACTATGTAATGCACTATGTTACTATTTGTTTTTTAAAATTCATTTGCACCATTTAAAGTTGAAAGTTTACGATGTTGCATTTTTAATGCCTGCTAGTATATTCGCAAAATCTGAATTTCATGCCTGTCGTACATTCCCCCACAGTTGCAATGAGAGAATGGAAAGACTGGAAAAGTTGTGAAATCTTAAGAGAAACTCCCGCTTAGAACATAGATGAAAAGGTGAATAGATATCAGGTGATATTACTAGACAAATATGCAAAAGTAGAAGAAATCGGAAAGGGGCAAATACTTCTTCACTGTATGTTTTTGATAAAAAGACTACTCATTGAAAATCACTGAAATATGAGAATGTGCTGAAATAAAATGAAAGTTTTCCTTGGTGTATCAACTTAATCATGACATGCCCACAAACTGATAGTAAACTGAGGTAGCGTTGTTTTATAACACAGAAGACATAGGGCCCTATTTTAACAATCTATGGGTATGGCCTGAAGTGAGTGGCCCAAGTGCTTTCAGGGCATGTCCAAATCCATTTTTGCTAGTTTAATGGCGGGCAGTCTGAGCGCAAAGTAAGGCACATGGTTCAAAGGGGTTGTACTTAATCTCTTAATTAATCATGGGTGTGTTTTGCGTGAAACATGAAATAAACCAATCAGTGTTATCTCCCATTCCCTGTAAAAGCCAGGCACCTCGGCGAATTACTATTATAAGGGCGGATTTTTCAAGTAACAGGAAAAAAATTCTTCTCTGTGCAGGAAATGGGTCAATTAATGTACTGTTACATGTTGAAAGAGGGGGAGACCCTAAGCGCAGAGTGGCAGGCAAAACGACTGGTTTATTAATATTGTTCATTGCACAAAGTTTAAACAGGCACAAAAGCACATAGAAACAATGGCAATGGTACGGCAAAATACAAAACGAAAACAAGCTTACAAAACTCCAAAAGGGAGAATACAGAAAAGCCCAAATGAGAAGTAAAACTCACAGAGACGCGGATACTTCTAAATTTAGAAGAAGCAATTTAGAGGCACGAAAGCGCAAGATCTCTAAAGTAGAGAGAATTTAGTCCCCCGAAAGGGAGAAAACCAAACCAGCTTAGAGATAGGGAAGTGCATGGTCTGAATGACAAAGCAAACTGAGCAAAGCAGGAACTAAATAGTGGAGTGAGTGAAAAACAAGCCATTGGAAAGACTGAACTAGTGATTGAATGATTGGTTAGAGTGGTGGGAACTAAGCTGGCAGGCTGAGATGACGAGCAACAGCTGGCGCTCGTCACAGGCACGAACTGAAAGCGTGCAAGCAAACCATTGCTGACGGTAGAGTAACCTGATCACACTGATCCCCAAAAATGTAATAAGAATATGTTAAAATACAGTTCAAAATTGTTTAATCATATCCAGATGTTAAAAACCATCGTAGTTAATCCCCAGGGCCGCATTTGACCTTTACGTTACATTACATTACAACTGGCGCATTAAACAAGCAATCAAAAAAAGGTTTTAATTCAGGGTTGCGGGTAAAAAAAAAAAAAATGTGCTGGGGGTCGGGGCGGGGGTGCCGGTGGCCAAGAAAAATGAAAATGAGTGAGAAAAACAGCTAGCAAGAAAGAAAGGAAAATAATGATACTTTGTGTACGCTACTGTAACCCCTTGAATAATATCCGACAGAAGTGACAAGAACTTGTGTCTGCTTGGCTGACGATTGAACGTCAAGTCAGATGCATAGAAAAATCTTTCAGTTATGGATTCCTGTTGTTTAAATACGGACTGATCCAGACTAAGAAAAGGAAGATGGTCAGGACGCTATGATTTCAGGCATAATATCTTATTTTATTGTTTTTAGAGATTGTAATCGTGATGAGAACAATGTTAGATTTATTACTGAATACTTGTGTACATTATGAATTGTGACTGTGAGTGTAAATGTATGTGTGTTGGGATTGTACCTTGACTACGAAGAAAAGATTAATGATATAATAAAGTGCCAAAATGCCAAGCAATGGCTTTAGCAGTCCTATAAGTTACAGTTTGAATGGAGCAGTTTCTTGCTCACTTATGACTATGAAAGATTGTGGTCATTAAGTAATTTTTATGAGAAGGACGGCAACACACCAAAATTGACAAGCCACTGATGCACAGAAATACTTCAACTGAGGGAAAAAGCTACATATTTTAGCGGAATATGAATAGAATTATCAATAATCAGTATTTTATCCATTTCCTTTACAGTGGAAAGACACAACAAACTAGACAATTTCACCTGAGGAAGAGTCATCTGGATTATCATTGTACGCTACAGTATCATTTTCCTTCAGTGGAAATAAGAGGCTTAAAAAAAACAGCCACTGACTGTCAAACATAAACTGTATGCATACTTTTCGTCATGTAGTGTACCAGATGCAAATTATTTTATCTGATTTTTTTAGATGGAGAAAGTGGGTGAAAGAACTGTTAAATGGCCCTCAAATTCCAGGAGGAATTACCACATTTCTTATGAGACTTTTCGTTTTACCATATTTTATTTACTATCTATGCCCGATACTGTACAGAGATATGAATGGAAATATATTTTGTCGCCCATATAAAGCCATAAAGTTATATAAGGTTTACAATAGGTTGTTTATTGCTGACTATGGTGGACGGTCTGAGGGTAAAGGTCCAAGGGGGTTATTGAGAGAGAGAGAGAGAGAGAGAGAGAGAGAGAGAGACAGACAGAGAGTGAATAGTGTGCAGTGATGATTATACGCCACCACTTTCCTCTAAAACGGGTCCTAACATATTACTTTTCGAAAAATTTTTGGTGAAAATATATTGAAAAATACTACTATTGACAATGAGAACTAAAAATCATTCCCACAAGTATACTGAGATAAAAATATGGAAAATAAGCAAAAACACTGAAAATATCGATTTCTTACAACAGTTGAAAGGTGTCACAAATTTTATTTTTTTTTTACATTTGCTTAGCCTGAATTCATGTTTGAAGGCTCATTCCATGATTATTCTTGCTAAAAAATTTGTTTAAACTGGTTTGAGGCAATATTATTCTGCAAAATTACCTCTGACTTTGAATTTGTTCCAGTATAGGCTATGTGGTGACATGAACTTTGAGCAGTGTCACAGTGTTAAACACGATGGGACGATGGAAGGAGCTCTCTGAGATTTTTCGTAGCGTCATTGTGGCCTTACATGATGCTGAAGACATTAAATGCTGCCATGGCACTGTAAGAAACACCATTGAGCGTTTCAAAGACACCAGTTTGCTGAAAACTAGTGGCAACTGAGGTGCAAAACGGAAGTTAAGTGCCTCTGATGTTCGTTATCTGTGTATGACAAGTATCAAAAAATCGGCAGTGGACAGCACAACAACTCTGCGATGATATTAATAGCACCAGAGGTGAAGAGATGAAAGTATCAACATCTGCTACTTCCAGAAGCCTGAGTGAAAATGGCCTGATTGGTCAAGAGCTGGCAACATCAAAAAAAGACTTGAGTCAAGAAATTCAAGGATTGGACACCAATGGACTGGAAACAAGTCCTTTGGACCAATGAATCAAAATTCAAAATTTTCTCACCCAAACGCAGAACTGATGTGCGCCGTAGAGTTGAAGAACATTTTAAAAATGACCGTTAAACCCTTCAGTAAAACATGGAGGTGGTAATATTATTGTTTGGGGTTCAGTCTGCTTAAAAGGAGCCGGTGAACTCATCAAAATCAACGGAATCATGGATCAAAAGCAGTATCACAGCCTCCTCGGGGGGCATGCATTGCCACCTGGAAACAGACTGATTGGTCAGGGATTTTATTTTCAACAAAATAATGACCCTAAACACACTTCTAAGTTGCGCAAGAATGATCTCAGTCAGAGAAAAATATCTGGTGACATAGAAGCTATGACTTCATCAGCTCAAAGTCCTGATCTTAATCCAATTTGATCAAATCTGTTGTTACATTGAAAGAATCTCTTTGGAATGAACTTCAAACCACATGGAATGGTTTAGCAAGTGAGGGAATAAAAAATATGTGAAAACTATGCCTGAAAGCTTAAGTGCTGCAATCAAAGCAAAGGGTGACCACACAAAATACTGAATTTTTCTCTCAAAAAGACATTATTTTTATTTTCACTTCATATTGTTATCTGTTCACTTATTTTCATCTACAAACTATATGATCCAATATTACATGAAGAAAATATTTGAATAGTACTTGCTTTCTGATATATCTTCATTTTGTTTTGCATTGATTCTTTATATTGAATTTCACCATGTACACATACAACCCCTACCCCTAGCTGTCACCCAACAATGTTAGTATGGTTTAGTTTTGTAAAAAAAAAAAAAAAAAAAATTAATAATGAAATAAATAAGTAATAATGAATACACAAAAAGAGATAATAATAATAAATATATATCATAGTCTTTGTGTATCACAGTATAGACAAAGATCATAGAATCGCTTACTATTGTAAGGTACAATTCAGAAATTAGAAAAACTTTGAAGTCATACCTAAAGGTTACACAGAAGCAGCATGTCATGGCCTGAGATATCTAAGTAAATAGGTATATAAAATAAAATTAAAATAATTAAATACAAAACCCAAAACCAGTGAAGTTGGCATGTTGTGTAAATCGTAAATAAAAACAGAATACAATGATTTGCAAATCCTTTTCAACCTATATTCAATTGAATACACTGCAAAGACAAGTTACTTAATGTTCGAACAGGTAAACTTTGTAATTTTTTGCAAATATTAGCTCATTTGGAATTTGATGCCTGCAACATGTTTCAAAAAAGCTGGAAAACACAAAAAAAAGACTGAGAGAGTTGAGGAATGCTCATCAAACACTTATTTGGAACATCCCACAGGTGAACGGGCTAATTGGGAACAGGTGGGTGCCATGATTGGGTATAAAAGCAGCTTCCTGAAATGCTCAGTCATTCACAAACAAGGTTGGGGCGAGGGTCACCACTTAGTGAACAAATCGTGAGCTGATTGTCGAACAGTTTAAAAACAACATTCCTCAACGAGCTATTGCAAGAAATTTAGGGATTTCATCATCTACGGTCCGTAATATCGTCAAAAGGTTCAGAGAATCTGGAGAAATCACTGCACGCGAAGGCGACAAGGCCGAAAACCAACATTGAATGCCCGTGACCTTCGATCCCTCAGGCGGTACTGCATCAAAAACCGACATCAGTGTGTAAAGGACATCACCACATGGGCTCAGGAACACTTCAGAAAACCACTGTCAGTAACTACAGTTTCGCTACATCTGCAAGTGCAAGTTAAAACTCTACAATGCAAAGCGAAAGCCATTTATCAACAGCACCCAGAACGCCGCCGCCGGCTTGCTGGGCCCAAGCTCATCTAAGATGGACTGATGCAAAGTGGAAAAGTGTTCTGTGGTCTGACGAGTCCACATTTCAAATTGTTTTTGGAAACTGTGGGACGCCGTGTCCTCCGGACCAAAGAGGAAAAGAACCATCCGGACTGTTATAGGCGCAAAGTTCAAAAGCCAGCATCTGTGATGGTATGGGGTGTATTAGTGCCCAAGGCATGGGCAACTTACACATATGTGAAGGCACCATTAATGCTGAAAGGTACATACAGGTTTTGGAGCAACATATGTTGCCATCCAAGCAACGTCTTTTTCATGGACGCCCTGCTTATTTCAGCAAGACAATGCCAAGCCACATTCTGCACGTGTCACAACAGCATGGCTCCGTAGTAAAAGAGTGCGGGTACTAGACTGGCCTGCCTGTAGTCCAGACCTGTCTCCCATTGAAAATGTGTGGCGATTATGAAGCGTAAAATACGACAACGGAGACCCCGGACTGTTGAACAACTTAAGCTGTACATCAAGCAAGAATGGGAAAGAGTTCCACCTGAAAAGCTTCAAAAATTGGTCTCCTCAGTTCCCAAACGTTTACTGAGTGTCGTTAAAAGGAAAGGTGATGTAACACAGTGGTAAAAAGGCCCCTGTGCCAACTTTTTTGCAATGTGTTGCTGCCTTTAAATTCTAAGTTAATGATTATTTGCAAAAAAAAAAAAAGTTTCTCAGTTTGAACATTAAACATCTTGTCTTTGCAGTGTATTCAATTGAATATAAGTTGAAAAGGATTTGCAAATCATTGTATTCTGTTTTTATCTACGATTTACATAACGTGCCAACTTCACTGGTTTTGGTTTTTGTATATAAATAAAAAATGGGGAAGAAAAAATGTATACACACATACATACATACATATAAAACTACATACACATATATATTATATATACATACATATACACGCAACACCACTCGAAACATGAAGCCTGCATTTTTTATTCCTGTACATATGCCGAGCTAGGGTTTGTCAAAAAATGTCAAAAAAGGATTCCATGTTTTTAAAAAACTCTTTTCAGATCCCCGTAATGTACACCTAATTTTCTCAAGCTTTAGGTTAAACATCACCTCAGTAATCCAATGGGAAACTGAGGGCAGATCAGCCTTCTCAAAAGTATCAGGCGACGTGCCAAGAGAGTAGTAAAGGCAACAACTTAATGGCCCCCAACCGGTAGCAGCATCCCTTCAGGAATAATTCTAAACAGTGATATAAAAGGATTTGGTTCCATTTTGACCTTAAAAATTGTAGAGAGTGCATCAAAAATCGCCTTCCAGTATGCTTCTAAAGTGGGACAGAGCCAAAACATGTGAATCAATGTAGCCTCTGAAGATTTACATCTGTCACATATAGGATTTATTTGTGGGTATATCTTAGATAGCTTGGATTTTGAAAGATGTGCCCGATGTACCACTTTAAATTGAATCAGAGAATGTCCGGTGCAAATGGAAGAAGCATGCACTCTTTTTAGAATCTCATCCCAGGTTCCTTTATCAATTGTAGTTTGAAGATCTTGTTCCCATTTAGCTCTAATTGTAGATAAAGGAGGACAATCTCATTTAGAAATTAACCCAAGTATACATGAGACTGCACCTTTGTCTACTGGATTTAAGGACATGACAGTGTCAATCATTTTATCCAGAGGTTTATGAGGAAATTGTGAAATAAAACCCTTAATATAAAGTCTAATCTGTAAGTATCTAAAAAAATTGGATGTGTGGTATATTAAATTTCTTGGATAACTGTTCAAAAGAAGCAAATTTGTTTTCCATAAAAAGGTCATTACGGTTTTTCACAATTGCTAAAACACTAAACCCCATTCTCTGAACCAAATTCTCAGTGCCCTAAACTCATTTTTCGGATCAAACACTCTTTTGGCCAAAACTTAAACACTGTTCAGGTACTTAGACTCAATTTGCAAAACTCATCTGCTCTTTTTTGCAAAACCTTCAACACATTCTCAGTCACTGAACACATTTCACACTGTGATACACTTGTGTTGCAAAATTGTAAACACTGGCAGCAAAATGTGAACACAACTCCAACACAGCTGTCATCTTTTACACACAACAACTCAAAATTTAACACACATGTTTCTAATGATGTGATCAGACCAAGTGGACAGGATAAATATAGGTTACGGTGCGAGTGTTTGTAGCGGATTGGAATTTCAGAACGAGTTGGGCCGCAGAGGGATTTTTAAAAATCCCTCCGCCGCCCAACTCGTTCCGAAATTCCCCAGACGCTACAAACACGAGCACGGTAAACTATGTATTATATGTGCCATTTTTTGTATTCATTTGTGAGACAAAATAAGTTCTAATTCAACATTTCATATAGATTTATTTGGTTCGTTAAAAAAAAACAAAAAGGGAACTATTTGATGTAGTATGGGTGTACTGGTACTGTCAGCGAGACACACGCATATAATACTGAGGATTACAGCGATCACAACAGTCACTTTTACATTCGCATGTATGATGAAAAATGGCCGGATTTGTAATACCTGTCCAACAAGAATTGTCAACATAGCTAGCAAGAACAATGCAAAACAGATGTGGGACACAAAATCCATAATATCAGCATTTAATAATCTGTCACATTTGGCAATGGTCATATGCATAGCCACTGACTCTCCTTTGCTCGCTATCAGCGCGACCGCACTCATACTGCGTCATGTACTCACTTTAAAGTGAAGTTATATTAGCACTTGCCGCTGAAATTATATTTGGATCTTCCAAAATTGTCGAGAAGTCAGTGGTCGTAGTAGAACAGCGAGAATCCAAGTCATCTCGAACACAACGGAGGCCATATCTGATAGAAATGTTGACTGATAATCCGTTATAGCTCCTTCAAAAAAGCAACCGATCTGGAAAGAACTCTAAATGGGAAAACTAATCATCAGTATTATTTTGAAAATAACACTCGTTTCTACCGCCCGAGGTGCCACGGAAACGTCCGAGTTGAAAGTAGTTCCGACCATTTCAGCCCCGTATGGCACTCATGCCATATGGCGAACATTATGGCATGGGTGTACTGGTACTGTCAGCGAGACGCGCATATAATACAAGCCAGTTCAGAGTGCACAGGTGGCACATGTGCTTCCATGTACAATGGACAGAAACATACAGAAAGGCAGAGGAGTTCGTATGAGAGGTGGTGGACGAGGAGGAAGGGGACGAGGAAGAAGCCGAGGAAGACCAAGAACAATCATCACTGATGAAATTCGGGCAACTATTGTACACCATGTGCTTGTGCATGGGATGACAATGAAAGAAGCAGGACCAAGAGTCCAACCCAATCTGAGCAGATTCTTTGTGGCCAGCAAAAGAATTTTTTTTTTTTTGTTATGAAAGTGCTGAATGTAGATATCACTTTGACTACAATTTTTTTTTTTTTTTTTTTGCTAAATGCATTTACAATAAACATTTTCTGTTAACTAAATGCCCTGGATGCTGTGTCCTAAATTATTTTATGTAGTGTCAAACGAATGCTCTGTGGTGAATATTTTTACTTGCTGTGTGTATGACCTGAACGCATGATTACTGGTTTTGAGGTGATAGTTTGATTGTTATAGAACAGTCTAGGGTTTTGTGAATTTTTGTATTTGTGTTTAAGGTTTTGAGGAAAATGAGTGGAAGTTTCAAGAAATGTGTTTTAGCAATTGTGATAAACTGTAAAACATTTAAGGCCTCTCTCATGCCACATATGAAATGCCATATCATAAATTGAAGGTAGGAACAGGTGATTAAATGCCACTGGGCTGAAGAGGCATATATCTTGTAGGTTAAAATGCTGTCTGAATTGTAAATAAATTCTAAGTGAATGGCCGATTGAAATTGGACATATCCAAAGATAAGGGCATTGACATACCTATTAAAGCGGGCAGAGAAATGGAGCCACAAAGATTAGTTTCTATCATATCCCAGGTAGGGAAATTTTTAAATAAATGATAATGTACCCAGTAAGATATGCAGTGCAGATTGACTGCCCAGTAACAGAATCGAAAATTTGGAAGGGCCATACCTCCATCTTGGTTTGCTTTTTGCAGGTAAACCTTATGTAAATGTGGTTTCTTACCATTCCAAATATATGATGATATTATTGAATCCAATTTTTTTTAAATAATTACTGAGACAAAATACAGGTAAACACTGGAAAAAGTATAGGTACTTTGGGAAAACATTCATCTTAATTGCGTTAACTCTGCCCATAAGGGGAAGGGGGGACCAATGAGCCAAGTCCTGCTTTGTTTGTAATAGCAATTTAGTAAAATTTTGCTTAAATAGGATTGTAAATTTCTTTGTTACTATAACTGCAAGGTAAGTAAAACTATCCATGGTTATTTTAAAAGGTAACCTAATATTCTTAAGAGTTCAGATATCCATATTTAATGGAATCAGCTCACTTTTATGCAAGTTTAATTTGTTACCGGAGATCTCCCCAAACCGTTGTTAGTAAATCAAGGACTACAGGGATCGTTGTTTCAAAATCTTTCTCAACTTTCATGGAATTACACCACTGATCAAACAACTGTTCCTTCAACCTGCCAAATTCAACATGAGTTTGACTGGCTAACCCTTGGAAACATCTTGAGAATTCCTAAATTGTTGCCTGTAAGCCTCGGGGACCAATTCATAACCCTTCAGAATGGCAGATTTAACAAAATCATAATCAGAACACTGTTGGACAGATAACTGGTTATAAATTTTCCTAGCTTTACCAGTAAGAACACTTTGTAACATCATTGTCCAATGCTCTTTTGGCCATTTCAAATTTTCAGCAATTTTTTCAAAATGGGTTTAGTATTGGTCTACATCATTTTCTAGGAAGGGAGGAACAAGTCTGATGTGTTTAACCGCATCAAAATGATCAGAAAGTCCAAAACATTTTGTAACAGTACCTGCTTCTATTTTCTTCA
Source organism: Gymnothorax javanicus (assembly GCA_029692085.1). Lineage (NCBI taxonomy): Eukaryota > Metazoa > Chordata > Actinopteri > Anguilliformes > Muraenidae > Gymnothorax > Gymnothorax javanicus. Next base: position 96,278,907 of record CM056199.1, on the reverse strand, counting down.
TTTCCAATTCGTACTACAAGTGCATCCTTCTTTCTTCCAGTTCTCTCTCCAACCTTCTTTCTTCACGTTCTCTCTCCTTCTCCAACCTTCTTTCTTCCAGTTCTCTCTCCTTCTCCAACCTTTTTTCTTCCAGTTCTCTCTCCTTCCTTCTTTCTTCCAGTTCTTTCAGGCGTAGCTGAAATTCAAGTCTTTGCAGCTCTGTTGCAGGCACTTCCACATCTTTAATCAATTCTGTTGCTTCTTCCCCAAAGATATCTTCATCGATGAAATGTTGCACCAAAATGTTGAATATTTGTTGTTTCTTCATTGATGATTTCACATCAGATAATCCAAGGGTTGAGGCTATTTGCAGCAAGTCCTTCTTCTTTGCCAGCACGATTGATTCCTGGGTTGGAGTTTTCAAAAAACTTTCAACATCAAAAGGCATGATTGCTGGTTTTTCAAATAGTCACAAGATTTAAAATAATAATTCAGCTTTAATCTTTGGTGAATCCAATCGTTGATCCAATGAATGGTTTATTTCGGTGGAACCTCCAATTTGTTATGACTTGAAAATCACAACAAAGAAAACCAGCAATGACAACTTAAACAAATTTATTCTTCACTGATAATAAAAAAAAACTTCTACAAATAATCCACTGTTTAATCTTATAATAACACTCTAATGCCACTATGTAACTCTGTTGCCAAAACAAAAACTCTGCCTCTACTGACCAAAATCACAGCATTTATATAGACTAGCAACATTCTGGAAAGATCTACAGGATTCCTGGGTAATCCCGCCCCCTCCAGGCAGGAAGATGCCTGAAGCTTCTGGAAAGCACCAGTCTATTTCATCACAAAGAAGTGGTATTGCATCAGATCGTGTTTTTCTACAGTCATACCACCAGAGGGTGCCAAATGATGAACAAAATAAACAAATAGCTGACCAGTAAGGCAGCACAAATAGTATGTGACAAATCTCCATTTACAAATGATATACAGTGCTTTACATAAAACACTCATACATAACACCTTACACACATAAAGAAGGAGGTCGTCAGCATAAAGGGATATTTTGTGTTCCATGTTCCCTCTATTTATGCCCGGTATAGATTGATCAGCTCTTATAGCTAAAGCTAGGGGCTCAATAGCCAAAGTAAAAAGAAGAGGACTCGGGGGGCAGCCCTGGCGGGTTCCACGGTGCAATTTGAAAGGTTTTAGCGTATACGTTATTTGTCAAAACCATAGCTGAGGGGTGGCTTTAGAGTAATTTGACCCAAGTTGGCCCAAAACCGAACCTCCTCAAAGGCCTCAAAGAGGTAGTCCCATCCTACTCTGTTGAATGCCTTCTCTGCATCCATGAAGAGAAGGCATTCTGACTCAGTTTGGCAAGGAGAGTATATGATATTAAACAGGCGTTGGATATTAAAAAAGGAATGCCTTTATTTAACAAAGGCTGTCTGGTCTGGCGATATAATACTGGGCTGGACATTCTCCAAGTGGCGAGCCAATGCTTTGGCTAGTATCTTATAGTCAGTATTTAAAAGAGATATAGGTCTGTATGATCCACAATCCAGAGGATCTTTTTTTTTTTTTTTTTTGGCCAATAAGATTATACATGCCTGGTTTAGAGTATTAGGAAGGGATCCTAATTTCAATGATTCTGAATATATGGTTGCCTGGATAGGGCTTAATTGTGTAGAAAATTTTATGTAAAATTCACTAGACAGGCCATCTGGACCTGGCGCTTTTCAAGTTTGAAATGATTTAATTACTTCTGTTATTTCTTGTTATGTGATTGGTTTATCCAAAAAGGAAACCTGATCTGGTAACAAAGATGGAATATGTACACCATTAAAGAAGTCTTGTATGGAATTAAAATTGGAAAAATTATTAGAGGTATATAGTTTATTAGAATAATCCTTAAATATATTGTTTATTTCTTGTTGCTCAGCAGTAACCTTGTTATCCTGAGAAATCACGCCATTGATAATTTGTTTGGCTCTAGTGCCCCTCAGCTGTCTAGCTAGAATTTCCCCTGTTTTCTCACCATGTTCATACAAAGTACTTTTATTCCTGAGCAGTAAATTCTCAATATAATACAAGGAGGCTAAGTCATAATCTACTTTCAGTTTTAGAGGTTGTTTATATAAATTTGGCGATGGATCTTGGGCAATTCTTTGATCTAATTCAGCTATTTGTTTACAAAGTCTTGAATTTTGCACTTCAGAGTTCTTTTTCTTATTCGCCATAAAAGATATAATCTGACCTCTTAAATAAGCCTTTGTGCCTCCCAAACAGTTGAAACTGAAACATCTGTGGTCATATTAATATCTAAAAAAAAAAAAAAAAAAAAAAAAATTTGTTCTGACAAAAATTCCGCAAAATTTTCATCTGCTAATAGAAGAGCGTTGAACCTCCAATTTTTTCTAGAAGCTCTTTTTTCAGGTAAATTTAGTCTCAGTATGAGTGGTGCATGATCATATACAATTATAGCTTGATATTCACACGATTGAATAAAGGGGGTCCATTTATTATTTGTGAAAAAATAATCGATTCTGCTATATGCATGATATTCATGGGAAAAAAAGGAGTAGTACTCTCTACTATTTGGACATAGGAAATGCCATATGTCTGAGATAGCAAACTCTAAAAGGAAGGACTGTAAATAGGAGGCCGATTTTGAGGCCACACTTCTAAGTCTAACTGATGACCTATCCATCTCAGGGTCCAAACAAAAATTGAAGTCTCCACCCATAATAAGAGAATACGAATTTAAATCCAGGAGTAACTGAATAAGATGGTAAAAAAACTGAGTGTCCTCAAGAAGCATATACATTAGCCAATATGACCTTCATATTATAAAGTTGGCCCGTAACTATAATATAGCATCCATTTGGGTCAGCTAGGGAATCAAAAGGGGTAAATGAAACTTCCTTATTTATCAATATGGCAACACCTCTTGCTTTAGCTTGAAATGTGGAATGGAAATACTGCCCCACCCACCCACACCTTAAACGAAAATGATCTGATCTCGAAGGTGGGTTTCTTGAAGAAAAGCAATCTCTGCCCTCATATGTTTTAGATGCAATAAGGCTTTTTTCCTCATAAGTGGATGATTCAAGCCTTTGACATTCCAGCTGATAAATGTAAGATCACTGTTCATACTGCTTCTGTGTTTCATAAAAATAGAAACATATTACACAAAAAATACATTTTGAACCAAATAATCAAGTAAACACGGTAAACCACTTGGCTTTGAGTGACAGCAAAACAAAAAAACCCTTTCCCAACCCCTAAGGTGACATCAGCTGTTAGAACTAACAACACACCTTCCCTAACTACGCTAAATATTTCCAATTTATGGCTCTTATCCTAGTCTAAACCTCTATTCCCCCACATTGTTGGTACATAATATTACCCATCTTGTAAATAAGAAAATTACCTATAAGTATAGTTGAATATGAATAAAAAAAAAAAAAACTAACAGCATTAGGACCTAAAGGAGCTGCGTCACGATCACATGCCTAGAACACAAACTTGGTTCTCATCGCTGCTGGCCGCTAATGGGGATTTTCCCTATATGAAGTTAAAAAAAAAGGGCACACCAACCAAGCCGGAAGCATGCAGCATATATAGTGAAAGACGTGAAGGCAGCTACCAGCGACCAAATTTCGAGTGTCAAATTAAAGTAACGGATAAACGCAAATCTCCTTAAAAGTTTGATTGCTAAGTTATTAGCTTCTTAGCTCACTTAACTGAGATAACATCAAACAATCAGCCGAATTGCTAACTAACGTGTTATAGCAGCTATGCAACTAAGTCAGCTGCAGAGATATATACAGGGACCTATTTCATAGGCAGCATCCTTAAGAAAATCAGCCAGCCGGTGTGCTAAATATTTTCTCAATTCTTTTAAAGAAAACCATTAAAAATAACCATCAAACAACAATCCAAGTGCCTAGCAAATGTAATCTACCAAGTGCATGCAGCAAACACGACACAGCCCCCCAAGACAGCAATAGCAGTGTAATACATAGTGCTCCAAAGCTTAACCAGTCTACAACTCTTGTCCTGAACAAGAAACATAAAGTCTTTAAGCACAGCTTTTTATAGCCAAACATGAGCTTTTGGGCTGCGTTTGAAAAGTCAAAAAATAAAGGCCAATCCACTAATTGCGAACCAATTTTCTTTCACCTTTGTGGAAAACGTCATAAGGTAAGGGAAAGGTGTAAATGCTAAATGGACTGCATTTTAAATAGCGCTTTTCTAGTCAGATGACACATTACCTCTCATTTACCCTGATGGCTGAGGCTGCCATGCAAGGCGCCAACCTGCACATCAGGAGCAGTGCAGGGTTTAGTGTCTTGCTCAAGGACACTTCAACATGTTCTCTGGGAATTCTTAACGGCTTAGAAAGACAACCACGCTGTGAAGAGAATCTGAATGCACTTACACTTAGCAGCGTGATCATGTGTCCCCTGACCGTCTTATACATTTCTTTTCGAGATTGGCTGGATGAATGGTCGTCATTTTAAGTATTGCTGTAAAAGTATTGTTTGGGGTCAGGGGTGCCAGTAATTTTGGAGCCCACATTAGAATCTACACTAATGTAGGATTGATTATATTTGTTGGTGATCTGGAAAATATTCTTGTGGGTCCAGAACCAATAATACTGCCATATGGCGTGGTGGAGGTACACACTCGACCAAGTGCCCTTCTAATTAAAGGATGGTTTTTTTTTTTTTTTTTTTTTCAGAACAAATTCCATCAAAGAGCTACTAAAAAAGCCTTGGCTGACCCATATACAATGACCTAAATCACTCACATTGCCCTCATGCTTATAGTCTGTTTTCCATTTTCTCTACTCTTCACCCTCATAAATGAGCTTGGCCTTGTAAACACAGTGATTGCAGCCTGGCCTTGTTATCATAGAGAGATTGTAGCCTGCATAACCATGAGTATCATCACTGCAAGAGACAAGACGGGATGGCAATGCTGAAATTAGCTAATGAATTATGTTTAATTCAGGGATCTAATGTCCTTAAGGGAGGTAGTGTCCTCTGTTTTTCAAGTAAATAGTCACGTATGGGGTAAAAAAATACACCCATTGTTTTGAACGCATAAACCGGATGCATATTTAACCCTTGTGTTAGATTCATTTTTACGAACCTCATGTACTGTTCAGGTCAATCTGATCCGGGACATTTTTTGGGATTTTAAAAGCAATACAGAAATAAAATGAAAGCACCAGAGGTGCTGATGCCTCGGTGTGTATTGCTTAGCCACTACTGATGTACAATAGTTGTACAGTAACATAAAAGCAAGCTTGAATACATAAACAGTCAATAGAGTGCGGTCCTTGTGCCAAAATCATGTGGGTGTGGCTTAACATTATGTACACAAAACGTGTATACTGAAACATGAAGTGCTACAAAAAATCAAAATTCTGGCACATTTAAAATCAAGAGAACAGTGTTTGTCACTCGTTGGCATTGTTACTTTAGCTTGGATGCACACGCTGTCGCAGTTATGATGGTAACAGACAGACAAACAAACAAATACACAGACTGAGTACCGTATGCTCGCTGTGCGCATGCGCACACCGAGGCATAAATATCTATAAAAATACTTAACATGTATTGTCTTTATCTCAATTCCTAAAAATATAGATAACATATGTAATGAATATTTGGTATTAATCTCTGATTTATCACATTTAACAATGGACAAATCAGGTGTTTTGGTGATCGTGAATTTATTTTTCATCTAAAAAATCCACTATAATAAAGACTGGCATAACTGAAGGTGGCATAAATAATGCTTATCTATGAAAAAATGAAATGAAACATTGTTTCAATGTTTTTTTTTTTAAATTAGAACTGATATTGTCTCCTCTCTATGTACAATGTCACCAGTGCCTTGCTGAGCTCCACTACAAAAAGCCGTCCTTTTTGGAGCTTCCTTTGGTTAAAGTCTGGGTTGATTGCCATCCAGATTGCAAACGCATTATAGGCTGACACGTTCAGAATATTGTAAAAGATCAGGAGTGGCCACCGTAAAGTTCTTCTTTGACAGCTGTACCAGGCCGACAGTTGTCTACCCCTCCTTTTGTGGCGTTATAATCAAGTATGACCTCTGGCTTACGGTCCTCCTGGTCACTGATCCTTCCATTCCTATGTAGAGTGCTCATGAGCACCACATTTTTGCCCTTTTTGGGTATGTAGGATAGCAGGGCAGTGTTGGCCATAAACAGAAAGTTGGAGGAACCCAGCTGGCATTTTAACGTTTTTTCACTGTTGAATCAACGTCATGGATCATAGTTGAATCACCGTTGAATTATGTTTTGATTTTGAAAGATGAATCAACTTTGATTTCGTGACGTTTTTTCAACGTTGGGCATGAGTATCATACACAACCTCCACTTTTTTGGGTTTTTTTGGCCAGAACAATTTTAAAAGGGGGCACAAATATTTTTGGGGGGGTTTTATGAGTGAGAAGGGGGTTTAGAATGATGGGGGGAAATTTTTAAAAGGAAGGGGTAGATGTGCCTGCGAGGAAAAAAAATTTTTGCGGTAATTCCAGTTTCCACCACCGTGCTCTTCCCTCGTGACATTCACTCTTTGTACGATCTCTCCAATTTCTTCTGACCTTCTTTCTTTATGTTTTCTTCCCCCTCCCCCTCCATCAATGAGGCTGTGAACAAAGGTTTACATGTTAAGTTAGACATTAGATTAGTGTCTGCAGTGGGATTCAAACCTGGGAACCTGTAGACAAAGCAGTTTCAAACACACCATACACTGTGGTTTTAACCACTAGACCAATTGAATTTGTTGCCAGCGCAGCGCATCAGTTTCCATTCATTGCTGAAGGGTGAAAGACAAGCAAAGGTATAATTATAAAAGAAATAATATATTCATTTATTTTTCTTTCTTTTATTTATTGTTGTCAATGAGGCGACATCATGTGAATATCCATTTTGATGTGTTTCAAGCTGGTGAGTTGGCTGATCCATTGACCCTGGGTAGAATAATTTGAACAGAACAAACCATTATTTGTGGCTGAGTTGGGTTAAGGTTACGGTTAGGCACAGGGATAGGGATAGCATTCCTTATGAGTTGGGTTAAGGTTAGGTCAACAGTGTCACGGCTGCCACCTTTATAAGCTTGCCGCATGTATAGACACTCTAGAAATTAAAGTGTAAATTCTCTTAACTGGATGTGCGCTCGACGTTTTTCCACACCCGAATATTTCACTTGGTATCTAAACATTAAGGTAAGCCGAAAAAGTTGAGTTTTTTTTTTATTTTGCTGGAGGTTGTGTGTGGTGTTCTTACCCAACAACGTTGTTTCAATGTTGTTTCAACGTTGAAACAAATCTTGTTCAAATTTCAGTGTTGATTTGAGATCTTTTTTTAACCTTTTTACAACCCTCAGAGTTAAACGTTGTTTCAATAGCGTTTCAACGTTGAAACGACAACTGACATAATTCAACCATATTTCAACGTTGAAGGTCGGTCGTGTGCCGGCTGGGTTACAACCATCAGAGTTAAACTTTGTTTCAATAACGCTTCAACGTTGAAACGACAACTGACATAATTTCAACCATATTTCAACGTTGAAGGTCGGTCGTGTGCTGGCTGGGAATGGACTGGCCTGTTCTTCACTGGTAGTAGCTGAGGTGGGAGCTCTGTCTTGTTTTTTCTAATTTTTCCAATCATTGTCAACATTCTTCTGAGAAGTTCCTGTCCCAGGCATGGGTGTATTATAAGAACTGGATACTGAAACAAAAATTGCCGCCCATTCATTTCAATGGAAATTGCTCAGTGGCGCAGCACGCCGACATGAGGCCTTATTTCCGGAGTCAGGCGGACATGCGCTGTGTGACTTTTTGTTCACACATGCGTAGTGTGGGGCTCATGAACGCGCTGACGCCTGATGTATCTATGACAACAGTCCGAGCCTGAAGCACTCCCACACAGGACGCATGTTCACGACCAATATTCTCTGGAAATGTAGCTAACTATATCCACTGCGAAACCCATGCAACAGCTCTGTACCAAACGGGCAAACATAGCACTCGGCTGAAATATAGTTTGGAATAACAATTTATATACCTAATAGGGATATAAAATGTTGATGAACTATTTTTATTTAACAGGGAAATAAAATTATTCACTATCGCAAACAATGTCAGCAAAACAGTTGACTTGCTACTGTATAAGATGACAGTTCAATCTCATTTTCCACACAGTTCAAAGCAAAATGTATTTGTAGAGAGTGAAACGTTTCGAGCTTGTTAGCTTGCAGCCTCCTCTATTCTTACTGGATTCAAGACGATAATCCAACCGCACAGAGCACTGCCCGTGCTTCATGAGTTGATAAGTTTTATAGTAGATGACGTTGATCAAAGTATTTAGCCGATTCTGACAAGCGAAATTACTTTTAGTGTATGAATGCTCAAAGCTCATTAAATCCATCCTTTCTTTATACCTGGAACTGGAGCCTATCCCAGCTGACTCGCACGGTGCACACACCATTCACTAGAATTTAATTTTAATATTTAATATCGTGAATGCATATGCTGCGCATACTCTGGCAACCTGGTTTGTCATCCGTGACATAGCTACTGCCGTTATATGCTATTACCACGTTTATCAGCACTAGAAATTAAACTCTAAATTTTCTTGACTAAATTCACGCTTGCGTTTTTTACAACCCGAATGTTTCTCTGGGTACTCAAACATCAAGGTAAGCCGAAAAGGTGCTGACTTTATTCGATATTAGTGAAATTTGAATACGGAATTATTTCCCTTCCCCTTATACAGGATTAGCAAATTCTTAAGTCCTCACATGATCAACAGCCCAGTTATAAAATATACATAAAGTCAATCTTCCTTTCGTTCTGATCAGTTTCTTTCTTCTGGGACCCTCATATTTTCTCTGCGCAGATGGAGTTCAGCCGCATCAGCGAATCTCCGCAGCATCACTCCCATACACTGATGCCGCTCACGCACAGTGTGTCGTTTACATCACAGGCTGAACAACAAATACTGTATGTTTATGCAGTGCTGTCATGCAAGTTCAGTGCATGCATAAAATAACAGAAACTTCATGTTTTGTATCTTATCTTAAAAGTTACTGAAAAGTCACGACATTGGGTATGCACATCTCTATTGTTTTAATAAGTAAGAATTACCAAGCGATGGAAAATAAATGATTAGCTGTGCAGTTTTTGGGCTGAATTCATACCATGCTGAAAGTGCACATATGAACGTAGTCAATGCTACTTAGCCAGCATATAATACATGAAGCAGCAAAACACAGTACCGTGAATTGGTGTAAGATATTCAAAGTAATGGAAATAAACAACTCAGCTTAGGTGCATCTTGAACATTTTAATACGAAAAAGCAAAGCAAGTGTTAGCTACATGCACGATTATAGGATGTCACCTTCAATAATTCCCGAATACACGCCTAAGTTAACCAACAGCCTTTGCTACCTCACTGTTTATTCTGTAACGTTACATAAAAGATAGGTGAACCAGTCGAGTCGCTACATAACAAAGCCATTCATCAAATACAATTAATGAAAACGTTGGTGTCATTACACCTGCTCCCTTTACCGACTTGGTAATAACGTAAGCCGACAGCACGGCATCTCCTGACCAGTGCTATAAGCAAAGAACCGCAGCTACTGCACTGCTTACGAGAACGCGCTTAGAGACAACGTCCCCTTGGTGTTTACGTAGCCTGAATTAAAATAAAAAAATTTTCGTTGCCATGGAAAAAGGCACCAATGATTTAAAAGAGAAAAATCAACAGATAATATATTGATCATTTGCGGTAGTCAAAAAAAAAATATTCACAGATTTATCAGTGTCTTTTTCTATTGTTCCCTATGGAAAAATTTCTTTTTGCCCCCCCCCCATGGCATCACGTGACTTGCAATATCAGCTTGACCGCTAAGCCCTGGTCGGCATGTGTTTTAGCCCTGGTTCAGTATCCAGTTCTTATAATACATCCATGGTCCCAGGTTGTAGGAGGCAAAGAAATTCTCAAAGGTGATGTTGTGGCCACTGAGGCCCTGTGTCATATCCAGCACCAACCATGTCCCCTGGTTTTTTTCAGGGGCTTCTCCCTCTGGCTTCCCTGTATAAATTATTATGCATTATTTATCTGTTTTGCCCCTCCCCCAATGTGCAGGCATGAGGGGTACAGTGTGAGAAAATTTTAAATGTTGTAACATAGTTAAGGTTCCCACACTACAGAAGGTGAAGAATGTGGGAAAATAGGTGCAGACGGCCTCACGGTGTTGGGATTGTCACTATTTGCAGGTGTGTGAGTGTGTACGTCTCTCTCTCTCTCTCTCTCTCTCTCTCTCTCTCTCTCTACCTATGTATACAAAGGGATGGAGGGATCAGTGGCTGGGATGAGCGTAAGCCAGAGGTCATACTTGACTATCTCTCATCTCCAATGAGAGAGCCTCCCGCTCAGCTGCTAACATAAGAAGCTTTCACATATTGCTGATGGTCATCAGGTTTGATGACCGGGCATCAAGACCTGCTAGATATTTGGAGCCCCTGTGTGTGTGAGTGAGTGAGTGAGAGAGAGAGAGAGAGAGAGAGAGAGAGAGAGATGTTCTTCAAAGAAACTGAGCCAAAAAAAATTTCAGGTTAAAAAAATGTATCCATGTATCATTTTTCTTTTTGTAAAAACTTGAAATGGGTCAATTTGACCTGAACAGAACACAAGGGTTAAACAAATCCACAAAAAAACAGCAGACCCTGGCTGGCTCTCCCAGGCTGCAGCTTGAGATCTTGGTTTAATAGGAAATGCCCAATATAAAGCTGGAGTGTCAAACTCTTGTTCTGGACATTGACAATGACAGCAGTTATTTGTGGTTTTAATGGTCTCCTGCCAGTTGAAGGACTGAGAACCATATAACGTCAGATACATCATTAATGGCACCCCAAATAAAAATTCAGAAAAAAGGCAACATACTGTAATAAAAATGCTACCAAACACCATGGCTAATAAAGCATATCAAGCTTAAAGGTAGCCAATCTGTTCCTTAAAAAAAAAAAAAAATATATATATATATATATATATATAATTTAATAGATATGACCAAAACAAACGGAAATAAATAAATGTTTTCTCCGAGAACGCTTGCAATCCCTCGAATATTGAATGTGAAAATAGTTTTTGCGACCCGCAAAAACTCCCTGTGCCATTTGAAATACCTCATTAGTATTCATGAGGATGCAAAAATAATGTCACGCAAAAGCGGATGTGCGCGGTGGACACAGAAATGAAGAGAAGTTGGCCAACAACAAAATGCCGCAGCCAAAGAAGTATCTGACTGATTCGGGCCGTAAAAGTGCTAGAAAAGGCCAGGAAGAAGATCGATTGAAGACCAGGATAAATATAAAAGGCCAAATTGCTGGCAAACTTTTTAAGCCAGGTTTGGAGATATTTCTAGAGATGGCAATTTCGAACCTTTGAAACAGTTTTGAAACCTCTGAAACGGCCACTGTTATTTCAGTTGTGCACAGCCTAGTGGCAAAAACTTTTACTGCAGCTATTAAAACAAACAAGCATTCAAACTCTCCCGGGGGCGAATTTACAAAACGCAGGATGGTAGGGGAAGGTGCCGCCTTTCTTGCCTCTGATTGGCAAAAAGGCTCTTCTCCGATTGGCTACTTGATCTGGCAGTTAGCTCACGTGCAGGGCAGGCTGCCCAGAGCCATAGAGACAGAGTTACGATGACTCCATTGACTTCAATGGGCCACTGCAATGGCAGATCATGGAGGCGTCCAATAGTTCCAAACGAAGCTTCCTGGGAAACCGTATCGCTGTGGAGAAGTCGTGTGTCTCGCATCTTCTAGGTGATTATTTAAGGGTAAGAAGAAGCAGGTCAATGTATTATGATAACCATTTCTATAAGCATATTTTAACCGAACTAACGGTGTGATTTAAAACATTATAGCTTGTCACTTTTGAGCAGATTTTAAGATACAACGCAATTAGCGAAGATTGACACGGCTATGTCCGTCTTTGCTTACTGTGCTTAACGCCTGTGAACGAAACGTTGCACTGAGCGATAATTAAACATTAACAGCATATCTCTGTGATGTGTGAATTGACGTTATATGGTTCACTTAAAGATTTAAATAATGCTAAATAGCTAATGTAACATTATAGGCCTAATAACTAAAAGGAAATGGCTATATCTACGGCGCCGTACACGGTGATTCGGGGCTATATTTACGGCGCGCTTGCGCACTGACGTTTCCTCGCTTATGTTGCCAGCTTCCAAGCTCAGCACGCTTATCTGCGGTCTACGGCGGAGTGTTTGTTTTTAATACAAACTCTCAGACCGCTTTCGAACAAGGTACGATTGTTTGGTACTGTACCACAGTGCGATTGGGTAATATGTTTTGGGGGATTTTATTATTGAGAAGGGGCTTTAGAATATTAATATCACGAATGCATGCAGCTCGTGCCCCAGCAACCCGGTGTGTCATCAGTAACATGGATTACCACGTATAGCAGCACAAGAAATTAAACTCGAAATTTTCTTGACTGAACTTCAGTGGCTAAATCATCAAAATTGCTCCCTACAACTGTCAAACTTGAGTCCGTCATCTTGGATTTGCCCGGAGACGCCGCCTCCGCGCATGCCCACTCCGACTTGCTGTAAATATAGCCCCGAATCACCGTTCACGGCGCCGTAAATATAGCCACTGCCTAACTAAAACGTAGATGCTATGCTGACCATATGAATCGTCAACATTAGTTATCTTAGCATGAATGTTCGTGGTTATTCAAGTAATTTTAACTACTAATAATGATCGATCAACATCAGTCTCTTTTGGCATGAACGACAGCTTATCACGATATTCTCCAAAGTTACCATGAGGTGTAATGTTGTAAATGCTGCGTTCAAACCAGCTTGTGAAAAAGGGGATTCTCATAACACAAGCGGTGACTTGCGTTCAAGTCACCTCACAACCCGTGATCACAAGCTGTGAACTGGTGATTCATTTAGTGCAGGGGTGTCCAATCTTATCCAGAGAGGGCCGGTGTGGGTGCTGGTTTTTGTTAGAGCCCAACACTAACACACCTGATTCTACCCACCAAGGTCCTAATAGAAACCCCAAATTAGTTAATTAGTGGAATCAGGTGCAGTAGCACTGCTGGCTAGCACAAAAACCTGCACCCACACTGGCCCTTTCTGGATAAGATTGATCCACTAAATCAGGGGTGTCCAATCTTCACCACTCGTGTGCCAAATGGTGGCAGACCAACAGATTATGCTACAGACCAACAAATCATGCGAGGTAAAATGGAAAAGGTTTTTATTTTCATGTTTGCTTTATCAAGAATGAGAATAGCACATCATTTACATTAGCATGACATCTATTGGCACTGAGCAGTTAACCACACACTGTAAACGCAGGAACAACAAGGTAAACTTAAAAGCTGAATATTCTGACAACTGTAATTGTGTGACTAAACTGTTAGTTACCATTTAAATGGCTAATTATGCCTTAGTGAGGTTGGTTCTGGGTGTTGGAGAAGGAGTGCAGCGTGGCACTGAGTGAGAGATAGCTGTGAGATACATATACTATTCAAAAAAAGTAGGGGATATTTTATTTTGAGATCAAAATTTTCACATATACAAAGGGATACGAAACCATGTTGTATAGTTCCTTACTGAGGAAGCATTTGAAAAAGAAATTCATCACCCAAACACATCAATGACACTCTCACGATCTGCACGGGATGCTATTGATGATCAAGGGTTGTGCCACAAATTTGCATGACCCTGAATTGGAAGGTTAGAGCCACTGTAAAGGAAGATTTTGAAGAGAAAGCATCAGATTATCAGTGGTTGAAGTTGTTAATTAAACAGAGACCATGCGCCGTCTAACACAGGAGGAGAGGTTACGTGCCCTTGGCATGCTACAGGTTGGCACAAGACAGGTCGTTGTGGCAAGGGCAATGAATGTTTCCCAGTCTGTCATCAGCAGATTATGGTCCAGACATCGTGCTACAGGGTCTCTTCAGGATAGACCACGATCCGGTCGACCAAGGGTAACAACTCAGGCTCAGGACAGATTCATCCGCACTATTGTCTTGAGAAATCGTATGGTAACAGCAAATCAGATAAGGTCTCAACTTCAAAGGGATACTGGCTTGGTAGTGAGTGGCCAGACCATCAGGAATCGTCTGCACAGATTTCACTTACACGCCCGACGCGTCCTCGTGTCATTCCCTGTTTGAGGGATCGTCACATTAGGGCCAGACTCCAATGGTGTCGCCATCATCAACGCTGGGATAATCGCCGATGGAACAACGTAATGTTCTCAGATGAGTCGAGGTTCACTGTGGACTTCCTTGACAGAAAAAGGAGGGTTTGGCGCCGACGTTAACTTTAACGTTTCCATGACGTTAACTCGTCATTAGACATGATCCGTATGGGGGGTGGATCTGTAATGGTGTGGGGAGGCATCACTGCTGCCGGCAGAACAGACTTGCATGTTGTTGCTGGACGTGTCACAGGGCAGTACTACGGGACAACATCTTGGCACCCCATGTTGTGCCGTTTGCACATCGTTATGGCCGCCGTTTCATTTTCCAAGATGACAATGCCAGATGTCATAGGGCCAGGATCGTTACAGATGACCTCCAGCAGCAGAATATCACCACATTACCATGGCCAGCACTCAGTCCGGACCTTTCCCCCATCGAGCATGTCTGGGACATGCTTGGACAGCGGCTACGCCAACGTCAACAACCTCCTGCCAATGTCCAAGAACTTGCTGCAGCATTGCAACAGGAATTGAATAACGTTCCCCAAAATGACCTGGTAACGACGCCTCGTTAGGAGTATGCCACGCCGAAAGCTTGTCTAGCCAACCGAGGGGGTTTTACCGCTACTGACTCTGTTTCACCATGGTGGTAATTTGCTGTGTGACCCAAGCCCCTTATTCTGGAGAATCTGTCCTTTACTGACTGTACACAGGGTTTCGAATAAATTGACAAATGTTTCCTTAATGTTTTTATGTCATTTGTTTCCTTCCTGACCTCATGATCTGCATTTCATGGTACTTGTAAATCCAATATCCCCTACTTTTTTTGAATAGTATATTAGAATCTCCTCCTATCTGAAAATGTGTTTAGAGCATTGTACACTCTGAGAATGTGAAGTACCATTGGTAACATCCCATACTAGTGAAAATTATGGCACCTATATAATTTGGTTTTCCATCGATCTTGTTCTTTTTTAGGCCCTTTAAAAGGATTCCCATGTTTCCTGGAACACCCTGAAGACCTGGAGATTTTATAGCCTGTTGGACCCATACTTTGTTTCATTGTCCCATGTCATCCCTTTTGTTGTTTTCCCGCCCTGTGCCTTAATCTGTTCTATTCAAAATATTTTTCCAATTCTCTGTCCTTAATATTTATTTTCTTCTGGAGAGCTGCGTTTTAATAATTTCTAAATATTATTTCTCTAAAGATTTATATCAAGGGATTGGATCGCAATGGTTATATGTCCATTTTAGAGGTTTTGAGAAAAATTGATGTTTTGGTTTCCAAGTGTTCTGTTAAATCAGGTATTTTATATCATTTTTTTTTCAAAGTCACTCTTTTGCTGCTTGGTTCAGAAGTATATTGAACACCTAGGTTTTCATAGGAGAGTAACCGCAACATCATGGTCAAAATTGCCAAAAATGGACATGTCACCTTAGTGCTCCAACAATTCTAGCACATGATGTGACATAACACAATGGTGATTGGTTGAAGATAAGTTCGTTTGCAATGGAAGACAAACTATTCTGTATTAAAATTAATGCTTATTCATCAAAATGTCAATGTTTAATTCATTTAAGCAGATTTTGTTGGACATATCACAGAATGAAAATGTGAATTCTGATTAAAATGAAAGCAGCTGGACATATAGTTATTGTGCTCCAAGGATTAGCTGATAGAAAGCTGTGACAGGGGGTAAAAATATCAAAACCACAAAATTTGGAAAAAATAACCATTGTACTCCAAACCCTCGATATGGTCTCCTGGAGCGTCAAATATTGTGATCAAAGTAATATCGTAAATTTGTTTCCAATAGTATCATTTGACTATCCATCAATGTAAGATGCATATATTGTGTACATAAACACGATACTGGCCATGCTTTTCTGCTGTGTTGTACATACCAAGTTAAAAATACGACCCTCAAATTTAACCCACTTTCCCTACGTCAGAGATCGAGAGTGTAGCACGTGAATGTATTTTGTTACTGAGTTACTGAATTAAATGCATAATTTAGTCATAATTGATTCAACTAATCCTAAAGAATATTGTACTTGTGTTAAAAATGGCCTGTATGTGTTATGTTATCATCGAAAGGTTTTTTTTAAATTTTCAAAAAGTCAACATGGATGAACAAGATTTCCCTCCAACTACAGAACTCTTAGTATGGACTGTCTATGCATATTCTCATTCATCCAGGTCATAGGCAGGCTAGCCAGTCTAGCCTAGTGAACAGCATGAACTGATGAAGCCATTTGTAGAGGGGGCGAAATGTCTTCTAAGACATAACTAAGCGTAGTTGACCTGATTCAGTTTGCTTGGGATACTTGGTCGGACTCATTCAGTGACTGCCATCTGACTGTGATTATGAATTAATGCATTTGTTTTACTGTATTAGTAGTTATCCCTAGTACTAGCAGTAGAAATCCACAATTCTTGATTTCAATTTTAAGACCACAGAGGAAAAAATATCCCATCAACTTTATTATATTGGTTATCATGGCCAGGTAAGATAGGAGTTGTTCTTGCTCCTAGTATTTATTTCTTTTCATGGTAGCTCTCAAAGGCAAATTTTAAAGAAGGGAAAGGTTGGAGAACCCCTGCATTAGATGGCTTTTTTAGTGTACCTATTATGATCTCACTGATTTTCATCCTTACAAAGGATAAATTTTGATTTTCCTAATACTGAAAGTTGCAGTATCTTACAATTGCTATTGTGTATGGTCAGCAGAGTGATCATTTCTAATATTGTATGCTAATCAAGACAGGTTATGAAATGGCTTTAAATTCACTTGGCTACAACAGTCATTGTCCTTAAAAATATATGAACGTGTTTTTAACTTAGGAAGATCCACGGAAACCTTTTCACTCCTCGTCCTGTTCTTGAGGTCAAACAGAGTGTGATGAGATTACTCGTGAAAAGTCTAGAATTAAATATATTAGAGATGGTAAGCTATAAACAGGGGAAATCAGTACAGCATGAAGCAGTGATCTGCTAATCAAGAGGCACAGGTTCCGCAACAGCCGCAAAGATGACTACACCGCCTTCGTGTGCTTACACAGATACTATTGAGGAGATATTGAGGAGACCAGTTTTTTCTTGAGTTTAGCCATTGGAATTTGATCCCACTCTTGTTTAATACAGGCTTCCAGCTGCTGGAGAGTTTTGGGTCTCCTTTGACAGACTTTTCAATTAATTATGCACCAAATGTTCTCAATCGGTGGAAGATCAGGACTACAGGCAGGCCAGTTCAGCACATGGACTCCTACTACGAAGCCATGCTGTTGTAATAGCTGCAGTATGTGGTTTTGCACTGTCCTGCTGAAATGCACAAGGCCTTCCTTGGAATAGATGTCATCTGGAGGGGAGCATATGTTTCTCTAAAACCTTTATATACCTTTCATCATTCATGGTGCTTTTTAAAACATGCAAGTGTCCCACACCATATGCACTAATGCATCCCCATACCATCAGAGATGCTGGCTTTTGAACTGAACGCTGAGGGGTGGTCTTCCTCCTCTTTAGCCCGGAGGACACGACGCTCATGATTTCCAACAAGAATGTCAAATTTGGACTCGTCTGACTACAGGACATTTTGCCACTTTGCTAAAGTCCATTTTAAATGAGCCTTGGCCCACAGAACACGGCGGCGCTTCTGGATCATGCTCAACAATGGCTTCCTTTTTGCATGATAGAGTTTTAGGTGGCATCTGTGGATGGCACGGTGGACTGTGTTTACAGACAGTAGTTTCTTTAAGTATTCTTGCGCCCATTTAGTAATGTCAAAGACAGAATCATGCTGGTGAGTGATGCAGTGGCGTCTGAGGGCCCGAAGATCACGGGCATCCAGTAAAGGTCTTCGGCCTTGTCCCTTACGCACTGAGATTTTTCCAGTTTCTCTGAATCTTTTGATGATGTTATGCACTGTCGATGATGAGACCTTCAAAGTCTTTGCAATTTGATGTTGAGGAACATTGTTTTTAAAGTATTCCACAATTTTTTTTTACACAAGCCTTCACAGGTTGGAGAGCCTCTGCTATACTTCTGAGAGACTCAGCCTCTCGAAGACATCCCTTTTATAGCCAGTCATGTTACACACCTGATGCCAGTTAATGTAACTACTTGCTAAATGTTCATTCAGCTGATTCTCTTACATATTAATTGCGTTTTCAGCCCTTTTTTTGCCTGTGTCCCAACTTTTTTGAGACCTGTTGCAGCCAGAAAATTTGAAATGAGCTCATTTTGTGGATAAAAATGTAAAATGTCTCAGTTTCAACATTTGAAATGTTATCTATGTTCTATTAACATTGGCTCATGTGATCTGAAAGTCATTGCATTTTGATTTTATTCACAATTTACACTTCGTCCCAACTATTTCGGAATTGGGGTTATATTAGAAAAACATACTGAGAAACCTACTGCTGCAACAGAAATTATAGCACGGTCCTAACACTGAGCACCAGAGACACGTCTATACATATGTGTAATTGTGTATGTATTGGGATATTTTCCCCTCCGAATTGGGAACAGGACATATGGGGCGTGATAACTCATTGCAGTTTGTGATTTTAATTAAATTTTTTCAGAACATGAACCATCAAACCATCAGGTTGTGTTCTTTTCCCTCCTCTTGGATGGATGAGTCATGAACAATGATTTAATCACAAAAATATGATTTTATCACAAATTTAATCGCTAAAGGCCATAGGTGATCTTGGAATGCATTAAATGAAATCACTGAACACTGCAATCTACAAACATACTGTATAGCCTACACAAGGACCCACTAGAAATCACACAGATGTGATCGCCAAAGAAGGCTATAACATCTGTGCTCCTCCATCACATTAGGAACCATTAGAGACCACTACACCCTGCAGTGACCACTAGACCACTGTATAGTGACCATTAGACTGGTATAGAAACGCCTGTAGGAACCACTGAGACTTCTGTAGGAACCATTAGACTCCTGTGGGAACCATTAAGACTCCTGTAGGAACCATTAGTAGGGACCAGTTAAAGTCCTGTAGATTTGTGTAGGAGATAATAGAATCCCATTAGAAAAACAAACCGAACCATTAGGAAAACATAAGTAGCCATTAGAAACCATTAGAAACCATTACAATCCACCACGAACAATTAGAAACCAATAGAATATGCCTAATGGTTTCTCTGACGTTTTTTCAGCAGAGATAGCATACCCATGAGCCCAAGCTGCCCCATTACTTGGTAATAGTAAGCGTGACACTCCTTTAGCTTGTAGCTTCCATCTGTCTGTTTGGAAAGGTATGGACACTCTGTGATGCTATCCTTGGATGGACACTTAATTTCTAAAAGCCCGTATTTTGGGCTTTCACTCTCTCCTCTCTCTATGACCTTACGGTCAGGTGACGTTCCAAGGTGTGGGGCATGGGGGTTTACAACAAAACCACAAGGATACATTAGATTACCAGTGAGTTTGGTGTACTGTGTTGCTGCAATGGGTTCTAGTTCCACACCTCTTTTCATCGCCTTCGTCTGCACTGTTTTGACACTCTTAAGGCTCACAGCAAGACTTTTGTGATCAGCTCTCCTTGAGCAGATTGTTTTGAAGGAGGTAGATGTCATTCGGTCAGACCTTGCATGAAACTACGGTTTGTTTGTGTTCTGTTCTCTTGTTTGCTTTTCTAGCGCTATCGAATCAGGCAAGGAAATGCTTAGTTGTGTGTAGCTATGCATGGCATCTTCATCCAGAACTGTGCAGAAGTTTGCAGGTTGGGATGGCAGAGGTAAGTTAGGGAAGTCGTCCGGTTGGCTGACAGGTGCTCCAGGGTGAACAAACGGCACTTCAATGTTGCCAACAAGTGGCAGCTGTAAAAAGAGAAGGATAAATGTTTTACATGTTAATGATTGTAATTTTTTTTTTTTAATCTTTCCAGAGAATCTTGAGCAACCCCCACTTCCTGAACTCCAGGTGAAGAAGCAGAAGGTGGAGAAGGTGAAGAATAAATTAGAAGAAGAGAATGGCAACCTGAAACTGAAATTGGCTTTGAAAGAAACAGAGATAGAATGGCTGAAAGCACATATTAGCACACTTGAAAAGAAAACTCTCACACCTGAACTCATTGAAAGCAATGAAATCCCCAAAATGTTTGAATATAATACTGGTTTCACATATGACCGATTCAACCAACTGTGTACAATATTTGGCATCCCAAATGATCCACACAACACCCAAATAAATGTCCCATTAAACTACAAGCGTACAGATTGGCAAGTTGATGAGATGCCCCTCTGTAGTCAGTTGCTCTTTGTTTTAATGAAACTGCGCAACAATGAAGACCTGAAAAACCTTGCCTTTAGATTCAACATAAGCATTCAAAATGCAAGTAACAAGTTCAAATCCTGGATTCATTAAATGTTTGATGTATTGGGTGAATTACTAATTTGGCCTCACAGAGATGTTATTGCCCAGAACATGCCAGAAACCTATAAAGCAGACTACCCATCCACATTTGCAATATTAGATTGCACAGAGCTTCGAGTGGAAAGGCCAACCTCACTAGTGTTGCAAAGCCAGAGCTTTTCAAATTACAAAAGCACCAACACCCTCAAATCTCTTGTTGCTTGTGACCCCTGTGGCGCAGTGATTTTTTCATGAGCGCTTTTTACAGGCTCCATGTCTGACAAGGAGATAGTCAAACAGTGTGGCATCATTCCACTACTAGAGAAACTGATTGAGAAAGGTTATTTGCAAAAAGGGGATGGCATAATGGCTGATAAGGGGTTTCTGATCGAGGAGGACATTATGGCAATTGGACTGCAGTTAAACCTGCCACCTTTTGCGAGGTCTAAGCGGCAAATGCCAGCTGGAGATGTGCTCGCGACAAAGCGCATTGCCAAGCACAGGGTGCACGTTGAGAGGACCATCGCTAAAATTAAGAAGTTTGAGATAGTGTTGCAAAGAATTCCTAATTCAAGGTTATGGGATATAAATTACATCTGGTATGTGGGGAGCATTCTTTCAAACTTCCAGCCTCACATTCTTAAAAAATAAGGGCGCTGGGACAGCAGTAGCAACACTTACTACATTTTGGCCATATTTAATTGATCTTTAACTTCCAATATTCAGTGTCTTAATGTCTTTTATGTTTGTATACTGTCTGTGTATAATGTCTTTATTTTTTTTTTTACATTTTAAGAGCCATGTCCAGAATCTGTAAATGTATCATTTGCAAGAATGTGTTGTGAAAGTGCTGTGCCATTTTAATAAACCTTTGGAGAGAGTGTTGTGTTATGTTATCCATCTCACCTGGTGGCTTAGACCACATCCTGCAGCATATTTCTTGCCTCCAACGTCTACCTCAGGTGCAGTTTCATCTGCAATGTAGGTTATGGGTGCATCTGACATCTCCCTCAGTAGACCATGTACGCCTGTCCCTAGCACTTTCCTATGGCAAAAAATATGTTCTGAAGAACCTGGTTGACCAGGCTGTGTACTGTGTGGCAGCATAGACAATACCCACCATTGTCTATGCTGCCACACAGTAGTACACGGAAATTTATTCCGAATAGTATGATTGACGGTGGTGCAGTCGAGTACACAGAAAATAAAAACTTACTTGTTGAGGGTATAACTGGACATGATGGGTTTCCGCTTACGGTTGACTTTGGCCTTGGCTACCACTAGATTGAACACAGGTTGGCCAGTTATTTTTTTACCTCTGGCTTTGTGCCCCTGCTGAGGTTGGCTTGAGGGGGAGACGTCATATTTTCTTGCACGCTCAAGGTCCAAGGTATGCATAAGGCCCACAACATGAGAGCAATAACCAGGTGATCTGTTAAAAAACCATATCGTTACATCAGGATCATCATTTCACAAGCCAGTCACAGTGAAATCAGTGGCGTAGATAGAACTGGGGGGGGGGGGGACACACAGACACGTCCTCTATGATAACAATTAGTCCTGGCTTGTTCTCAATCATTTTCCTTCATTGACGTGTTTTCCAATTATCGTAATTAGCAACTGAAGACATGGTTTCTCTCCATATGCGATCTAACAGCGATGAAATAATGGGCTAAATTCACTACAGAAAAATAATTTACTTATTAATAGGCCGATGCTTTGCCTCGATTGAACTGGTCTGCATTCTAATGAAATATCACCTTACACTCTTGGTATTGCGTGGGAGGATAAGTGGCACTCGGCAGTTAAATAGGCTATAGAAAGCGTGGGGCTCAAGCTACTTGCGTGAGAGTCGACAGGTATGCAATTTTGAATAACGTTGATTTGAATACAGCAAATACGCGTCCAGATGAACGATTGCCGTCTTACTTAATCGGAGAGAAAACATGTCAATGAAGGAAAAGGAAAGTGAAATACATCGGCAACATACACAAACAACGTCACTAGGCTAGCAGCTACCTTGTTCCTACTGTTAAGTTATGACATTTCAGATGAACCAGTAGATTCAGCGATCTATTTAATTTATTCTGTAAAGTTGAGAATGACTTTTGAGCATAACAAATCCCATTTTATAAATGCTTGTTTATGAGTATATGTCAAACACGAGAAGTTACTCTGTACTAGATTGTCATCATCCCTAGCTTAGCTGAGCTATCTAGCTAGCGCGATTCTATCTTTGAGATGGAATAAACATTCTTTATACGTCATTAAAAGCTAGCTTGTTAGGTCGGGCTCTCATAAGGGGAGGCTGACTGGTAAAGACATTTCAATTTTGGCTAAGATATTGTATACAGAACTTACCCAGCAGTGCAAGAGCACGACTGGTCCAAAAGTATTTGTTTATTGCATCTGATGTAGAGGTCGTGGGGTTTCTCGTTTTTAGACTGAGACCTGTATGATTTAGCCTCTATTGTTGTTATGTCCCCTTCATTGGTTATGTTGATATTTTGAATACATCCTTCGACTGCATACTGCAGTCCCTTCTGCCTGGATCTTGATGATATTGCCGAAGTATTACTCCAAAAAGCGTTGCTTAAACTGACACTTGACCATGCCACAGCTTTCGACACTCCTGAAAGCGTGACGGACGCAGCAACAGTAACTAAGGGGGGCGGGGCTTTTGCGAACGGTCAACTGACCAAACTTTTGACAATTTATAAGTAGCTTAAAGGAGCTGTATCACAATTACTGCACATACTCAGAACTTGCATCCTAAGAAAGTGATTATGCTTGACTGCATAATCTGAGTCCATCCTTGTCAATTGTAACTAGCATAATACTGAGTATTTGCATGTAAATGGATGATACAAGCTCTCTGAAATCAACATGATGACGTGCATTAGCATGCGACCTGATGATATAAGGATCTGGCATTGTGCAGATTATGTGTAGAAGGGGGAGAGGAGAATGGTGGTCATCTTGCAGGGTGTTACGCATGGTTATCGAATGGTGCCTTAATAAAGCTACTGTCGAGCCGTCCCCAAGTCCGAGTCCATCTCCTTTATGTATACAGAACACTTCATCTACCCTGCATCTCCTCCTCTCACCACTGTGACAATCCAACTCAGCAGAGCAGGAGCGAGTTCTTCCTGGCCTTTGAAATCCCCCCGCAGCCATGGATCGTCACACAATCCATGTTCGTTTTTCTTCAAATATTGTTATTGAATTGTTATTTTTGTATTAAGGAGCTTTCAATGGAAATTCGAAGATTCAAAATGCTATTTTAAGCTTTAGTCAAGGGATGCGAAGAATATAAGCTGCTTGCCAACCACCAATAATGACGGAAAAAGGAAAATACCTTCTAGATTCTGACTTGCAGTCGAGCGGATTAGCAACGTTCAAAGTTGTGAGCATGTGCAGCAATCGTGACACAGCTCCTTTAGTTACATGATATTATGTTGTATTATAAGTAACTGTTACAATCATGATACGGTAATTTATTTGCTAGTTACATAGCTCGCCAAGTGGTGATCTAGCTAACATTACGGTCTGATGCCAGTGAAACAATTAACGGCTGTACTATTCAGACTTGGAAATGCCTCGCTCACTTTCTTTGAAGCTCAACATCCTGCCAAGTTCCCACATAAATTAGACAGCAGTTAACACTGAGAATTTTTGAAGAATTGTATTCTAAGCCCTCTCAAATTTGTAGCACAGCAAAACAAAATTTTTATATTATTAAATGCTTTCTTGTGAATGTAAAATCTCCAAGTCATTGTCCACTCTGTCTTCAAACAAAAACTTAGTGCTAGCTAGGTACTCAAATCCAGGTGCCTACTGTCTTGTATTAGCGAAATGGACAGTCTGGAAATAATAAATCAGGGGCATGTAGCCCAGAACAAGTCATTTTGCTGCACATCGCAAATTCGTCCCCGACTTTTGGCAGTTTTACCCTTGCCTCATCTTCCTCTCTACTTTGTCTCTCATTTATATGCTTTTTCTTTGACTGCATTTTCAGTGATGTTAAGACGCTGAGAAAGGCTGCTATAGTGAGTGAAAATAGCCTACTTGAAAATTTTCTTGATCATAATTTTTCCCATAAATCTCGACTCATAGAAAGTGTGACAGTTGAAGGGTCCTGTCACTCAAAATGCCTCCTAGTAAGTACGCGCCCTGGCTACCTTCCCAACGAGCCTGGCTCTTTGGCGATGTGGTCAGCGTGTTTGACTCTTACCCGGGAGTCTGGGGTTCAATTCTCGGCCCAGGCCCTCCTTCGGTCTGCTACATTCTGGCGTAATCGGCAGGATCTGGGGGATCCTAATGGATGGCAGCATGAAGTGTGAGGACACACTCCTGAAAGAGGGGGAGAGATGTGACAATTGAAGGGTCCTGTCACAAGAAATGCCTCCTAATAAGCACGCCGCCTGGCTCTTTGGCAATGTGGTCAGCGTGTTTGACTCTTGCCTGGGATTCAATTCCATGCCCGGGCCATCCTTCGGCCTGCTACAAACGCAAGAGATTTCTATCGAAAGTATGCAGCCTAACCACCAATTACAATAGAAAAATTCAATTATCTAACATACAGTTGCAATCAAAATTATTCAACCCCCATTATAAATTAGGTTTACTGGCAAACTTTACGAACTTTCAGCTATTTGCAATGAACAAATCAAACAAGAACAATTTAAATAGCTCAATGCAACAAATATTAAAAGTAGCTTCTCCAAATTCAACACAAAATGCCACTTTTAATGACTACTGCAAGCTCAAAATTATTCAACCCCTTCATGACAAGCATCTTTAATAATCAGTAGAGCACCCTTTTGCCGCTATGACCTGCTGGAAATGTGATGCATAGGCAGACACCAGCTTTTGGCGGCATTCCCAAGGAATCTTAGCCCAGTCCTCATGGACAATGGCCTCCGGTTCACTAATATTCTACGGTTTGCATGCTGCAACTGTCTTCTTCAAATTTTATCAGAGATTTTTTATGGGGTTCAAGTGAGACGACTGTGATGGGCACTCTAGAATCTTTCCAGACTTCCTCTGAAACCAAGCCTTGGAGGATGTTGAGGTATGCTTAGGATCATTGCCCTGTTGGAAGGTCCAATGATGCCCAAGCGTCAGCTTCCCTACAGATGGAATGACATTTTCTCCTTGGATATCCTGGTACTTGACTGAATCCATCTTGCCCTCCACACTTTGCGGATTTCCAGTGCCAGAGGAAGCAAGGCAGCCGCAGAGCATCAAAAAGCCCCCACAATTCTTCAATGTAGGCAGGGTGTACTTTTCAGCATATGCTTCTTTATTCCTCTTGCAGACATTCCACTGATTCACAAGCCCGAAATATTCCAGTTTTGTTTCATCACTCCACAGAACAGTATCCCAAAACTTCTGTGGCTAATTCATATGGTTTTGAGCATATTGGAGCTTGTGCTTTTGGATCAGTTGCGGTGTATGTCTTGGAGACCTTCAATGTTTAGTATGCACCCTACTGTGCGAACTGAAACCTCAGTGCCTCCTGCCTCCAAGTCTTGCTGCGGGTCTCCTGCGGTCACTCAAGGGTTTTTGACCACCCGTCTCCTCAGGAATCTGGTGACAGCCATTGATAGCTTCCTCTTTCTGCCACATCCTGGTACTGTAGCCACTCTTCCTTTAACTCTGAACTTGCGAACTATGCTTCCAACTGTATCTCTATGAACATTCAGTGCCTGTACTACCTTTTTGCATCATTTTCCTTGTTTGTGCCAGGCAATGATCTCCTCTATTAGCTTTTTGGACAATTCTCTTGCCAGCCATGTGTCCAATATGCAATCAAATGCCACTGTCAACAAACCCCTGGTGAGTGCAAGTATTTGATGTATTCTATCTCAAGCAAACCTGATGCAACTAATTAGGCTCTTGATTAAGTGTGCTTGAGACAACACCTGATTTGCAAATATGCTGTAATGATGGATTCTATTTGGCGGGTTGAATAATTTTGAGACTGCAGTAGTCATTAAAAGTGGCATTTTGTGCTAAAATTGGAGAAACCACTTGTAATATTAGTTGTGTTGAGCTATTTAAAATGTTCTTGTTTAATCTGTTTATCACAAACAGCTGAAAGTTTGTAAATTTTGCCAGTAAACCCAATTTGCAATGGGGGTTGAATAATTTTGATTGCAACTGTATGTCTAACGGACCTAAAGGTAATCCATGCAAAGTACAGTGCTAAATTTATTAATTCACCCCAGCCTGATTATAATTGTCGATCTTTCTCTGTCCTTAGACAAGTGTACTGATCATTTTGCCACAGCCTCAGATGCAATTTGACCAGGAAAACCCAGCAAACATGGGCTCAGGAGCAACCGCACCCTCTGTATTTCCACCACATGTGGGCAAGTTTTTCAACATCAGCCAATGTTTGAAATTTGTTCACCTTGCGCAACCAGCACTGACCACAGCAAATCACCTCTGCACACTCACGAAACCCGCTCAGTTCTGATAGTAGTGGACTGCGTAACTTATTGCATGAATATAGCTACATTCGCAAGCTAGCCAGTTCACAAGCTTGCCTATTCTGCGCCCTGTACTATTTTTTTGAAACCATGTTAGTTACATGACTACAGCGAAGATAAACAGTTTAGATCAGGGGTCACCAACCCTGTTCCTGGAGAGCTACCATCCTGTAGGTTTCTGCTCTACCTCCTATTTGGCACACCTGATTCAACTAATTAGCTACTTAATTGCCCAGCTTGTGATCTTGTTAAGTTGCTAATTACTTGAACCAGGTGTGCTGAATAGGAGGTAGAGCAGAAACCTACAGGATGGTAGCTCTCCAGGAACAGGGTTGGTGACCCCTGGTTTAGATTAAACAACTGACTGAACTGGACAAAGCTGCCAAGCGCGGATGCACTAGCAATACATTGGACTAGGGCATGTTACATGTACAATATCATGTTTCTTTTGTTTTCCCTATTGATCGAAAGTTGGTTGGGATATTCTTGCCCTGTTTGAAAGTTGGTCAGGACTAGGGGTGTAACGATTCTGAATCGATACTGAATCGATGTTTTTTTAAGGCATAGGACCGCCATGGGGCGAACATCCGCGCTTTCCCTTTTCCGTTATTAAACCCGACGCAGTCTTGAACGAAAGTGCCAAACATCAGAGGGCATGAGAAATGCTTCCAGAAAAAAAAAAAAAACTTGACTGACAGTAGTATTTTTCGGCGACATGCTGCACGGAGCCAAGTAAAGGACTACAGAATCGTCTCCTTTTAAGCAATTAGGTTACTCTAATCTTGTCCCTGTTTACTTTGCTCAATTAGCAATTAAACTAGGCATTCGCTTTTTTACTTTTCTGAATGAGTAGAGCTGTTTATTAAGACAGCGTGTTTGATTGCCGCATTCTGAAAGTTAAATGGGCATAGATTTGCAAGAACGCGTATTTGGCCATTTCGTGTGATTGTGATAATTTATAGCTCACATTCACGTTTCATTAATGTTTTCAACCTTGTGTATTTTTTAGACACTAGAAATCCAGGGCGATCTGAAAATAAATCTCTTTATTTTTATTTTATCATTATAGATCTCCTAAAAATACTACAATGAGAGATGAAATGCTGAGTTGGGATGAGGCGATGTTGAACGAGGTTTTTTTTTTTTTTTGTGTGATGAGACAACTTGCCGTCATAGGGTGTGTAGGCAGTCGCGTGTCATTTCTTGAAACATATATACCCCTGAAGCGGCTTAAAACGATTTAAAATGCCATCAGGAAGAAGCCCGAGTTTAGATTTCGCTAATTGCAGGTGCTCCGCCCTTCCCTGAATCTGCTCCCGTGTACTTGGCCTAAATAACAATCAAGCAATTTCAGTAGCCTATAACGATTAAGATGTGATGGTGAAAAGCAGACAAACCTAACTGGGCTACGGCATTGTAGGAATGCCAATTTGAATAATTAGAAATAATCTTCCTCTGAATTACATCTCTCATTGTAGCATTTTAGGACATTATTCAAGATTAATTTAAAACAGATTTGTTATTAGATCGCCCAGGAGTTTAAGCGGCTAAAAAATACACAAGGTGGAAAACATTCTGAAAAGCGGATGAAACGTACTGTGAGACATAAATTATCACAGTCGCACGAAATGGCGTGGCAATGGCAATCGTGTTCATGCAAATCTGCTGTTCTATGGCCATTTAAATTTCAAAATGCAGCTATCAAACATGTCTTAATAAACAGCTCTACTCATTCAACTTAAAGAGTAAACAGATCCACAATTTGATTGCTAATCAAGCAAAGTAAACGGGAACAGGTATACTTTTCTTAGAGTTGCCTAATTGGTTAATAGGAGACGATGTTGTTTTCATTTGCTTGGCTCCTCTCAGCACATAGCTGAAAAATGCTGATGTCAGTCAAGTTTTTTCCGGAAGCATTTCCCATGCCCTTTGATGTTAGGCACTTTCGTTCAGGACAGCACGGGGGTTAATAAAGGAAAAGGGAAAGCTCGGATGTTCGCCCCATGGTAGCAGGTGGTGTTACTACGCTTTAAAAAAACATCGATTCTGAATCGTTACACCCCTAGTCAGGACATGTCCTGACCATCCCTACCCATATCTACACCTATGACTAAATCAGGCAAGTAACAAATTTAATGGCCGAGTGGGTTCAATTTCACTTAATGCACTCAGGCATGATTACTGCCTGCCCTGTTGAATCTGAACATCACTTGAATAGAATTTGTCCGGCAATGTTAAGCAAGCAAAAAGCAGCACAAAACACCCTCACTGCATGATGCTGATACCACCATGCTTCACCGTTGGGATGGTATTGGTGATGAGCAGTGCCTGGTTTCCACCAAACATGACGCCAGAATTGAGGCCATGCAGTTCAATCTTGATTTCATCAGACCAGAGAATCTTGTTTCTCACTGTCGGAGTGTCCTTTAAAGTGCTTTTTTGCAAACTTTTGCGAGTGGGCATTCATGTGTCTTTCATTGACAAGAGGCTTCCACCTGGCCACTCTGAAGTCAGTGGAGTGCAGCAGCAATGGTTGTGATTTTCTAAAAGTTCCTGCCATCTCCACACAGGATCTCTAGAGCTCAGCCAGAGTGCCACAGGTTCTTAGTCACCTCTCTTACCAAAGCCCTTCTCCCGCAATGCTCTGTTTGGCTAAGTGGCCAGCTCTCAGAAGAGTCTTGGTTCTTTTAATCTTCCTCCATTTAAGAACTATGGAGGCAACTGCGATCTTGGGAACCTTCAATGCGGCAGAATTTTTTGTAGCCTTCCCCATATCTGTGCCTCAACACAATCCTGTCTCTGCACTCTGCAGGAAGTTTCTTTAACCATGCCTTGGTTTTTGCTCAGATATGTATTGACAGTTTTGAGACCTTATATTGATGGGTTTCTTTCCAACTCACGTCCAGTCAATTGAATTTTCCGCGGGTAGACTCCAATCAAGGTGTAGAAACATCTTGAAGAAACGGAGGGCACCTGAGTTAATTTTCAAGTGCCATAGCAAGGGGTCTGAGCACTTTCATATGTCAATGTGATATTTCAGTTTTTCCTTTTTAATAAATTTGCAAAATTTCTAAAATCCTGTTATAGCTTTGTCACCATGGGGTATTTAATGAAGATTGGAGGGGGAAAAATGTATTTAAACAATTTTGAGCATAAGGCTGCAATATAGCAAATGTGAAAAAAGTGAAGGGTCTGAATACTTCCTAAATGCACCGCATATGGGGTGGATCTGGTTGTGAAAATGGAACACTGTTCAAAAGTGAAGTTACAGTGACCTCCAAAATTACTGGCACTCCTGACTGGCAATGCACGAACAATACTTTTAAAAAATTCTAAAAAACATATTTATGGTGAAACTCTGAATTACCACATCTGAGATATATTGTATGATATACTACTCAAAATTTGATAGGGATCATCGGAATTTTTTTGTGAAATGACATGCAAATTTGGTAACTGCCACTGATGAACAATATATTGGATAAATGACATGCAGTCAGACACAAAACACATTTGCACGTGCATTTCATGACATTCATGAATCTCAGTATTGTGGTGGGGTAAGATGAGATAAGTGCTCTTCAGTGGTTTTGTAAAGCGCAGTAAAATGCAAAAGGTGTCGAAGATACTTCTTTGTAGAGGTCAAAGATTTTGTTCATTATTGCTTCGATGGTTACTTTGGAGACTATACATTTTTCTTTTTTATCGTGTACTGCATTTTTGTGAAGCATGCTAATTTACCTATCATAAGTCCAGGCTAATGGAGCATTAGGTGGTTTCTTGTGCGGTTCGCCGTTTCTTCTATCTCGAGTTTAAAGGAGAATTTTCCCGCCAGACCTATGTTAATGTAACTTGAACTTCAAGTTACACCAGTGGCCAAAAGACGCAAGAATTACGGTGGTCGTAATGTTCTGGCTAATCTGCGCTTACTGAGAATGAGCCGCTTTTGACGGGCGAAAACCTACACCCAGAAACAGGGCTCTGTTTAATCCGTGGCTGAATTTTTCAAACAACTACATATAATTTATTAACAACGCGTGAAGATTTCACTTATTGGTATCGTTATCTAGCCTGGTAAAACCAGACTCTGCTACTTCGCTGTGCTTCGTACACTGAGTCTGGTCAGTCGTCATTGACAAGTGTTTACTTCCTGGTGGGTGGGCGCTTGTCTGAAGTTTAAAATCATTGGTGTACCAGTAAACTAATTACTAACGTTTGGCGATGACGTATGTTATGCGCCGGCTCAGCCGCCTAGTACTTCTGCTGTAAACACAGTCCTTCATACCAGGAATGCAGCTAAAACAAACTGATCAGTACAATAAAGTTAATACTGTACCCATACATGCCCATCTACCCAATTTTAGCCTTCACTCATTCACTTAAAAGAACCAAAGGTGCTCTTTCTGTTCTCCTAACAAGAAACAAACTGTTGAGCTATCGTTTTTCCTGCAGATACTGCTGCTGTTAAAAAAAAAAGTAAGAGACCCGAAACCAACGGCAGAATCGGCGAGAATAACGCATTATTTACATCAGGACGAAATCTGCGTTGACACGAAAACTGAACCGTTAACCATACTTGCGCTAACATCATACCGAGCTCGCTATCTAACTTTATAGCAACACAGTTTGGCTCTAAGCAGCCATTTCATTCATGGATAGTTACATAACACTGAGACAGCAAATAGGTCTTGTGACACGAACTAAAACACGGCTTTTAAAAAGTTCGCTGCTAACTTATAGTGTTAAATTCCCGGCAATGTAACACTAGAAGCTACAAGATAGCTTAGGTGGTTAGGCTGTCTCTCACAGAGATGAACAGGGTGCCTATTTCATGATGGCTATTAAGTAGATGTGACAGTCTGTGGCGAGTAGCGCTACAACATCATTTCCATTCAAAAAACTAACCAAACATTCATCTTGTTGTGGCTTTAAGTCGCTGATACCCGGGATTTTCTCCACGACAGAGCGAATGGCCTCCCGTGCATCTATGTCCCTAGCTATTGTTGATTTCGAGACTACAATTTCAAACTCGGCGCAGCTGCTACATCATGGCTCTCGGCCACGCCTTCTGTTCGCTGGTTGGTCCGGCGTATTTTCTGCCATGGTAAACGAGGCAGAGCTCCGAGTGACCAGACTGAGTGGTGAAGCGAAATGAAATTGAGCGGAAGTACGAAGGCTGGCGGTGCCAGGCTAATCGTTATCCTACGGTGGCCCTGAAGGGTCACAACACCTGCAAACTCAGAAAACATCTGCAAATTCAGAAAACACTTTCATCGATTTCACAACACATGAACTGCAAATGCCAAAACACCTGCATATTCAGAAAACATCTGCAAATTCAGAAAACACTTTAATCGATTTCACAACACATGAACTGCAAATGCCAAAACACCTGCATATTCAGAAAACATCTGCAAATTCAGAAAACACTTTCATCGATTTCACAACACATGAACTGCAAATGCCAAAACACCTGCATATTCAGAAAACATCTGCAAATTCAGAAAACACTTTCATCGATTTCACAACACATGAACTGCAAATGCCAAAACACCTTCATATTCAGAAAACATCTGCAAATTCAGGAAACACTTTCATCGATTTCACAACACATGAACTGCAAATGCCAAAACACCTGCATATTCAGAAAACACATGCAAACTCACAAAACACATGCAAACTCTGTAATGACAACGGAAATGTTTCCCGGGAGGACCATAATCAGAGTTACGTCTTCTTTTAACGGACTTAGCGATGTCGGATACCCCAGTGGTTTTGTTTAATTTAAACATATTAAGGCAGTGTCCCCAAAACGTATTGGTCCACTTAGATAACTGTTAAACATTCTGCAAACTTTGTTAGCTGTAAACTAGCTGGCTAAGCGTTTCTACATTGCTGTCCCAAGGCGAGCGCACCGCACCACTATTTTTGAAAGTTATCACTGTCACATATTATGTATGTCAATTCTGATTTCACAGTGCAATTTCGTTGCGAATACGAACACTTTGCCCATTCTTCAGCACTATTCCCTCTCCTGCTACGGACTCTACTACCATTTTTTTTAATCGCTCATGTATCAGCTTAGCGCCATGACCACAGAGAGAGACCTGCGGCATTTCAGAACTCTTCAGCGAATGAAGGTAATTCTGATGACAAGTATCGTGGTTTCCTCCGTTTACATTTTCCAGTCTGACAGATGTCTATTTTTTACAGCAAGTTGCGTGACCATGCTGCAAAAACAGGTGTAGGTACTTGCGAAATTACCTTCATTCGCAAATGAGTTCTGAAATGCGCTCTCGCTGGAAAAAAAAAAAAAAAAAAAAAAAAATTATGTTGCTAAGTGCCAGTGTATAGACCTAATTATAATTAAATTATTTTCTCTACTGAATGTAGCCCATTATTTGCTGTTAGATCGCATGGGGGAGAGAAGCCGTGTCTTCAATTGCCACTTGATTATTCTTGAATTGGAAAATGTGTTTATAAAGGAAAACCACCTAGAATTAGCCAGGATTAATTGTTGTCAATAAAGGGATGGATAATTTCCCCCAAATTTTCAAGTCTAGCGCTGGACTGGACCCGCCATTACGAGTTATCTCGTAGTTGGCAGTCAACGTGTTAAAAGAACTCGTAGCTACCTCTTCGGAAACAGTTTTCTTTGCATGGATCGCTCTGGACCGGCAACCGCATGTGGGTCCGTCACTGATTATGGTCCCCCCGCGAAACATTTCCGTTGTCATTACAGAGTTTGCATGTGTTTTGTGAGTTTGCATGTGTTTTCTGAATATGCAGGTGTTTTGGCATTTGCAGTTCATGTGTTGTGAAATCGATGAAAGTGTTCCCTGAATTTGCAGATGTTTTCTGAATATGCAGGTGTTTTGGCATTTGCAGTTCATGTGTTGTGAAATCGATGAAAGTGTTTCCTGAATTTGCAGATGTTTTCTGAATATGCAGGTGTTTTGGCATTTGCAGTTCATGTGTTGTGAAATCGATGAAAGTGTTTCCTGAATTTGCAGATGTTTTCTGAATATGCAGGTGTTTTGGCATTTGCAGTTCATGTGTTGTGAAATCGATGAAAGTGTTTTCTGAATTTGCAGATGTTTTCTGAATATGCAGGTGTTTTGGCATTTGCAGTTCATGTGTTGTGAAATCGATGAAAGTGTTTTCTGAATTTACAGATGTTTTCTGAGTTTGCAGGTGTTGTGACCCTTCAGGGCCACCGTATTATTCTCCAGTGCGACAAAAAGTTGTGTTAATGCATGCTGTGAACACTAATGGGACATTGCCTTAGGAGCGGTCTCGGCATGGTCCTCAGTGGTTATTAAACATCGTATTGGTGGTGATTATGTGCAGTGACGTGCCTTCGGAGGTCAGTTCACCGTTAAACAAACGATAACTCTATTACTTGGCTTGATTAGCAATCTGAGGATTGATTAACTAATTTACAAGACTAAACGGCAGAATGGCGTGCCAATACCATCCACGACATTATTGCTCAGTGCATCGAACTTAAAATGCTCAGGAGACGGCAAGTTTGTTCATATTTGCTCAGAGGAAACTAACGCAATGCCATTAACAAATATTAAAACCTCTCTTATGCGGCGTTCAATGTGTGGTGAATATGTTTACTATAATATTTCCCCCCTTAAACACGTACTTTTTAATGCCATTTTTAAAAAATAGGGAGTTTGTTTTCAGTCTTCTTTCGTAATCTGATAAACACAAGATCAAAACAAGGAATTACCGAGAGAATTGAGATTTTTTTTCCTAATTAATTATTAAGATTTACTTCCTTGCAGTCTCGAATCAAAGCATAAAGGTAAATTAATCTTTTCGTCACTATCACCTCTTAATGATTACAGGCTTAACTGACCAGAAAAAAAGGTCAAATTGATTCATTGACAATCAGGCATAGTGCGTGGAAACAGGTTGACAAAATCTAGCGATAAAAAAGAAGTCACTGCCTACCCTAACTGCACGTGTCTGTTTATGTGTGACCGAGAGTGGAGCTCTGCTTATCGCCCGTCTGCTTAACTCAATTCTGCAAAATGAGCGATCATGACGATATGAATATTTTAATGTGCTTAATTTATAAACAACAAGCTGTGAATGTTTGTCAAGGCAATTTGTGTAAAATCTATGGAAAAAAAGTTCTCTTTATTGAAAAACAAAAAGATTTCCTTGCTGCACGTAAAAATCCACAGAAAAGGGTCATCAAAAATTCGGGCCAGTGAAAAGTTGGTTTGGGCCAGTGGAAATGACCAGTCACTGGCCCTATATGGACAGTGAATTTTCCAAAACTTGTCGAGCCCTATCTGTGAAGGAATTACAGGTCTTGGTGTCACCAGGTTTCACCATCAGGCGCCACCTCCACAACCACAGGTTCTTTGGTAGGGTTGCCAGAAGAAAGCCCTTTCTGACCAGAAGGCACAGAAGGGTCATTCTATGTCAATTCACACAGATTCCAGAAACTTGCCCAGTGACATCTCTCAGATTTGACTGAAGAAAAATTCTAAAATTAGTTTTTGACCCCAAATGAAGGAATCCCAAATTTCAGACCCTTTGGCCCACATTTCTTAAAAAATGACTAATTTCGGAAAGTAGGTCAACTCTGATGAGCTCAGTATTGATGGTTTTGGTGGTTGAAATCACACTCTAATACCAAATAATGATACACAGAATAACTTATTTATCATATCAGGGTGGAATTTCATCAAAATGATCATGATTTAGCTTGTTAACCCTTCAAAGACCAGAGCTGGCATCCAGAAACTAGGTTAACTTCTGAGTAGCTCTGTGTTTAGTTCTGGTGGTTGGAATTATTACACTCTATATTCAAATGATACACAGAATAAGTGTTATATCAAGGTGAAAATCCTTTACAAATAGTCATAGATTTGGCTTGTTAACCCTTTCAAGGCTGTCTTTACCTTTTGAAACTTTGTGCATCTCGGAAATAAGCAAAACTGTTGTTGCAGTTAAATTAGATACAACATGTATATAAAGCCCCAAAATGATGTGCAGAAGAGCTGATTTGATCGTCACATCAAGGTAAAAACTCTACAAATAAATATCACCTGGCTTAATCCATTTAAACCGGGACAGCTTGTGCGCATTTTAAGAACGTGTCGTTGCCGACACAGATATGCGCGTAATTTTGAAAGTCCCGTAATTACTGTAAGTTTTGCGCAATAGAAAAAATTTCCAACTGTTCCTGAAAGCTGAGAAGCTGTGCTTCAGCCCAAATACAGGTTACTACGGTAAACATGGCAACATGATTCTCTGCTGGGATTTTTGCATTAGGCCTTAAAGGGTTAAACAATTAACTTCTTGAAGATAGATTGCCTTTTTGGCAAATGCCACCTTTGGCTACCTTTTCTCAGTTACAGTAATGATAACTGATACTGAAAGCAGTGATAAAAGTGCCCTTTGATCTTTGTAGCAACATTCAAGCAGTGTACTGCTGGCTGTGAATCTCCAAGTAGATTATGACTCATTCCACCCTGATATGATGAATAAGTTATTCTGTGTATCATTATTTGGTATTAGAGTGTCAGTTCAACCACCAAAAACATCAAAACTGAGCACATCAGAGTTGACCTACTTTCCGGACATTTTTTGAGAAATGCGGGCCGAAGGGTCCATTTTTCAAGAAATCAGTTCACACAGAAGAAGCTGGATAAGCACATTTTTATTGGCCCTAAAGTTGGATAAGGTGTGTAAGTTGGTCATATTAAAAGAAAATTGTCTATCTCAAGTGGAGACATGGTGAAATAATTGCCTAAAATGAGGGTTCTGAAGGGTCCGCTTGTCCTGTGACCATTTTTGGGACCCCCCATAACCTCACTAATGATCTGGTGTCATCTGAGTTACAGTAATGTCATCATATTTCATGAAGAAGTTGTCAAAAAGCCTTCAAACGCACAAATCTCAATGACCTGGACACTCCAATATCCCAAAAATCATTATTGCATGAAACAAAATCCTGTTTTAAAGGGTTAATATTGTGTACAATGGAACTAGCATCCCATTTGCAAGCATTGAATCCAAGAGAGGAGGGAATCAATGACCCCTATCAATTATTAGCCCTGTAGCTCATATAAAAGAGAAGTTATGGGTTTCTAGATATGGTTACAAATTAAGTGCAGGAAAAAAGTGGGCGTGGCACCCACATTTCCCAGGGCAATAATGCCGAAATGACTAAAAGTATGAAGCTGAAATTTGGGATTCCTTCATTTGGGGTCAAAAACTAATTTTAGATTTTTTTTTTCAGTCAAAGTTGTGAGATGTCACTTGGAAGGGTGTTTGAATTGACATGGAATGAACAAGAACCAAGCGCTTGAAGTTTGCCAAACATTTAATTTATGACTGGAACAAGGTGCTTTGGTCATTTGAGTTCAAAATTGCATGTTTTGGTCAGATACAGCATCAGCATATTTGGCGTCCAAACTGAGGTACATGGATCTGCTAAGAGGAATGGTCCAAAATCCCCCCAGATGTGTGCCTTAACCTTGTCAAAAATCACAGGAAAAGACTCCATGCTGGTATTTTTGTGGTCGCACTAAGTAATAAATGAAGGGTGCCAATGAAACCTTGATTTTCTTGAAATTTATGTTGTATTAAATGATCATGATTTTGTCTGTTACCATTTTAACAGTAATTAAGTATTTCACACGTTGGTATACTCTGTTTCTCTATAATTATATTGTTTATATATTTTTTTGTATCGTTTGTGCATTGCCAGTCAGGGGTGCCAGTCATTTTGGAGCCCACTGTTAATACTTAAAATGTTTGCCTGCAAGTTATATTTATGCGATTCATTACTTCAGGGATCGTGAAATCATCGTCCTCCAAGTAGGAGAACTGCTCGTTTCCCACCCCCCCTTTACTTGAGAGTCAGGGTTAAGGACAGTCAAGTCAATCAGAGGCACTAAGGGTACAGTTCATTAGATAATTACATGGGAGAAAGGAAAACCAGGGCCGATTTATCCCTGCATTACTTCATTTTACACAAAAGGTTTATTTGTTGACTATAAAGGGCACGTGATTCCCAAACCAATGAATAGGTTGCACCTTTGTTCAGATGTGGCCCTCATAAATCAGCCACTGATGGCCTTGTTTCATGAAAACAGTAAATGTTGCCTTGTGCAACTTCTAAATGACACTCTCACTGATGCTATGTGTACTTAGCAACAGAAGTTTCTTTGACTCTATTTAAAATTGAATCTTACATAAGGTTCATCCCTAAATCTAAAAATAATTTGTGGCTCCAATAAATAACAGACTCCTGTTGCAAGTTAACAGGTTTAATAAGCCATATCGGTTACAGTTATGACATCATGACATGAGAAACATGGACAAGCGTAAATGACAATTCACACATCAGTAACGCATGTGTCCCCCTCTAGCTTCGATGCAAGCAACACATCTTCTTCGCATGGAATGAATCAGACATCTCTCAAAGTCCTGTGGGATACCATTCCATATCTGTACGATCCTGTCACCAAGTTCCTTAAGTGTCTCTGGGGCATGTGGTAAACGTCGGAGACGTCGTTCCATCTCATCCCATGTGCTGGATTCGAGAGAGATCTGGAGAGCGAGCAGGCCAGGGGATCACATTCACGTTGTTCTGTTGAAGTGTTAGTTGCACAACTCGAGCCACATGCAGTCAGGCGCTGTCATGCTGAAAGAGAACACCAAGGCCATGTTGACGCAAAAACGGCAGAACAACGGGACTGATGATCTTGTCACGGTAACGCTGTCCAGTGAGATTGCCATCCACCGCTAAGAAATGGGTTTTCTGTCTACCTCTGATCCCACCCCGTATCATAACAGTGCCACCTCCATAGCAGTCTCGCTCCATGACACAGTGCTCAGTGTAACGTTCACCTTGACGTGGGTAAACACATCTGCGTCCATCGCTGTGGCTGAAGTTGAAACGAGACTCGTCAGTGAACAGGACCTGTCTCCACTGAATTGCTGTCCGACATATACACTGCTTGCACCACTGTAGACACAATTGTCGGTGATTGAGGATCAAAATCGGACGTCTGGCGGGTCTTCTGGCGACAATCCTGAAACATCTGAGGCGGCGACGTACAGTCTGTGCCGATATTCGCCAAATTCCTGGGATGTTCTGGCAGTGACTGATGCAGGTTGGAACCGATTTCGCAGGTGTGTGGTTCGAATCCAACAATCCTGTCTGATGCTTGTAACGGGTGGCCTGCCACATCGAGGACGGTCTCTGACAGCATTTGTTTGTTGCCAACACTGCCATAAAGTCCAAATGGTGTTTCTATGGACGTTGAATTGTCTTGCGACATCCCGTTGAGACGATCCTGCTTCAAGCACACCAATGGCTCTGAGAGGTTCATTTTCAGATAGGCGTGGCATCTTCAAACTTCGAGTAAGGATGGAAACGTGTTGTTTTTCCGTGTGGCAGTAGTCAACACTAGCAGGAACAATGCATATCGAATCCTGGCGACACACATGCTTTTATACCCAAGTTTAGGTCATCAAATGCATGATGTTTGCATAAAAGTCACCTTTTGCATTCAAGGCATGCTTTTCTGCAGCAGGTGTGTTTGTGTGACTTGTTTTCATACTTTCATAACAGATTTGAACACCAGACATTTTTTTTCTTGCGGACAACTCGTGAAAATTGGGTGTCACAGGAACTTCTGTTGCCGAGTATAATTTACATGGACCGACGGACCAACCCCAAAAAAGCACTACACCATCAACTCCAGCGCTCTGGGGTGCGTTTCCCTAAATCACAGGTGCTAACTTATGGAGTTGGACCCATTGACTGTGAATGGACGAGCTATGCAAGTTAAGTTAGCAACTACGCTTTTGGGAAACACACCCCTGGGCAGTTATACATAAACCTGGCAGGACATGAACAACTACAGTAGAGAAAATTCACTAAATGTTGCCTGCAGCATTTGGTTGACCCATTAGAACTACTAGAGCTGCACGCACACTCCCGATGATGATGTGTTATGAAGCTCAGCTTCTGCTATTGAGCGAAGCTTGCTTCAGAGTTTACAAATTTTGCCACCTAGTGGTAGGCACATGAAAGCAATAAGTTTCCATTATTACAGCACCTTTTTAAAGTCCTAAAACCAACTCATTCTGAAGGACGTGTTATCTGGTTTACAAGCTGGGACCAAACATTAAACCTCTGATGCGCAGCCAAGTTACATCATACATTCAGCGAAAAGATTTGCAGCTTGAATGTATGAGGGTCACTACAGAAGCGGTGTGGTTATGTGACAGATTATTGTGTATCTGAAAAAGATTAAGCCTGTTTAAAATTCACTTTTGAATGAATCTCCATACTAAATTCAATTTAGTAAAGAACTGTCAAATCTAAGCAATTCCAAGTCTAGGCAAAGAACATCTAACAGCACATATGTAAATTAGGTTTATATACAGTAAATGAAGTCAATTCTATTGGACGGATGGATAGCATGCAACAGTGTTTAAGTTTCGCAGGGGTAAAAAAAAAAAAAACCACTGATTGAAGAGGGCATTTAAACAAATTTAATACTTCAGAAACATGATTTTTGAGACAAAAAAAGTACAAAAGTGGATGTGTGATGCAACTTCAGGTAAGGCCCGCCCCCCCACCCCTCCCAACTCTCCAACTACATAAAAAAGTCACCCTTTTTTTTTTTTTTTTTTTTTTTCAGTATACTGTTCAATATAATATCCTTACATTTACTAAGACCAGATACAAGTAACAAGTTTTAAATACACAAAGGTCTTAAACTTCAAAACCTTTACACTTGATTTTCAAAATGTGTCTAAAAATTAGGGTACAGTACTAGACCACAAAGTCAGTCCTCCTGCGGCAGGTCATGCTGTGTAACAGTTCTTTCCAGAATAGAGGAGAAATGTGAGGTGTCCGAAAAACTCTGCTGCTTCCTCTGAAGCTGAAGCCGCCATCATCCTAGCTCCAGTTGCATAATTGATGCCGCAGGTAGAGCCTCCAGAGTTAATTTACAGTAAGACCCATCCAAATTTGAATCTTTACACAATAAATGTTCCACAGAAAACACATGGGGATTAAAAAAAACATCAAAATGTGCATCAACATGCAGGATATGAGGAGCTCTGTTAAAAACAGCCGAGTAGCCAACAAAAAGGAAAATGCTCCGAGACCCACGGTAATGACAGATCCACCCAACTTACTATTTACCCCAACACAGTGCAGCAAACATTCGTGCAGCCAGCATACAGAGCATAAATTTACCAGTGCACTCCTTGCAAAGGATGATGAGCACATTAAAAATTATTTTCACTGCAAATAAAAGGATTTCACAATGGAGGGCTCCACTCGATGATTGTGGTTTTACGGTAACAGAGTTGCCGAATATAAAATGGTTCTAAGTTCCATCTCTTGACGTGAGCAAGAGTCTGTGCGATCCACTGTATCGAAGAGCACTTGCAAGTGTTGGTATAAGTGCGCATGTAAATGAAAATGCATAGGTATGAGTGTGGGGACTGACAGCACTCCTGATTTAAGTTCATGCCTGCTGCAGTTTCCCCCCCACAATTTCAACAAAAATACTGCGATACCAAGGAAAGAAATGAGTACAAAAATAAATATGATCTCCATTGGGGTTCAGTTTTACACAAAGAACCATCTCTGTACCACTCTATATTTGTGCAAAGGAGTGTGTCGGTGAGGAGGAGGAGGTATGGATAATCAGGATAGCGAGTTCAGGACAGCAGAAGTGAACTCCCTGACTTGTCAAACTTCTTGCCCTTTGACAGGGCAGCCACCTGCTTCAGCAGTTCTCTGTTCTTGGCCTACAGCAGGAAGGGAGAAAAGACCACATTATTATGCTGCATCTATGACCGCAGGATCACCAAAACAAATCCAGATAGCATTTCTCCCGCGAAAAACGTGCCTTCTCCACAAACTATTTACTGCCACCATGACTCAGCACTATAACCAACAGTCAATTTTAGCTAACCAGGGTAGTCCCACTGTAATCCATCCAATACTGTTGGGAATCTGTTATAATTTTCAAAATTGATTCTCGGATACAAAATCCGATTCAATTCTCGAGTTATAAACGATTTCATAGTATGTGGAACATGAATACAGCAAATTATTGAAACTACATTTGCCCAGATATTGATGTGATGTCCATCCAATTGAGCACTGGATCACAGATA
Organism: Gymnothorax javanicus; assembly: GCA_029692085.1. NCBI lineage: Eukaryota > Metazoa > Chordata > Actinopteri > Anguilliformes > Muraenidae > Gymnothorax > Gymnothorax javanicus. Next base: position 96,236,535 of record CM056199.1, on the reverse strand, counting down.
TTAGTTACCTTGCTTCACGGATACCAACTTACACTCCTGTAGCTTGACATAGGACACTTCACCATTTACTGGACATTTTTTTTAAAGTATGCTTTAGATTTTCGACATAACCAGCTTTTCGACGCATAAGTTTTGCTTAAAGTTTTTGCCTTTTGTTTTGAGGTGGAAGGTGTTCACTTCCATCCACCAGGCAGCACTTTGTTATCAGTGTGTATTATTTTCAATAAAATAATACATTTCATGAATTTTCCAGTACAAAGTATTCCAAGAAACAATATTTAAAGGGCTTATTCAAGGAAAAAGCGCATAATAAGTTTTGGAAGCCTATTTTTATCCGACTACGGTAATATCTATAACCACTCAGCACCAGCGTCGAAAAGTAGGCCGTTTTCTTCCATTACCATCGTCGGTAAACAGTGGTTATAATAAATTTGTTCTCTTTGCTTGTTGGCATTTATTTCCAGAAATACAGTATTTTGATTTACCGTTAGCATAGAGTCTACTCTTTGCAAAGCCCTGATAAAAACCATTTTGTTTCAGGAACAGTAATGTAGATGGGTATTTCAACTTCATAAAAAGACAGATCTTTCCTTCAGATGACTTTGTATTTCTCTTTATTGTCAGACATCGCATTAATTAGCTGTACGGCTAGCAACATAGCCAACAAATTTGACATGGCTCTGGACGAGTGAGAAGAGAAATATAAAGGTGACATCTACTTGATAACTTCGTCATTCAAAACGCGAGTATAACATAAAGTTTGGGTCAATAAAATACTTTATTTCAGAATTCGTCATGGAATCAGGTAACGTTAGGCCTATGTAATTTTTTCGATCATCAAGAACATCAAAACTGGAATCAATTCTCGCTGCTGACTGACTATGGCGGCGATGTCGGCGACTTTCATCGGGTCGCCCCAAAACTACCATCCAATAACAATACCACTTCTTCCTCACAAGGATCATGGGGGAGCAGTAGTCAATCCCAGCTACATATGGGTGAAATGGGGAAAAAAAAAAAAAGCGCTTGGTTTGCCCCGCTTTGGTTTGCCCCACATACACTAAACCGCATGGGCATTTTAACCAGTAAATCACATGAGTGCTCTTACAATTTCTACGCAATCTAAGAAACTGACCAATGGGGATGTTCTTAATCAGCCGACTGGGGTGATTACTGTCGGCTCTTAAGAGCGTATTCTTGCACAGAGGTTTACGAAAAATTGTCTGTAATGTGCCGCTGTCCTCTTTGTAGATGGTTAAATCTAGGAAACCAATCTCAGTTAAAATATATCCCTGTAGAGACTTTTGGTTTAAATGAGGAAATTAATTTGTCCCATTTCTTGAAATTGTTTTGTTCTGCTTTATATATTCCAATGTGTGATTGTATTTTTTTTTTTTCATCCACAATGTGAATTCTTCTCCCACCAATGAGATGTTGTTGTTTGGTAATGGGTAATCTTACCTGTATTCATTCTTGAGAGTGTGTGTTAGGGTCATTGCCTACATCATTTGAATGTATTCACTTTGTCCAATGGGAAATTGTCACTCATACAGTGGAGGGATATTTAACAGTCTGTTCTAGCCTTGGCCCTCTGTTTGACTCTGAAGACTGTGTGTCGAAACATCAGTCACCTGCACCACAATACAACGCAAATTATAACTGTGTGCTCCTGGACTCTTTCCTTTGATATTTGATCATATATCCCTGTTTTTTCTGAGAGCCATCGGTTTTCGGCTGTAGTTTGTCAGCTGAAGCACGTATTTCTCCTCGGTTTCAGTAAATATTCTGCATGGCTCCACAAGACTGAACGTGGTGGGTAAATGAATGAATGAATGAATGAATAAATAATAATAATAATACTAAAGAAGAATGTAATGAATGAATGAAAAAAAGTTTGTAAGAACAAAAAGTTGTATTGTAAGATAAAATATGTGAGCATATAAATATGAGTCTTAACTGTTTTTTCTGGTCCAAATGCTCCATAATCACGAGTAATTGGATCCCGTGGGGAGAGGGTCCTGCGAGGACCCTACCCACAGACCACCCACATCCAGCCCAGTCCCTGCCCCCTCAAAGCAAAAAACCTGGGGGTAACACTTAACTGGGAGGGACAGCACATGGAATGACAAAGAATCATTTCCTCTCATAGTGCTTAGATTGATGACCTCAGCTGCTTAAAACCCAAAACGAGTTCAAAGATCCCAGAGCCTGGCCAATTTTTGCAGATCCCTTACTCCCTTCATGACATGCACCCATAACCACAAGTCAGGTCAGGTCTGTGACAGGAGAGCTCCACCACTAACCTGCTGCTGCTCAACGGCTTCTTTGTGCGCTTTCTCCATGTTGTTCATTTTCACTCTCATGTTGGACTCCTGGTACTGGAAGTCAGCTTTGAGCTCCGTCAGCTGGGAAACGAACGATAAAACATTGATATATTTTAATGTTTTTTGCTGCTTTTGCTTTCCTCTAGCTGGTGCTCAGAAGCAGTGTCTGGAGCTGACAAGCCCAATGTGAAAACCTTAGAGGAAAAATTTCTTTACAATCAGACCCCAGCCGTTGCTGATGATCCAACATGCTAACATTTCTAACATCAACCATAAAGTGGCCTCCAAGCTCAACCAGTCATCAGCTGAACAAGATCTCGAGCTGCGAAAAGAGATATTCTTTGTCTGGGAGTAAGAATGAACAAGATGGAAGATCATCAGGAACAGGGCTGGTTACCACTGTATTACAAGGTGATGATTACCTGCCGTGCATCAAAGTTCTTCTGATATAGTTCAATACTGCTGATAAAGTTCAGTGAACTGCTATCAAAGTACAGGATGGGAGATTTTACTGAACTTTGGTCACACTGGTTTCACACTGGGATTTTCAAATGCAACTGAAGCTCACCTTCCTGTCCTTCTCCAATATAGTCTGATCCCTCTGCTGAAGAAGTCTTTTCAGTGACATCACTTCCTCCTTCAACTGGCTTATCAGGATAAAATTATCCGTTCCTCCAGAGTCCATTGACTGAGCGATGGAGCTACTGTAGACAAAGAAAGTGATGATGACCAACTAAAACAGGAGGAAGAAAAGAGAGGCAAGGAGTCCAAAGAGAGAGAAAGGACAGAGGTCATACCTTTGTCACTGTTACTGCGGGAGCAGCCATTTTCAGCAAACGTAACCAAGTGAAAAACACACCTGTCTCCATTTGACGGCTTTGATTCTAGTTTGGGTTTCTTCTTTGGGGTTTCGTTCTGGATCGACGATGACTTATGGCTGATTTAACAAAAAAAATAATAAAAAATAGACATGCCTGTGATTCAGAAGAAAAAGGGACAGCTTTATCATTAGATTTTATAACCAAACCTGGCAAATCATACTTTGCCATACACACTAGGGCTTGTTACAGGCACAATAGTCAGAACATAATGCCAGATATCAGATAGCCTGCAATCACCTGCCACACTGAAGTTATTCAAATGTCAATGCCATCTTCCGATCACAGAGGAGCAGCTAAAATATCAAAACTCATGCAATAAAACATTTTACAAATTGCAAGTTTGTTCAAAGACATCACTGCAGTGTTTAAGCAAATTTTGCTGATGAAACAAATTAAGCCCTCAATCATTAGAAAACATGAAAAAAAAATAAACAGCACTTTTAAACTGGCCTTCATTTTTTTTCCTGCATTACATGAATTATGCTTTTAATACTTAGCCCCACCAAAGAGGAGTGCACAGCCAATTAAGTCAAAGGATGATTACATGGCATGCGGAGTCAGGCCGGGAATTTAACCAGGGAAACACCTACTCTTAAAAAGCGTCATGGGATTGTAAGTGACCGCAGTGAGTCAGGACCTCGGTTTAACATCACATGCAAAAGACAGCGTCTCCTACAGTACAGTGTCCCCATCTCTGCACTACGGCATTCGGGATCATTTGACCAGTGTGGAGATGGAAATCTATCAGCCCTTCAACGCCACTTCCAGCAGCAACTTCGTTTCCCAGGTGATCTCTCATCCAAATACTACCCAAGCCCACACCTGCTGGCCGGGGCAGATGAAGCGGTTCTATGACTCACCTCTGCTTCCACAGTCCAGGTTCCTGCTCCGGACTGAGGCTGCTACTGAGTCTGCAGAACACACAACACATCCAGCCATATCAATTAAAAAATTTGTGTACATGCACGTGAACAAGAGGGTCTCAAAGAGTTTCTGACTTTTTCTTAAAATTACAGAAGATGACATGAAGCAGATGTTTACACACAAAGTAGACTGAATATTATGGTTAGCTAAAGTCTGAGTTCCAACATCAGATTTTGGAAAAAGCACAGTCTGGGAAAATCGTAGATCACGGCATGGATGGTAGCAAGGGTCTACATCATGGGTCGAGGAAGCAATTGCCTCTTCTGGTTTCTGTTACAAAGCGCTTGAATCAATTTAAGAATTTAACAAACCAGCAGGGCTTGTGGCTCTCCAGACCAAGGTTGCAGACCCCAGGTTTTGAACAAAAAAAGATGAGGGCTCAACACAAAGAGAAACAACAGATATTGAGTACAGAATGACAAAGTGATAGCTTACACTACAATACATTACAAACTTACTCAGAACAATTACTGTCTTTACATAACATTAGGCCAAAAAAAAAAAAAAAAAAAAATTCGTATTATTGTGC